>LR991046.1:3755517-4355517 GCA_905163495.3 Cosmia trapezina | reverse complement strand
CTTCTTTTACATCATAGCGGCTCCATAAGTCAAAATGAAACAAATATATTGAGTTCAGTTGCTATTTAAGCACTACTTCTATGCTTGTTGTTCTTCTGAGGTCGTAGTTCACGCAACCCGTCACGACATAATTTGGCTTTTTTGCCTTTAAAATTTACGACCGCACCCGAAGATAGCCGATCGCGGACTAGTTCACTTGGGTTAAGGGAGGATCATTCGAGGACCACGTTCGTGGCGTCATTTTAACATGCCGTCCGCCCAGTCCTTACGCAGTAATATATAAGTCAATGACTAACGCACTTATTGTTTTGTCACTTATTTTTACGGGTTTCATCGCCATATTATGCCGGTTACTCGGTTTGTTTACAATCTGCATGACATCTACGTCATCCGCCATATTGCAACTTTCATCATGGCCGCCCGTTCTAGGGACGGTGCGTATTTACGCGACCAGTTTTTTACACCAGGTATTTACTTGCAAGTACGCTGACCAAGGGCTGACCCAAAATACTCGCAAAGACTTTAAAGTATTTTACTATTCTCGCTGCATCGACGCTCGACGCGATTCTGCTCCTTATTTATGTTACAATTACAGATCAAAGTTCTATGCAAGTATTTTTACTTTAAATGTTGGAAGTATTTTTTTTTTGTAAACGCGATTCTGCTCCTTATTTATATTAATCGCACAGAACAATTTCCTATGCAAGTATTTTTACTTTTTAGAGGTTTGGAAGTATTTGTTTTGTAAAAGCGATTGTGCTCTTTATTCATTTTGCAATACGGATCAATGTTCTATGCAAGTATTTTTCTTCCAAGTTTTGTTTCTACAAGTCTTGGAAGTTGGAAGTATTCTGTTTTGCATACGCGATTGTACTCCTTATTATAATGAAACTTAAGGATCACTTTTCGATGCTGAAAGAAAATACTTGAAAGTATTTCGAGCCCTGGTTTTGGCGCTGGTGTCTAAAGGTGGCCGTACTTGGAAGCCTTGGTACTCGATTTTGCAAGTACGACCCATGTCTAGCCCCTTCCGTCCTCGGGTGCCGTCGTCATCCCGAACATAGCCGAGTGTTGTTTCTTCATACCTGCGGCGGTGTCGCCCTGCTTTACCGACGAGCGCGCCTGCGGTGACTGCTTATTGGTCGATCCGGCCGATCTTGACTGTTTTACCGACGTTGCTGTTGAACCATTGGTTGAACCTCCTGCTCATGGGCCGTACTTGCAAAATCGAGTACCAGGGCTACCAAGTACGGCCACCTTTAGACACCAGCGCCAAAAACCAGGGCTCGAAATACTTTCAAGTATTTTCTTTCAGCATCGAAAATTGATCCTTAAGTTCATTACAATAAGGAGTACAATCGCGTATGCAAAACAGAATACTTCCAACTTTCAAGACCTGTAGAAACAAAACTTGGAAGAAAAATACTTAGAACACTATTTTTCTTTATGGCAATTTGTATTATAACCAAAAAAAATTGTGACCGTATCCGAATATCTTTTTTATCTTTGGTTTGATGATGTTATTCAATTTTATTGAGAGTAATACATTTGCCTGGTTTGTTTGTTATTGTTAACATAAAATATGCTTTAATTCTTTTCTAGCAAAGGTGTGATGCAACCAAAAAATTATTAGTGATCGTGTCCAGACCCCTTTATTGTCCTTGGTTTGACGTTTGACGGAATTGGTCACAAAATTTTCCATGCTTGTATGACTTTATTTTGATAGGAATAAAGGTGATATTCAATTGAAAGTAAATTAGCTGATTTGTTTGTTGATATCTTTATTTTTTGAAATATGGTTGTTTTCACTAAAAGTGAACTGGTGAAAACATTTGACTAAAGAAATGAATAAATCAACGTAATTCTATAATATTCCACATTACCTCGTCATTCCTAGTCAATACTTCGGATCGTCAATTGAGATTTAACTAGATATTTATCGGACGTATAAAAATAATAGGCTGTTATTTAATAACAGATATTTGGAACTGTTATTTTTGTGTAACAGTAACAGCGATAACAGATATTGTGTTTAACCTGTTACAACCCATCTCTACCCAAAAGTCCTTCCCTCCTCCCTCTCAACCGCCATCTTACTTCCCTCTCCCTCTCACTTTCGTTCCTTCTCTCTCACACACGTTACGTTCCATTCCTCATAGATTCTCACATAAACACTCATCCTACATTATTTATTGTAATGAAATCTCCCCGCCTAGTTTTGTTTAATCAATATAAAAATATTTGTAGTACCTTTAAAGGCTGATTCATGATGACTTTCAAAAAGTGAATTATACAGGGTTATTGGTAAAACACCAGCAACCCTTAAGGGGTCATTGTACTCATAATTATGAACAACTTTTATTATGGGACCAAACCTGAAATCGCGAAAAAAAAATCAGCTGTTCAGTACATTTACTTATCTATTTTTTTTTTCGCGATTAAAAGTTGTTCAAAATGATGAGTACAATGACCCCTTAAGAGGTTGCTGGTGTTTTACCAATAACCCTGTAAAAAATGAAATAAAAATGCACTGAATTTATGTACCTAGGTATACTTACAGGTTGTAAGTATAAACAGTGGCAATCTTTTGAGGGGTCATTGTACTCATCCTTATGAACAACTTTTACTATGGGACTAACCTGAAATCGCGAAAAAAAACTGCTGTTCCCTACATTTTGACGAATTTGGCAAATATAAATGTACTGAACAGCTGTTTTTTTTTCGCGATTTCAGTTTTTACAGGGTTTTCACAGGATTGTGGTCACAGGAAAAAATATCTAACTCTGGAACATGAGCATTGATGTCTGTAAACTGGGTTCTGAATCGGTTTATCCTATTGCTTATAATTAGTTGTGAGCACGCCTCATATGTAAAGAGCTTTGACACCATACACAAACATTTGTATCATAAGCTTGCTGAAAGCTCACTCTTCATGAGGATGAGATGACATCTCTGTGTGATATCTCATTGTATCAGCCGGAGCAGGAACAGACTTTTTTGCATAATGGTCGCAAAACAATTTGCACACATAGTACCATTTTCATCCACCTGAAACGGAATAATAATTCTGTAATTGTTTCATATTTAGCTTCATGTATGAAACCATAATTCTAAATAATCAATGTTCTCACCTCACGGCCAAGGTCGTTTTCAATTGTAGAAATGATGTCAGGACACATATTACCAAATAAATAATATTGGCCATATTCATTTATTACAGAAGAACATAAAGTATACACCATTTTGGGCACCTTTGTGTATCACCTAAAACAAATAATTATCATAAGCATAATAATATTAGCTAACTCCAATACTGATGTATCTAGGTCGTGGCCATAAAGTGCAGTCCTCGCTAAAGAAGGCTTAACTTTTATATGTCTGTAAGCCAAGCGAGTCTCCGCTTTGTACAAATTATTTCTTCGAATTAGGACTGCACTTATGATCGCATAATACTACAAAAATGTGTACAGTAGTAATTATAAGTAAAATGTTTACCTGACGATGTAATGATGAATCAGTTGTTTTAAATCGGAACCACACAGTCTAAATCACACGGGAAAATCGAAGTCCTTATAACACAAGCCGGGTCAACAGATGAGCAGAGTAACTGTCCAAAAACGATAGCCAGGTAAACGGGTGGGAAAGAACTGTAAATACAATTTACGACCGACGATAAGACGAAAGCACAGAGTTTATGAAAGTGACTGCAGTGACACTGACACTCACTATTGTGACAGCTGACAGTCCTCTTTCTGTCATTGTTTTTATGCACAGAGTAACTAAATCGGTGAGACGCCATGTTGAAAGTTGATAAAAATAATTGATAAATATGAATTTCCTACCAGAACAGTGTACATTTAAATAAATTATCTGTATTTTTCCCAAATTCTACGGATTTTTCTCTTTTTTTTGAGGTAGTGTACACAGACCTGGCCCATTTCGAAACATCTCCAAATACTTTTTACAAAAAGTATCTATGAATTTTTAAATTTTTTATGAACTTTAAATGTCTGTAAAAAAAGCCTTATTTAAAAAAACGGAGGGTGCTTTTTTGTTCAAACCTTTTTGAAAACATTCTTGATAATCGCTCTTTTTTTGAGGTATCATTTACGCGGATATCTTGAGGAGCTCGTGGCTAAGTAATAACAGCCGCACTGGTCGATCCATCAGGTTAAGCTACGCTTTCCGGGGTTGGTCAGTGGATAGGTGACCATCTTTACATACCGAGACTTCTCCGTGCCTCTAAAAGCACGTTAAGCCGTTGGTCCCGGCTGTCGTTCGTGGATCTTTGACAGTTTATTTTTCATGTTCAAAATGTCTGCCGTGATTCCTAATACAAACACGGCTCCGTCTTCTCACTTCTGCTCGTGTACAAACTCTGGCAGTAAACCTTGAAAATGGTGATCTTTACTAGGTCCGTACACCGAGCAAATCTACGGATCAACATGTTACACCGGACTGCGAGTGCCCTGCGCTCCCTCTCTATATCGACATGGTCCTTAAGGTCGTCGGAAAGAAGTGACCTAGGTATTTAAAAGCGGATACCCTTTCAACAACTGACCCGTTTATAATTAGCTCGGGTCCCACTTCACGGCATTTGCCGCCGACCTTAAAGACCATGTATTTACATTTCTTCACATTGTAAATTAATCCATGTGCGGCAGCGTAGGCTTCACAAGTCTTAGGCAACTCTCTGATTGCCCCCGCAGACGGACCCAGCAGCACCACGTCGTCAGCATAGCTAATGTTGTTAATGCTAACCCCAACACTGCATCCGACATGCATGCTGCTGAGCCCCTGTATGAGGTCATCTACATAGAGGTTGAACAGCCTGGGAGACGTCAGACCTCCTTGTCTGAGCCCGCACTCCAGCCCATACGGTTCAGAGAGCGTACCGTCCCACTTCACATGATTGATCTGATTACCATACTAATGTTGCAGTAGTCCATATATTTCCGAGGGTATACCCCTGTTTACCATCTTTTCCCAAAGCACATCATACGAGACAAGATTGAAGGCTCTGGAAAGATCAAGGAAACAGGCGTACACCGACGTTTTGCTATCTATATAGTATTGAACTGTATGCTTGAGAGTTGAGACTCAAAATAGCGCTTTCAGTTGAAAGTCCGGGGCGAAACCCGAACTGCGCATCATGAAGATGCGCATTGCATGTATTCATTTAAACAAGTATCAAGCATACCGTCCAACACCTTAGCTATTATTGTCGCAAGGGAAATGGGACGGTAGTTACTCTTGTTCGAGATATCACCCGTCCTGTTCTTCACAATGGGAGTCACGATGGTTTTCATCAGATTAGCGGGCAAGTACGCGTGACTAATACGCATTGTGAAAAACAGACAGGACTCGCGGCAGATGTACACCTGCGTGCTTCAAGTGGGCTCAGTATTGAGCACTTCATCATCATGTCCTGGAGATTTGTGTCGGCTCATACAGTTTATGATTGCACTCACCTGCTTAGCTGAGAAACGCATCAGAGGTCTCACTCCACGACTGCTGGGCTCAGAATCTTCCTTCACGGTTGAGGGACCGATAGGGGACTGAACTTGGACATGCACTTTAAACATGTTCGCAATTCCCTGGAGATCACTTAACCCTCCCATACACGCAGCGAGCTTGGGCTTCCCATCCAACTTACCAGTTGATTTCCAGAATTCACCGAATTTTTTAGTGGCTCGCTGTTCGGCTAACCTATCCATAATAATTTGCTCAGCATTGTTTTGGCAGAACTTCAACCGGCTTTTAAAAACGTTTCGCTTCTCTCGCATTTTATCATAGACAGGACCTGAAGAGGGATGTTTGTTATGTATCCAGGCCTGAAAACTAAATCTGGCCTCGCGACGAGCGTCCCTGACATGTTCATTCCACCCACACACGCGCCTACCCGGCTCGGTCGCCCTCGTGTGTCACTGTAGACTGCCTGGCTGCCGCACATAGTATTTCTACGATATGTTTGTACAAATTATCCAGAACAACTTTATGTTCAGCCAAACTGCACGAACCACCACCCCAGCTCTCAAACTCATGAGGGAAATCAACGTTGCGCAACTCTCTATTACAAAAATTATGGTAATTAATCGTTTCTGTCTTTGTCCTTTCACCCCTTACAACAGAATTGCGGCAGGTACTCCGAGTCAACAGTTTAGGCCGCACCACTTCTAAATTACATTCAACACACATAGGTAGATCATCCGACACATAAATATCCTCAGACACATCCACATTTACAATTGTATGCCAAGCTGCTACAGATACGAAATAGCGATCCAACCACCTCCTACTGCCGTAAACATCACTAATAAAAGTGTATGTAGTTATCATTTCAAACACAAAGTAATTTTTTAAGCAAAAATTTTGTTTTAATTAGTCTGCCTAAAATTTAAAATTTCTCTCTCAGATTGATTTGTAGCTCCTAATTTCAATAATTTGTAAGATATCCTCGTAAATGATGTCTCAAAAGAAAGAGCGATTATCAAGCATATTTTCTAAAAGGTTTGAACAAAAAAAGCATCCTCCGTTTTTTTAAAAATAAGGTTTACAAAAAGTTTTATGAATTTTTAAATTTTTTAAAATGTCCGTAAAAAAATGTGTGACGACACAGAGACCTAAAACATGTTTTGCTAGATTGGTTACACATTACTTTAATAAAATGAAATAAAAATATATTCATTTATCATTCAATTTGGCCATAAATAAGCAGTTTAGTTAAAATTTTGGGAATTTTCGAAAACATCATAAGTATTAGGTTAAAAAAATGGTAAGACTTCGTCTAAGACAACCATGGCTTAAATGGTTCTAAACGGTATGTACTATCTTCGCCTTAAAGCTTTGCACCCATCTTCCAATCACCCTGTATATTACAACGATTTACTACACACGGCTGCACATCAAGCTATAAATTTTCAGTTTACACTGACATCTCATTGTAAGGAAATCCTATACAATGCGAAATCAGCTTATACTGGAAATGTATAGCTTAATCTGTAGCCGTGCGTACACTAACAAAATTGTATTACCTATGGGCTATCTATTGACATAGCAAGTGGCAGTGCCTTATTCTTCTTTACTTTTCTGGAGGGTTCAATGTCTCCAGAAATTCCTCCTTTTCGGTCCTAGTTTGAGTCATGCAAAGCGCTATTATTTTGATTCTTGTGCATGTCAATCTTCTTCCAACATTGTACTTAGCAAATCTATAATTACAGGGACGACCGTTGCGAAAAAACCAAATCTAGACACTCGAAGAACAAAACTAGAAGATGCAATAACAGCCGAGCAAACGAAAAAGGAAAAATCTGACTCTAAAGTTATCCGGACAACTCAAAAACGTACGTCCAAACCTGACACTTATTTCAAAGAGCCTTACAAATGTGATCAGCGTAATTTGAATCGAGTAAAAAAAAAGTTACAACATGCTCGAACACAAATTGGTGAAAAACCCAAATGTGATGTATGTCAACGTAGTTTTACTAAAAAGTCTAGTTTAACACAACATGTTCGTCTTATACACACTGGTGAAAAACCTTATCAGTGTGATGTTTGTCAGCGTAGTTTTAGTGTAAAGCATAGTTTAACACGACATATTCTTATACACATTGATCAAAAACCGTATAAGTGCGATGTATGTCAGCGTTGTTTTACTCAAAACTCTGATTTAACAAAACATATACACACTGGTGAAAAACCGTATAAGTGCGATGTATGTCAGCGTAGTTTTACTCAAAACTCTGATTTAACAAAACATATTCGTATACACACTGGTGGAAAACCGTATAAGTGCGATGTATGTCAGCGTAGTTTTACTCAAAAGTCTGATTTAACAAAACATATTCGTATACACACTGGTGAAAAACCTTATCAGTGTGATGTATGTCAGCGTTGCTTTAGTGTTAATCGCAGTTTAAAAAAACATATTCTTATACACACTGGTCAAAAACCGTATAAGTGTGATGTATATCAGCGTAGTTTTACTGGTAAGCCTATTTTAAGACGACATATTCGTGTACACTCTAGTGAAAAACCGTATAAGTGTGATGTATGTCAGCGTTGCTTTAGTGATAAGGGCAATTTAACAAGACATATTCGTATACACACTGGTAAAAATCCGTATAAGTGTGATGTATGTCAGCGTAGTTTTAGTGTAAAGCTTAATTTAACACGACATATTCTTATACACACTGGTCAAAAACCGTTTAAGTGTGACGTATGTCAGCGTAGTTTTAGACTAAAGAGTAATTTAATAAAACATATTCGTATACACACTGGTCAAAAACCGTTTAAGTGTGATGTATGTCAGCGTAGTTTTAGTAATCAGTCTAATTTAACAACACATATTCGTATACACACTGGTGCAAATCCGTATAAGTGCGATGTATGTCAGCGTAGTTTTACTCAAAAGCCTGGTTTAACAAAACATATTCGTATACACACTGGTGAAAAACCTTATCAGTGTGATCTATGTCAGCGTTGCTTTAGTGTTAAGGACAGTTTAAAAAAACATATTCGTATACACACTGGTCAAAAACCGTATAAGTGTGATGTATGTCAACGTAGTTTTAGTGTAAAGACTAGTTTAACACGACATATTCTTATACACACTGGTCAAAAACCGTTTAAGTGTGACGTATGTCAGCGTAGTTTTAGACTAAAGAGTAATTTAATAAAACATATTCGTATACACACTGGTCAAAAACCGTTTAAGTGTGATGTATGTCAGCGTAGTTTTAGTAATCCGTCTAATTTAACAACACATATTCGTATACACACTGGTGCAAATCCGTATAAGTGCGATGTATGTCAGCGTAGTTTTACTCAAAAGCCTGATTTAACAAAACATATTCGTATACACACTGGTGAAAAACCTTATCAGTGTGATCTATGTCAGCGTTGCTTTAGTGTTAAGGACAGTTTAAAAAAACATATTCGTATACACACTGGTCAAAAACCGTATAAGTGTGATGTATGTCAACGTAGTTTTAGTCTAAAGACTAGTTTAACAAGACATATTCGTATACACACTGGTCAAAAACCGTATAAGTGTGATGTATGTCAACGTAGTTTTAGTCAAAAGACTAGTTTAACAAAACATATTCGTATACACACTGGTCAAAAACCGTATAAGTGTGATGTATGTCAGCGTAGTTTTAGTTATCAGTCTAATTTAACAACACATATTCGTATACACACTGGTGCAAATCCGTATAAGTGCGATGTATGTCAGCGTAGTTTTACTCAAAAGCCTGATTTAACAAAACATATTCGTATACACACTGGTGAAAAACCTTATCAGTGTGATCTATGTCAGCGTTGCTTTAGTGTTAAGGACAGTTTAAAAAAACATATTCGTATACACACTGGTCAAAAACCGTATAAGTGTGATGTATGTCAACGTAGTTTTAGTCTAAAGACTAGTTTAACAAGACATATTCGTATACACACTGGTCAAAAACCGTATAAGTGTGATGTATGTCAACGTAGTTTTAGTCAAAAGACTAGTTTAACAAAACATATTCGTATACACACTGGTCAAAAACCGTATAAGTGTGATGTATGTCAGCGTAGTTTTAGTTATCAGTCTAATTTAACAACACATATTCGTATACACACTGGTGCAAATCCGTATAAGTGCGATGTATGTCAGCGTAGTTTTACTCAAAAGCCTGATTTAACAAAACATATTCGTATACACACTGGTGAAAAACCTTATCAGTGTGATCTATGTCAGCGTTGCTTTAGTGTTAAGGACAGTTTAAAAAAACATATTCGTATACACACTGGTCAAAAACCGTATAAGTGTGATGTATGTCAACGTAGTTTTAGTGTAAAGACTAGTTTAACAAATCATATTCGTATACACACTGGTCAAAAACCGTATAAGTGTGATGTATGTCAACGTAGTTTTAGTCAAAAGTCTAGTTTAACACGACATATTCATATACACACTGGCGAAAGACCTAATGAGTGATTTATGTCAGCTAGTTTTAGTGAAAAGGGTAATTTACCAGAACATATTCCTATACACACTGTTGTTGACTCTTCTTCGATAAAACTCACTTTTGGACACACGTAACACTTAAATTATTTCACTTGCTTGGAACACAGCTAGTAACAGACTGAGCCATGAGCTAACGCGCTGCGCCGGCAATCATCAAGAGTGGGGACCGGATGTAGCGCGCCACCTCGTTTGGTAAAACAGTATCATTAATTGATATCTTAAATATAAACCAAAACAATTCTAAAATTCTTTTAAATATTTGATTTAACGTTACGTGTAATACAGGAATTAATGAATGCATAACTTTAAATGTAAAATCAATGTTTGGCAAAATAAATGGATTGTAGCCATACCAAAAGTAACGCCATCTAGTGGTATAAGATGACAATCATATCCAACGTAGAAATTAAGTATCATATCCGCTCAACAATAGCCAACAGATTAGTACACTTCAAAATTCAATAGCCTATCTTATTTCAACTAAATTCTAACACTGGTAAGAAATGAGTATATAAGAGGAAGTCTGAAAGTGACACTGGTGACTGATAAGTTGTGCGGAAATCGTTTGTCATGGTATGGGCGTGTGAAGTACCATCGCGGACATTTGCAATGAACACTTTTCAACCTTACCTTAGTAGTATGTTTCTGACCCTGCTCACAAAAAAAAATTGGTTTAGACGTTTCTATTTGATCTAGGCACTTCAGGCGACGATAACCGACTTTTAATGATTTGAAACTAAAGATCACGTCAAAGCGAGTAGTGATAATGATTTGGAAAAAAAAATTGTTAAATTAGAGCATTTTCTTATTATCTTAATCTGTATATATTTTAGATTATGTTTATATTACATAGTGTAATTAAATTGTAAAGTTACGCCTATAGCTGATAAAGTACTGAGAATCAAGCAAAAACTATCAAGCGTATTTTTATTTTATGAAACCTTCACCATTTTAAAGATAATTTAATTATATAGCTTTTAGTAAGTATGCGTGTTTTATTAAAATACCTTTTGTTCTGTGCATAATAATTCCATAATGCTTCTAATTTGAGACAGCGCTCCTTGACGGGGAGTCCAGTTACTGGCTGGACGCCAGGGGAACGAAAGCAAAAAGTACAGACTTAAGGATTTGTTTGTACATTTTTGAAATCTACATAATCTACATCATCTAAACAATACTTTCATGTCATGTGACTTTTTTCATTAACCCATATTACTTTCAAAGTTATACCTCTCTCAATATTGTATGATTTTTTTCTATACTTAGAACTGTATTGCAAAATATAGTCAAATTAAACATTGTTGTATACCTATATGTACAGACGCCAGCACATCAAGCTACTACAATCTGTCAAAGTTCTTTAATAGATTTTTATCTTTATCGCTAAAGTTTATTTAGCTTAATTAGGTTTAAGGTTGATTGGGAAAAGACAGTGTCGGGTGGCTTGCCCTGCTGGCGTTCTGTACAATGGTGTGCGTACTCCCAGCGGAAAAGTTTCGAATTTCAGTTCAGTAGATCTTTAATTAGTGTATGACGTCGTGTAAATGTGTATGATAATTTCTAATTTGTGTGTCTAGCCATTTTCTGTTGAGATATTTGCGAAAACCCATAATTTTGACTAATATAATAATTTCCCTACCACTATAAACATTATGGTACGCAATAAAGAATTGAGAATTGAACACTTTCCGTTGAGGGAACGTTATCCCAGCGGTTTTTTTTTTTCTCAAAACGGACACGAGAAAAATAAGTATACCTACCAACAATGAACAATTAGAGTATAATTTTTGATGAAATAAAACAAGATAAGTTGGATTGTGAAATAAAACCGTTGTTTGCACCTCAGAACAATAACAAAGCATAGAAGTAGTGTTAAAATAGCAACTGAACTCAATATATTTGTTTCATTTTGACTTATGGAGCCGCTATGATGTTAAAGAAGGACACGTATACAGAAGACGTTTCGAAATTTTGTAGGTTGTCATTCATTTTATTCTGACTAGTGATGTACCCACTAAATTTCAACGTCGATAGAATTTACAATGACATTCTTTCTTACACTGCCAAGAATGATAACCGTAGGTACACACGGCTACACATCAAGCTATACATTTCCAGTTTACACTGACCGCTCATTGTAAGGAAATCCTATACAATGCGAGATCAGCTTATACTGGAAATGTATAGCTTGATCTGTAGCCGTGCGTACCAAAAATTTTGAAGTAACTAAGCATACTTATGATACCAATACTTAATATATTCGTTTAAAATGAAACAATACTTTAAGTATGAACTAAATAGTTCGTCATCATCATCACCAAAGTCTTCCTTGGTTCCCGACAGCTCTTCATGTATTAAATCTGACCCGGCTAAACCCGAATGTATTTAGTTGCCATAATAACTGATGAGTTTATTGAAAAGAAGTGGGAGACATTCGGTTTTGCAAATGTTTTTAGCAACTTACTTTCTCATATTTATTTGAATTTTAGATTACATCATTCAATTTTTATTTTAATACTTTTTATGTAACATATATTATTGTAAATCAGTAGAAGCGTAATTTAATAGAGATTTGAATTATTTGATTAAATAAAATGGTTGTTAGTGAAAAAATAAAATTTATTATGAAAATTTAAAATGGTACCAAAGCGACAAAAACTTTTCGTACATAAAAAAATAAATAACGACCAGATAATATTTTAAATAAAAAAATAAAATGCCTAGCCACTTTAATAATCTGTTAGTCGAATTCCAGCCCACACCATAATCATTCCGCCCTGGTACGGATGAACTTCCTGAGGATTCTGGAGTCGGCTCTGGCGACCAGGAACTCGCCAAAAGCGCAGTCTTCTTGAATCGGGATGGAATCCAATTATTTCTGAATTTGTTATTGTCATCTGTGTCAAGGATTCCTAAAACAAACAGTTCTCAATAAAATTTATGTAATATTTTTTATCAACATTTTTATTTAGGTAAATAGTTTTATTTGTATGTCTTACCTGACTGATGTGAGATGATTTCACGAGATGTCAAGATCAGTGGCGATTCATTAATTTGTACCGATGTACTAGGTCCTGTTTCAACTTCCATTGCTACGGGATCCTACAATTACGTATTTTGTATTAAAAATATAAATAAATTTGCACTCGATTATATTTCCGACTGGGATAATTAGAAGAATGATATCGCATCAATGATATTTTTAATATAATATCATTGTATCGCATATATCAAGTGAACATATTTCTGAATGTTATACCTGTCTTCATGTTAGATTACATTATTTGTTGTTGATGGTGAGCGGTTTTTTTAATTTGCAGTATTGCGCTATGTCCTTCTTCGCAGACTTCCATAAGTATTTCCTGTAATGTAATAAATCAAGTTTTAATTTGAACGGGATACTATTTATTGCCAATAAAATACCTTAATTATATCATAATATATCAAGACCATTTCATCTGTTCTATCCATAACAAATAATGTAGGAACAGCATGTACTCTAAGTGACGACTTAAAGAACATGCTACATCCATTTCATAGGTTCATTACCAAATGAATACAAAGTAAAATGTTTGGAGCATATTATGTGGCTGTGCTGTTTGGAGTCCAATTTCGTCTACCAATACAATTTATCCATTTTTTTTCACATCGTCTAGGAAATCTGTAAAAGAAAAGTATCGACAACATTATTTACGTCACTATGGCTGATCAAGATAACCCCAAAACAATTTCCGAATATTCGCTAATAACTTCTATTGGAATAAATATTACGACTGGTTTCAGCTATATAGTGACACAGCAATATTTGTTATGTATTTATATTCGTTTATCAGATCTTAGGCAACAAGAAATTGAGCAAAAACTTACCGATGGAAGGTCAATATTTGTTGTTCATTTTATTTTCGCTATGAATGGGTCTTGCAGCCCCCAACCACACAAGAAATTGCTGCACAGCGTCCACACACTCACTATTTGTAGTTAAACAAAGAATTTATGCAATCTAACAGTAGAAATATTATTAAAACATCGCAAAACCATGGAATATTACGACAGACACGTAAACAATGAACACGCGAATAAGTCAGCTAGTTCAATGAACGAACTGTCAGACATTGAAACAAAGTACTATCAAATTTGGCCGCGTCATACTATAACTTTTTTAACCAAATGACAATTGATCTTGTGACCATGCCAAGAAAGTAAAACAAAGAGTAAAACATTTATCTCTTTCCCACATCCTTTATCGTACCTTTATCGTACCTAATAATAGAACGGGAATAAAGGTAGTTACAGAATTCTGTTTTTAGCCTTCCTTCTATGCTTTGTTATTGTTCTGAGGTTTGCACAGAGATAAAACTTGACAATATTAAATTGACAGTTATTTTTTCATAAAAAGTTTTTACACTTCCCCTCAAACAACATCCATCATTAGATATCCTCACATTACACCACACCAGACATACCCAGACTCAGATCGCGCACACACTTATTAAATGCCACACGACCTAATGGTTTTGTCAGCACATCTGCTGGGTTATCTTCCGTACACACATAGTTCAGACGTACAACATTCTGAGCAATGCAATCTCTGACATAGTGCGCCCTTATATCTATATGTTTCGTCCTTCTATGCGCTACAGGATTGTACGCAAGTTTAATAGCACTCTGATTGTCTACGAAAATGCAAATAGACCCAAGACATTCACCTTTTATAAATGCATTCAGCTGCCGCAAGTGAACTGCCTCCTTGGTTGCCTCTGAAAGAGCAATGTATTCGGCTTCCGTTGACGACAGTGCCACACAAGCTTGCTTCCGGCATTCCCAGTTAATCAACGAGTTTCCGCATCTAAAAATAAACCCAGACTAAGATTTCCTATCTTTGATGTTCCCTCCCCAGTCAGCATCTACGAATCCCGTGATGTCCTGCACCGGTGACTTGAGAAATATCAAACATAGATCCCTTGTACCCTTTAGGTATCTCAAGATATGTTTAGCAGCTTTCCAATGGCGTTCCTCACAACATGAGTTGTACTGCGCCAAAAAATTGACCGCAGCTGCAATATCCGGGCGTGTGTTACAGGCCAAATAGTTCAGCGACCCTATGAGCGCCTGATAACTACGAGAGTCTTGGCAGGATAAGAGCTTACCTCCTTCCCCTTCCGCCAAGGCTTTATGGAAATTCATTTCCGTCGGAGTTTTCACTGGTTTGCAGTCAGACATACCATATTCATCCAATATCTTTGAAATAAGTCTCTCTTGGTTCAAATATATTCCGGTGTCCGTCTTAAACAAAAGCATAGGTACCCAAAACTTGTCTCGCTTCCCCTAAATCCTTTATCTTGAAATGTTTACAAAGATTGTCTAATAAAACTTCCTTCTGCTGTTTGTCTTTGTAAAATAATAAAAAATCGTCAACATATAAAGCGATATAAAAATTATTATTTTTGTAAAGACAGCTATCAAAGTCACAGCGTTTGAAGTTCAAAGACAATAACACTTCATTTACTTTTTCATTCCAAGACCGTGAAGCTTGTTTGAGACCGTATAGGTATCGCTTTTTCTAGTAAGCAAACTTTTTCCTTCGAGTTTCGTCTATGCAACCCTCCGGCTGTCGCATATAAACTCTTTCATGCAAATCACCGTTCAGAAAGGCGGTGTTCACATCGAAGTGACTGATGAACAAATCCTTTTCAACAGCCAACGATAGCAGCAATCTAACTGTCGATCTTTTCACGACCGGTGAATAAGTTTCGAAGTAGTCGACCCCGTAGGACTGAGTGAAACCCTTCGCCACAAGTCGAGCTTTATAGGTCTTGTTACCATCTGCATCAAACTTGTAGGTACTTAAAGATCCACTTGTTTCCCACGACTTTAGCTCCAGGTGGCTTGTTAATGAGCTTCCAGACCTTGTTCTCGTACATAGAATCCATCTCTTTCTTCATGGCTTCCTTCCAGTTATCCTTATCTTGCCAACTTAAGGCTTCCTTAACTGTCAAAGGCTCCTGCCCTTCTGTACAGCATGCAAGTCCATGAAGATTTCCTTCTCGGATTCTACTACGTAGAGGATAACGACATTCACCTTCGTTTGACTCTCCTCTATTTATAGTCTCTTCAACTTCAAAATTTTCCACCACGACATTTTCTGCTCCGCTATCACCCGTTTCTCCCATCTCCACTTTCGCGTCTTCATATACTTCAGCCTCATCTGTGAAACTCGGCCCTTGAGAAGCTTCTGCACTACCAGGTGACGAACCTGACTGGCCTTCTACCTTTGCAAGTTCCCAGAATGCTTCAGCACCCTTGTCACTGCTACCTACGAGCTGACTAGAATCCGCTGAAAGTGCTGCTATAGAGTCCTCCAAGAAAACTACATCCCTTGCTCTAACAATGACGCGAGGATTACTGGGATTTATGAAACGATACCCTTTGGTTTCTTCACAGTAACCAACAAAGATATGTTCTACCGCTTTAGGTCTCCATTTCTTCCGAGTTTCCTTGGGCACGTGGACAAACGCCTTCGTTCCAAAAACTCTGAAATGATCGAATGACTGAGCCTTCCCTGTCCACAACTCCTCAGGAATCTTACCATTATTGCCACTGTGAGGCAACCTGTTCTTCGTATAAACAGCCGTATAACATGCCTCTGCCCACAGTCTCGCACTCAGACCCTTTTCCGCCAACATAGCATGAGCTCCACAATAGTGCGGTTTGCTCGCTCCACTACGCCATTCTGCTCTGGAGTGTAGGGAACAGTCAACTGATGTTTTATACCCTTTTGGTGTAGAAACCCATCAAATTTCCTGTTCACAAATTCTGTTCCATTGTCCGTGCGTATGCACTTTACCTTTAACCCGGTTTCAACCTCTACACTAGTTAGAAAGACTTTAAAATTATCGAAAACCTGATCTTTTGATTTAAGGAAAAATACAAAAGATTTACGTGTAAAATCATCTAAAATAACTAGCATATACCGAGATCCACCATACGTGGGTTCAGACATTGGACCACAGATATCTGCGTGAACCAGTTGCAGTCTTTCGATTGCCCTCTCAGCCGCCTCACCAACTGGAAAAGGTAAACGATGTGCCTTCCCCTTAATACAGGCGACACAAGGCTCCATTACGCTTGTTCCAAAATCCTTACCCGGAAGCTTACGTAAATCTCGCTCATTTACGTGTCCAAGCCGCCGGTGCCACAACATCAAAGGATTACCTGCTTTCACTGACGCCAACGCAGTCTCATCTACAACCGCCTGACAACCTTCAAGCTTGTAGATTCCTGAAACTTCACTTGCGGTAGCCAGAAGCAGCTTTCCCTTGAAATGGCCTGGAACCAAATGGTGAATTAGCTTGCACCCATCTCTGTCAAAACTTACCTTCCATCCTTTTTCTACTAATTTAGATACTGATAACAGATTAACACGCAAACCGGGTACATACATGACATCCCTCACAGCAAGCATTCGTCCTTTCAAACTCACCATGATATCACCCTTACCCTTGCATTCAATCGTATCATTATTCGCACATGTTACATTACTCATACCAACATTCATAACCAAATCTTTGAACCAATGTTTCTGGAAAGACATATGTGAAGATGCTCCGCTGTCGATGTACCACTCCGTCGGATTGAAGGAGTCCCCGGCGCTGAATGAAGACAGGCTCACGATCGCGACGTCACTCAGTTTGGAGATCGAACCTGCTTTCCTTCCTTCAGGACAGTCCGGCTTCTTATGTCCACTCTTTCCACATTTAAAGCATTTAACTTTATTCATATTCAAATCTTTGATCCCATTCCGCTTCTTACTCTTACTGACAGCCAATGCCGAGTCCGCTGAAGGCAATGTACTACAACCTTGACGTGAATCCTCCTGCAGTAACTTCTGCCGTACGTTTTCTGAAGTCAACTTCATTCCAGAGTGTTCCAGTGCCATTCGCATAGGCCTGAACTCTTCAGGTAGTCCTCTCAATAACACGACAGCTACAAGATCATCGTCAAATCCGGTGGCAATATCCTTCAACTTTTGAGAAAGAGACATAACTGCAGCAACATATTCATGCATCGACGAGTGTCTCTCTAGCTTCTCATCCATCAACGCGTTCATGAGGGTAATCCTGCGATTTACGCCTTTGTCCTCAAACGCTTTCGCTAAATTATCCCAAGCATCTTTAGCATGATTTGAATTTTGAACATACGCATAAAGCGTAGGTTCCATGTGTAAACAAATTAAAGGCCGCTTGAGCGAACTGCGTCTTGGTCCTTCTCGATGGCGGTGGAGTTTTTGGAATCCGGGTAGTTTGTTGTATACATGAACAATTTTTCTCGTATGAGAACCATTTTAATTGCGAATTTCCATGTAGAATAATCATCAAGGCCGCAAAGGTTCTTGATGGTAAATTTAGTGACTGGGCCAATAACCTTTTGATGAAATAAAACAAGATAAGTTGGATTGTGAAATAAAACCGTTGTTTGCACAGAGATAAAACTTGACAATATTAAATTGACAGTTATTTTTTCATAAAAAGTTTTTACAATAATGAGAGGTAAATGTGTGTGCATAAATGGAATTTGTGTGTCGAAGTCGACTCCGAAGATATACAAGGTGCCAGATTAAAAGTTTGGCCATCTATTTTAATGGGACCATATACAACGTGGCATTGCTATAGCGACAATAACTAAAGACACAGGTAGTGCTAGTGGCCAGTAATTATAAAAATTATAATAAGATAAAATAATTAATAAATTGACAAAAAAAATTTCAAAAATACCAAATAATCTAAATAATCAACAAAATTAGCATCACTCTGTGCCCAAAAGGACTCATTCATGAAGCTATTGCTCTATGTCAGCTGGTGAGGTCACACTCTCAGTATATATAATAGTAGTCTATGGGTCACACTCAGAAGAACGTCGTTCTTCTGAGGGTGAGGTCTTTGATTTTGACCCTTTTTTATTGTTCATCGTTTGTCTATTATTCTGACACAGCTGTGAGTAGCTTCATGAATGATTTTTTTTTTGCACAACCCCCAGAAAAAAAACTCAAGTGGATTGACCATTTCTTTTTTATTCGTTTGAATTTCAATGTCTGCGCTACAGGTTGCTCCAAGATGCTATTTTAGAAAATTGTAAATAAATCAATAAATAATAACGTTTAATGAAATTAGAATATATTTACAAAACGAAAACGCGGAACTGTACACGCGTGTCAAGTTAATGTCGTCAAAGCAGCGGCACGCTGTATATAACGTCCCGACATCAATCGTCGGGTAATTACCCCACAAGATACAACAACTGTGGTCGGAGGGCGTATATAGAAAAGCTAATTCAGTACGTCCCCTCAGGCGGAGACGAATAGAATTAGTATTTCCAGGCGTTAAACACACGTAAATTCTAGTAAATGCTAATTCAACACGTCACAAATCGTGACGTACTATCGTAGGGTTTCGAGTGATTTAACGGGCGTAAAGTGGGGCTTATCCTAATTCTGTTTGTCCTCAGACGGTGACGTTCTCTCGTAGGATTTCGAGTGATTTTAACCTAATTCTGTTTGTCCTCAAACGGTGACGTTCTCTCGTAGGATTTCGAGTGATTTTAAACTAATTCTGTTTGTCCTCAAACGGTGACGTTCTCTCGTAGGATTTCGAGTGATTTTAACCTAATTCTGTTTGTCCTCAAACGGTGACGTTCTCTCGTAGGATTTCGAGTGATTTTAACCTAATTCTGTTTGTCCTCAAACGGTGACTTTCTCTCGTAGGATTTCGAGTGATTTTAACCTAATTCTGTTTGTCCTCAAACGGTGACGTTCTCTCGTAGGATTTCGAGTGATTTTAACCTAATTCTGTTTGTCCTCAAACGGTGACGTTCTCTCGTAGGATTTCGAGTGATTTTAACCTAATTCTGTTTGTCCTCAAACGGTGACGTTCTCTCGTAGGATTTGGAGTGATTTTAACCTAATTCTGTTTGTCCTCAAACGGTGACGTTCTGTCGTAGGATTTCGAGTCATTTTAACCTAATTC
This sequence comes from Cosmia trapezina, assembly GCA_905163495.3. Taxonomy (NCBI): domain Eukaryota; kingdom Metazoa; phylum Arthropoda; class Insecta; order Lepidoptera; family Noctuidae; genus Cosmia; species Cosmia trapezina. Next base: position 4,335,489 of record LR991046.1, on the reverse strand, counting down.
TGTTTGTCCTCAAACGGTGACGTTCTCTCGTAGGATTTGGAGTGATTTTAACCTAATTCTGTTTGTCCTCAAACGGTGACGTTCTGTCGTAGGATTTGGAGTGATTTTAACCTAATTCTGTTTGTCCTCAAACGGTGACGTTTTCTCGTAGGATTTGGAGTCATTTTAACCTAATTCTGTTTGTCCTCAAACGGTGACGTTCTCTCGTAGGATTTCGAGTCGTTTTAACCTAATTCTGTTTGTCCTCAAACGGTGACGTTCTCTCGTAGGATTTGGAGTGATTTTAACCTAATTCTGTTTGTCCTCAAACGGTGACGTTCTCTCGTAGGATTTGGAGTGATTTTAACCTAATTCTGTTTGTCCTCAAACGGTGACGTTCTCTCGTAGGATTTGGAGTGATTTTAACCTAATTCTGTTTGTCCTCAAACGGTGACGTTCTGTCGTAGGATTTGGAGTGATTTTAACCTAATTCTGTTTGTCCTCAAACGGTGACGTTCTCTCGTAGGATTTGGAGTGATTTTAACCTAATTCTGTTTGTCCTCAAACGGTGACGTTCTCTCGTAGGATTTGGAGTGATTTTAACCTAATTCTGTTTGTACTCAAACGGTGACGTTCTCTCGTAGGATTTGGAGTGATTTTAACCTAATTCTGTTTGTCCTCAAACGGTGACGTTCTCTCGTAGGATTTGGAGTCATTTTAACCTAATTCTGTTTGTCCTCAAACGGTGACGTTCTGTCGTAGGATTTGGAGTGATTTTAACCTAATTCTGTTTGTCCTCAAACGGTGACGTTCTCTCGTAGGATTTGGAGTGATTTCAACCTAATTCTGTTTGTCCTCAAACGGTGACGTTCTCTCGTAGGATTTCGAGTCATTTTAACCTAATTCTGTTTGTCCTCAAACGGTGACGTTCTCTCGTAGGATTTGGAGTGATTTTAACCTAATTCTGTTTGTCCTCAAACGGTGACGTTCTCTCGTAGGATTTGGAGTGATTTTAACCTAATTCTGTTTGTCCTCAAACGGTGACGTTCTCTCGTAGGATTTCGAGTGATTTTAACCTAATTCTGTTTGTCCTCAAACGGTGACGTTCTGTCGTAGGATTTCGAGTCATTTTAACCTAATTCTGTTTGTCCTCAAACGGTGACGTTCTCTCGTAGGATTTGGAGTGATTTTAACCTAATTCTGTTTGTCCTCAAACGGTGACGTTCTCTCGTAGGATTTCGAGTGATTTTAACCTAATTCTGTTTGTCCTCAAACGGTGACGTTCTCTCGTAGGATTTCGAGTGATTTTAACCTAATTCTGTTTGTCCTCAAACGGTGACGTTCTCTCGTAGGATTTGGAGTAATTTTAACCTAATTCTGTTTGTCCTCAAACGGTGACGTTCTCTCGTAGGATTTCGAGTCATTTTAACCTAATTCTGTTTGTCCTCAAACGGTGACGTTCTCTCGTAGGATTTGGAGTGATTTTAACCTAATTCTGTTTGTCCTCAAACGGTGACGTTCTCTCGTAGGATTTGGAGTGATTTTAACCTAATTCTGTTTGTCCTCAAACGGTGACGTTCTCTCGTAGGATTTGGAGTGATTTTAACCTAATTCTGTTTGTCCTCAAACGGTGACGTTCTGTCGTAGGATTTCGAGTCATTTTAACCTAATTCTGTTTGTCCTCAAACGGTGACGTTCTCTCGTAGGATTTGGAGTGATTTTAACCTAATTCTGTTTGTCCTCAAACGGTGACGTTCTCTCGTAGGATTTGGAGTGATTTTAACCTAATTCTGTTTGTCCTCAAACGGTGACGTTCTCTCGTAGGATTTGGAGTGATTTTAACCTAATTCTGTTTGTCCTCAAACGGTGACGTTCTCTCGTAGGATTTCGAGTCATTTTAACCTAATTCTGTTTGTCCTCAAACGGTGACGTTCTCTCGTAGGATTTGGAGTGATTTTAACCTAATTCTGTTTGTCCTCAAACGGTGACGTTCTGTCGTAGGATTTGGAGTGATTTTAACCTAATTCTGTTTGTCCTCAAACGGTGACGTTCTCTCGTAGGATTTGGAGTCATTTTAACCTAATTCTGTTTGTCCTCAAACGGTGACGTTCTCTCGTAGGATTTCGAGTCATTTTAACCTAATTCTGTTTGTCCTCAAACGGTGACGTTCTCTCGTAGGATTTGGAGTGATTTTAACCTTATTCTGTTTGTCCTCAAACGGTGACGTTCTCTCGTAGGATTTGGAGTGATTTTAACCTAATTCTGTTTGTCCTCAAACGGTGACGTTCTCTCGTAGGATTTGGAGTGATTTCAACCTAATTCTGTCAAACACAAGAAATAAGTATTAATGACAAAAGTATCACGTAGGTGTACTCCTTCACTTACAGGAGACCTGAATAGAGTTTATAACTAAGCTAACAAAGGTGTAATAGCATTTAAAATATTAAAATAAAAATCAAAACACATGTAAGTAATAAAATTGGAAGAATAGAATTTAAAAAATATATTCTTATATCTATGTGCATGATATACGAATGAAATGAAATGAAATGAAATTGTTTAGCATTGCCATTCAACGTGGCTATAGTAATAATATAGATAGTTAGTTAGTCTTTGTATTTATTTGTATAGATAGTTATTTACCTTAGTAAATAGTGTTAACTTGTATCAATCAATCTGCCTAGACTTTTCCCAACTATGCTGGGGTCGGCTTCCAGTCTAACCGGATGCAGCTGAATACCAGTATTTTACATGGATCGACTGCCTATCTGACCTCCACAAACCAGTAGTAGTAGTGTTAACTTGTATATTGTATACTAGCTGCTGCCCGCGACTTCGTCCGCGTGAAATTTCTTTCTCTCCCGACCCACCCCGTCGCATCGCATTGCCTGCCCGCGCTATTATTTCGTTTTCGTAGTTTCGGAGCCTATTCGGTACAAACAAACAAACAAATCTTTCCTCTATAGAATATGGGTATAGATTACTAAGGTACCTACCTATTAAATAAACAAAATAAGTCAAAATGAAAATTAATTTAAAAAATAGAATTAAATTAACAGTCATAGTAGAAATAAAAAATAAAAACCGGTCAATAGCGAGTCGGACTCGCGCACCGAGGGTTCCGTACCATCATTTATATGTAATTTTTGTTGATGATTTCTGAAAAACTTTGCTGTTAGAGACATCGTTTTATTTTTCCTGTAATCTGTACATAAACTTCTATCACATAGAATAATTTCAGATTTTTGTCTATGCAAACTTTGGGGAAAAGGAGGGGGGACGGTATTTTTTTTTACATTTGTCATCAAAAGTCGAAAACTATGAGGCCTACAAAAAAGAAAAAAAAAATTGAGAATGTACAAACAGCGCTCTTTCATATGATAGGTACCCCATAACCCCGAACCCGAATTAACCCGAACCCGAATTTTTAAGACCCCCTTTTAGTCCCTGTTGCAAAAAAAAAAACAAATATTTTTGTTTGTTATTTGCAAAATAGTTGGGCAAACGTCATCAAAACAAAACTATTCCTAGCATTAGTAGTTCTTAAGATATCCAGCTGTGACAGACAGACTGAGTCACACCATAAGGGTTCCTTTTTTACTATTTTGGTACGGAACCCTAAAAATGGAAGAATCGATAACTTTCTGATTTAGTCAATAACTAGCGTATATGTTAAATAAATGGCTTTTGCCATAGCACAACGATACAGACCTATGTTTCAGTGTGAGTAAGTTGTACGGTGCATGGTAAATGCACTCTGTGTATGAAGGGATACGGTTTATAATTGACTGTGTAGTATGTTCTGATTTATGAAATGCGGGTGTGTGCGCGACTGCGTATCTATTGCTTTTACTGAACTGCATCTGTAGTAGTTGGCCATTGGTAGGGACAAAGTGGAGTGGATGGAGGCACAGGGTCCGATACATTTTCATCTACTAGTCACATCTCCTTCTTTCTTATATCTATGTGCATGATAGACGAATGAAATTAAATGAAATTGTTTATTCTGTACAGGAATCACTTTTGTTAAACACGACATATTATTATTATTTTTTTAATAAGCTGTAGTTGACATTTCCTATCTGACTACTTCATACTAATATTTAGTCTGAGCAAACTAACCCGAGAAGAAATGATGTGAGACAAAACAAGAGAGACTTGTCGTATTAGCTTTTCTAAGAATATTTTGTGCGTAAAGTACTAGAAATCCTACGCCAGTAGGTCACTCGAGCTTGACGAATGGGATGAGGGTTTCTAGTACGTTTCGCTGCCTATTACGCTAGTAACAGCAGCAGCAGCAGTATTGTGCTAGTATTAGCATTTACTAGCATTTTCGTGTGTTTAACGTCTGGAAATGTTAACTCTATTCGTCTCCGCCTGAGGGGACGTACTAAATTAGCTTTTCTATATAAGGTGAACTTTTATTAATTACAAATATTTAAACAGTACATCTAACTATACGCTAGAAATACGGCGCTAGCATTTTTTTTCAAATATTCAGGCTAGTTTTTTTTTTAAATTTTTCTAACAAAAAATAACAATATTTTTAAAAGCATCCTGTATACTGACTCAGTGAACTCAGTCATTGTCCTGCGCGAGGCAAAAAAATCTACCGTATTACGTCATCGCTCGGACTCTCCGCTCCCCGCTTGCTGCACGTGTTGCAAACCGTTATTTATGACTTTCTTTCTTAGTAGGTAGTACCTACCTATTCGTCTAGGATCTTGTTTCCACCTTGAGCAACGCTATTAATATTCCGCTGCAATAAACGAAAGTAACATTTGCGCTTATCTTTGGTAGAGATATTTCCAATAAATCGAAGCGGATCAGTGTGGAGCTATTGTTTTTTTATGATAGATATTAACAATTTTACTAACATTCATTTAAAATTTTTCTACTGACTGGTGTAAGACTGCCTTTGTAATGCAGTAATCAAATAATAACGTAAACGTTACGTTCAGTACGCTCAGTGGAAATTAATCCTAAGTAATAATACAAATAAATAAAACAAAATAACAAATAAAACTCACCAATTATTATTATTTTTTTAACTTGGCGTGTTTAAAAGTCAAAATTCACTATCAGATTTACACTTATTTACACAATTTACTAGTTATTTACACATAACACATCAATTGTTGGACGTGACGCCCTTGTAGACGCACACACTGTCTAGCGCGATCGAGACAATGCCTCCGCACTTCAGTAAGCACTTGCTGTTCACTGGACATCACGTCAAATGCACTCACAATTCGCGCACGTAATTCATCTAATGTACGGATCGTTCCCATACACTAGGTCTTTGGCCCGACCCCACACGTGGAAGTCCAGGTGAGCGTGACGGCCAGCGGATAACGCTACCGCGCCCAATCCATCGCTCTTGGAACGCCTCATCCAAGTAGGTGCGTACCCACACACTGAAGTGCACCGGCGCGCCGTCGTGCTGGTAGTAAGTACATGTACCTGCGGTACAACACAGGTATATCCAGCAGTAGCTCTGGTAGGTCTCGCTGGAGGAACTGCAGATACGTGTCCGCAGTCAGTCGATCCAGAAAAACGGGTCCTAATAATTGGCCGTTCAACAGTCCTGCCCACACATTCACACTGAAAAGGTGTTGGAAGTGGTCCGGCCGAATCACTCGTGGATTGTAATCGCACCAGTAATGCGCATTATGCACATTACATAGTCCCTCGCGCGTAAATGTGCACTATCCGTCCATAGCACGTTATCAGTGAAATGATTTTAGCGAACTAGACGCTGCTCCCGCGTCGAATGATGGCTGGCCGCGCAACGGGGTGCGGCAGGGGCGAAGCGGGGTATGCTTTTAGGTAAACAACGCGACTCCTTTGTTATCTGCCATAAAGTACGTTAGCTGGAATTCCCCGTTATACACGGGGTGTTGAATTTTACTTTTTAAACAAAATGGTTTTTAGTGTTTTTCTTGGAAACTAGCGTATAGAAATTTATGATTTTTTCAAGAAATGTTTATCTTATGGTAATGAATCTATCCTCAAAATGTTTGTACTTACTAATAAATGACCTTATATACGCGGTCGGAGGCATGCTCTGGTAACATTTTTTTTTTATTGTAAAAAGTGCCATCTAGATCCAGTGGCGTAACTATACCGTTCGAGGACAATGGGTAATAATAAATGTTGGGAGTTGGGATTCTCTTCTGACCGGGGGCCCGTGGCATTTTGCAGACTTGCCACCCTGTAGTTACGCCCTTACGCCACTGCCTAGATCTATCCCTCATACAGGGAACTTTTTATTGCAGTGTTGCCACTTTTTTTTGGCATGAAATATTATTAAATAAATTAATTATTATTTTATGGGATATTATATTTTTTATAGCATACTTCCACACTGAAAATACTTAGTTACCTAGTGAATTTAGCTTTGACCATATCAGTATGTATTCAAAACAATAAAAACAAACTTAAAATTAAAACAATAAAGACATCGGCTAACAGAAGCAGAGTGCGTTTTAAGAAAAAGATAAATACACCGGTAATCCGTTGGTAATCTTGGTCCTCTGAAGTGGCGGGCGTTATATGCGTAGAATTTAGTGCTAGTTCCTGGAAACCGCCACTTGAACATATTATCTAAGATATAAATAAAAAGAAAAGTCCTGACTGACTCATCAACGCCCAGGCCAAACGCTTAGACCTAGAAAGCTGAAATTTTGCACAGAGGTTCCCTTTATAACGTAGACAAGGAATATGGAAGGAATTCCCGGTAGTATGTTCATGTGGGATATTTACCGACATCCACGCGGGCAAAGCCGCTGGTAATAAATAAAAACTTTATCGTTAAAGAAAGCATTATACAACATTCAATTCTAGTTCTGCCGCACCACAGATTATTATATATATATAGATATATTTTGATATTAGTGCCGCACCGGCGGTGCCTACGCTGACTAAAACGCATGCATTTTTCTCACCGCAGTGCGCGCACTTCAAAAGTTCAAAGAGACAATCCATCATTGACTTTTATAGTAAGGACCGGGCCAACCGCGCGAAGAAATGGCATCAGCGCGCTGGCCCTAAAATGATAGTTTAGGGCCAACGTGACTCAGTCGGCCGCGGTCCACGCGCGGAGAAGTCGTTCTGTCAAAAAAATGGCAAGCTGCGTTGTAAGGCTGCAAAAATTACGATACTAACATTAAAAAGCAACATGGGATATCGTATTATCAGTAGGTAACCTTAAATTACTTTTGTTGCAATTAAATTATTAAATAAACGCATCTTTATAGTGATAATTTTACTACCGAAATGCACAATGGCGGCCATGCGCGCGCTGCTGTCATCGCGCACGTAGTTAACGAAGTAAGCAGTAGTTCGTGTGAGTTATGACAGATGTCACAGATGGCGCTACTTTTTGCTTGTATGAAGAAGGATTATGCCCTGTTATGCCCATAAAGTATGACATTTACAGGTACTGTCTGTAGAGTGTCTGTACTACCACAGTCTAAAAATCATACAGTCGTCCAACGAAGACGTCTAGACAGGGCAATCGTGCGGGGTGTGAGGGGCGAGACGCGGGTAAGCCGATCCCGAACTGCGAACAAAACGATGTTAGTAGTTCGGGATATGTTATTCAGGGCTAACGCGTGTTTATTTTTTATTTGTTTATTTAAATAAATATATTGTAAAAAAAATGTAAAGGTTATCGCACAGGGCATCCATCTGTTTGGAAATCCTACTTATATTATAATTGTGAAAGTGTTTGTTTGTATGTTCCGTGTCAAGATGGTGGACTTTTTTATTATTTACAAAGGGTGAATTTCGAGATGGTGGACGTAATTTTTTATAATTTGATATGGGTGTCAATTTTGAGTTTAATTGGGGTGCTTGTTACGAAAAAGGCATCCTTTTTTAAATCCAAGATGGCGGACGTAATTTTTTTATAATTTGATATGGGTGTTAATTTTGAGTATAATTGGGGTGCTTGTTACGAAAAAGGCATCCTTTTTGAAATCCAAGATGGCGGATGTCATTTTTTTATAATTTGATATGGGTGTCAATTTTGAGTATAATTGGGGTGCTTGTTACGAAAAAGCCATCCTTTTTGGAATCCAAGATGGCGGACGACGTAATTTTTTTATAATTTGATATGGGTGTCAATTTTGAGTATAATTGGGGTGCTTGTTACGAAAAAGCCATCCTTTTTGGAATCCAAGATGGCGGACGACGTAATTTTTTTATAATTTGATATGGGTGTCAATTTTCAGTATAATTGGGGTGCTTGTTACGAAAAAGCCATCCTTTTTGAAAATAACGCTCATGACAAAAAACTTGAAAATTTTCGCAGTCGCCATGTTGGATTTTCATTTTGACTTCACTATCGGCTTTACCGTCCTCTAAAACCATCGAAACGATACCCATGACGAAAAATTTTAAAATTTTCGCAGCCGCCATCTTGAATTTTGATTTTAACCTCGTTATCGTTATCAGCGATATCAAAAACCATGAGAATGACATCTATGTCGAAAAAAAAAATTAAAAAGAAAAATAATAAAATTATTAGAAAAAAAAAACTTAAGAAATAAGCAGGCACTCAAATGTCGTTAATGGTAATAATAATGATGATCTCAAATAAACAAAGTAATTAATTAATATCGTTTACAAACTTGGGAGTTGGGACAACCCTTGCTGTTGCGACCATGTCTAGACGTTGTCGGCATTTACCACGACATCAAAGGCGTCGTCCTACTGTATGTTTTTATACTGTGGTACTACTATGAAATTCAGAACTTCATAGGCGTGATTTTACTGACAGCTGTCGCAGAGATCAAGCTATCTTTTACGAAGTATAGGTGAAATGTTCAGACGGGCGTATCCTTACTTTTGAAATCATTGCAATCCATACTTCGCAGATTATGCGTTAGAAAAACGCATGTAGGTAGGTACTACTTACCAGTAGGCCCTGCGCGCACTGCCGTGCGTTTTTCTAACGCATAATCTGCTAAGTATGGGTTGCACTTGCAATAATTACATAGTGAAGTATGTACATAGTGAGCAGTTAAATAATAGTACCTACTTACATGGTTAAATACATAAAAATTGTCTTTTGAACTTAAATTGTTGTAAACCACTATACAAATACATTAAAAACACTGAAAACAATCAAAATGAAATGCATGCCGTAGTGACTATGTAACTATTGTACCCTTAATCTGTACCAAAAACAAAACCACAGATAATCAAAACTAAAAAGACTTGACTTAAATGCCTCGGTAGCCAGACATTAATTTCCAAAAAAGCCAGAAAATCAGCCAAATTGTAATGTCATTGTCAAGCTGTCATTCTGTCATCCATCAGCCAGCAGCCTGTCAGTGTCAATAGCAGAGTACATTAATTTCGAAAGTTGATTTATTATTTTATTTTATCATAACATCGTTTACTACTTCGTTTCATTTCATAGTCTGTGAATTGTTATTTTATAATAGTATAGTGATTAATATCTATGATCGTATCATCATATTTTGAGTAAAAAGATGGAAAAACTGCCAATGTGTAGGATATGTTTAGCGGAGAATGTCCGCATGTATGTAGTAGTCAACAGGGACTTACATGAACTTTATGAGACGCTGACTGATATTCAAGTAAGTTGATATTTTTAGAATGATTTCCTGTCCTACACGAAGATGTAGGCTCCAGTGCTTCCGTAAAACAGAGAAAACTTGGACTTAAACCAAACTTGTATGTAGTATCTACATTAAATCGCCAATCTCCCTTAAGAGACCCTTGACCAGAGAATGCTAATGCATTCTCTGTAAGAGGCGCACAGAAGGCATTAAGGACCACCAACTGATGGCTTGGACAACATTACTATGTAGAATAGAATATTTTCTTCAGAAAAACAAAATAGTGCAAGACAAATTTTGTTGCAGTTTGTAACTGAAGACATTAGACCGATTCTTGCTTGTTTCTTATGCTGCGCAAAACTAAAGCAATGCTACAGATTATCGAGACAATGTCTGGAAGCCGAAGAGCTGTTCGCTCAGATGATGATGAATGAGGATTATGAGGTGAGGTGTTCTTCAGCAGCCATTTATTCTTATAATTTCTAATTTCAGTATAATATAGAAGTGATTCCTCTCAAGCTCATACCTGTTGTGTCTGGGCTTCAGGCCAAGCTTACCATTGAGTGTGGAATGGTGTTAAGTACACTTTTGTCAAAAGGATAATATATGAAACATTAATTAGATTACTACCATGGTAAAGTAAAATTTTGCACAGAAGCCGTGTTTAGGTGTGCTTGCGCGCTGCAATTTTTTTGTTGGGGGGCGTGCCGGGGGGCACGCCACGAAAAAGAACGTATTAGTGGGTATGAAACTTGTATGTGGCAGTTTGATAACGGTCCTCTCTCATGTCAGCGCAAGCTATGCAACAATAGATTGTGCGGTGGTCAGTGAGATTTCATGGACCTTCTTAAGTATTCTCACTTTGGTATCATGAGAAAAGGTTTGTGCTCGTGAGACTGTGTTCACTAGCATATTTTCCTAATACAGTAATCATCTTTTTACAGCCCAATCCTTTAATAAACCAAGACCACTTTGAGTTTTTGAGTGGGTTTATTAAATCTCCAACAGAAACCATAAGTATAGATGATGAATGTCAAATTATCAAAGAAGAATTACCCGCTGTTTGTGAGGGACTAGATGATATTGTTGAGCCAGAAGAGGAACATCAAAGTGTTGGTACGTATTTAATAACATAAATATATAATACAACTATTATAGGGGATCGGCACTGTTACTCCTTAATACAGGCTGTTTCACAGTCAAGCAAGGAGAGCAGCACGTCACCCACATGATTGTTAGAGATTCAACACTACCCACTTAAAGAAGGTTACATGTTCTACAATCTGTTTTATGTAAATAAAGGTTATTTATTATTTAAATAAAGGTTATCAATAAATGATATCTTAAAACAAATTATGATATATAATGTAATGAACATGTGTGTATGTAATTCCATACTGATTAAATAACTTTTTGAACTACTTCAAACTTTTGGCATTGTTAAGTTTAATTCAACTTAACGGAACCTGTTCACACATACATCTACATTCAACGGGCACACTACAGCGACCTGCGGCGGCGCGTCATTGCTTCGTCCGACACGACCGCGCTCGGACCTATTTTGACATTTACCTAGTTACTATTATTTTGTGAACCACCATTAAACCGTAGTTACAGTCCGCTTGCCTCTTTATTTCCTATTGGCCTATACATGTGTAATATGACCTCCGCGACTAATTTGTGATCATAGTTGTCTGAATGGTTTTCAATTTGTTTATCTTGACAATCTAAGCCTGTAGTGTAATGAAAGATAAGTCTGGATGACAACTGTTTTAATCATAATTTAAACATAGACAATACACAACACCTTCCCCTTAAATAAGATAAAATAATATCTAATAAAAACGAAACTTAAATCCATTCATTCCACATAAAGTAAATAAGATAAAATAACCAAACTTAAAATAAACAAACTTAAATTAATAATTAGTTCTACGTTTTAAATACGTTTACAAATTATAAAATCTTACTCCGGGTACAAGGTGGCGAGTAAGATGCCGATACATTTATGTTGTTGCCTGGCACATAATCATCATCCCTATCATCCCCCGAAAAATACTCATCATCAATATCAGACGAAACATTGTCTGCAGGATCCTTTACAGACCTTATCAAATGTCGACGATTACGACGATAAATACCTTTTTTGTTTTTAACAATATAAGAACGTGGAGTCAACGCTTTTCCTAATATTTTGCCACAACTTCTTTTATTTGCGTTTTCTAACATGATAACTTCGTCTCCCACATTCAACTCAGGTAGCAGTTTACAATGCTGATCATAGAAACTTTTAATTTTTATTTGTTTTTTCAATAATTTTTTGTGTTGTAAGTTATCACAATTTGTTTGTTTTAATAAATCTGGATGGACTGGTAGTCTACAATTTAAACGCCGGCCCATCATTAACTGTGCAGGAGAATTCAAATCTTCCCGCGGCGTATTCCTGTAACTTAGCAAATTTAAATAAAAATCAGATTTACTGTCTACTGATTTTTTCAACATATTTTTAATGGTTTGAACTGCCCTTTCGCTCTTACCATTAGATTGAGCATAATACGGAGAAGAAGTGACGTGCTTAAAACCCCATTCTAAAGCAAATTTAATAAAATTACGACAAGAATATTGTGGACCATTGTCACTGATGACCGTATCCGGTATACCATACCGTGCAAAATTTTCTTTCATAATACATATTACTGAATTTGATGAAGTGTCTCTCAAATATGCGACCTCAATAAAACCAGAATAATAATCAATTAATATTAAATAACTTTGCTTTCCATACTCAAATATATCTGTTCCAATTTTATTCCAAGGCAATTCTGGTATAGCTACCGGAATCATAGGTTCCCTACTCGGTTTGTTTGCTGTTTTCTGACAAATTTTACATCTTCTCACATAATCCTCAATATCTTTCGTTATACCCGGCCAAAACAGTACTTCACGAGCTCGTCTCTTACAACGATCAATCCCTAAATGCCCTTCGTGAATAAGCTTTAACATGTCCGTTTGCATAGAATGTGGTATCAAAACCTGTTTGTCTTTAAATATTACACCGTCTACACAGTACAGTTCATCTCTTATAGACCAATAGTATCTTAAATCATTGTGTATGTTAAACTTATCAGGCCACCCTTGATTAATATATTTTAGCAACAATTTTAAACACTCATCCTTAGTAGTTTCTCGCTTGACGAGAGTAAACTTATTCTGCGACATGGGTACGTTATTGACTACCATTTTAATTTGGCATAATATAGCCCTGCTAATTTTATCATCATACAGATCCGGAAGAGGTGCCCGCGACAATGTATCAGGTATATACATATACTTCCCAGGCTTATAAGTGACCACCAACTCATAAGCTTGAACCTTCAACATCATTCGCTGCAAGCGAGCTGGAACTGAGTCTAAAGATTTTCTAAAAATGCTTTCCAGTGGTTTATGGTCCGATTCGACGACCACACTACTTTTTCCATAAATGTACTGGTGAAACTTTTCACAAGCGAATACTATTGCCAGCATTTCCTTTTCTATTTGTGCGTATCTTTGTTGTGTATCAGTGAGCGTGCGTGACGCATACTCTACTGGACGCCCCTCCTGCATGAGCACAGCGCCCAGTGCCACACTGCTCGCGTCCACTGACAACACCACCGAACTACTAACATTGAACAAAGACAAAACTGGTGCATTACAAATCAATTCTTTAAGTTGATTGAATGCGTCTTTATGACCAACTTCCCAACTCCAAGTTACATCTTTTTTTAATAATCTTGTCAGCGGAAAAATATGCTCTGAATAATTAGGTATAAATTTAGAAAGATAATTTACAGCCCCTAAAAACCTCTCTAAGCTTTTCCTATCCATTGGTTCCGGCATATTATATATCGCTCTTACTTTCTCAGAATCGACTTTCATTCCATCTTTGTTAAAAATATGACCCAAATAAGTTACTTCCTCAACACATATACGACATTTATCTTTGTTGAATTTTAAATTAATTTCCCGTGCCCTGTTTAACAACTCTTTCAAACGCAGATCGTGTTCATCTTTATTCCTTCCCCAACAAATAATATCGTCGATAAACGAATCAACCCCCTCTAGGCCTTCAAGTAATTGCTTGATTTTCGCATGAAACACTTCAGGTGCACAATTAAGACCAAATGGTAATCGCAAATATTGATAGCGCCCAAACGGTGTACTGAATGTACATAAGTCTGCACTTGCATTATCCAGTTTTACCGACCAAAACCCTGAAAATGCATCTAAAACTGAGAAATACTTAGCACCGTGAAACTTAGTAGCCAACTCATTTATTGTTGGCAATTGAAAATGTGCACGCTGTATCGCCTTATTAAGCGGCCTCGGGTCTAAACATATACGTAACTGTCCATTTTTCTTAGCAACAATCACTAATGAATTCACCCATGGAGTTGGATGACTCACTTTCCTAATGACACCTAACTCAATCATTCTATTTAACTCATCTTGTAACTTATCGCGAACTCCTAATGGTACCTTACGGGTTGCACAGATCACCGGCATCACAGTTTTGTCTACAACAATATGATATTCACCTGGCAAACAGCCTAACCCATTAAACAAATCTTGATAATCTGTAAGATTTATATTATGAATTCTTTTAATTAATCCCAATGTTAGACAAGCTTGCAAGCCAAGCACACTCTGACAATCACTAACCGCAATTGCAAATTTTAATTCATACGAAACACCCTTAAACCACCATTTTAATTTGCAAATACCTTTTATAGGAATACAATCACCACTATAAGATTGCAATCTAACTCCTTGCTTGCCAATAACTAGCTTGCTGTCATAGCCTAACAATAAAAATCGCTTATACGATAAAACATTAATGTCTGCTCCCGTATCTAATTTAAATTTTTCTGAACCGCACTCCCCTTGGAGTGTTTCATACCAATCCTCGGACGAAGAGTTAATCTCTGAAACAGTATACAAAACTGATACAAAAAATGACTCACAATCATCTTCTTCATTGCTTTTTGCTTCAGTTAAACCTATATCATACATTTTCTTAACTCCTTTTTTCAACTTACACATTCTAGCAAAATGTCCATGATTTTCGCACAAATAACACTGCACAGAAATAGCCGGACATAGACTGGGTTCATTGCATTAGCCTCCACACCTCAGACAATTTCCAGTTTCGCTTGATTGAACAAATCTTCGCACTGAGTTGGAAGCAGCAGCAACACTGGCCACACCGCGCCCTTGTCGATGTCCGCTGCGGCGCCAGCCACCGCGCCCACCGCGGCCGCCAACACCGCGCACACCAACCGCATCGACTTGCACCAATCCTGAAGTACCAGCACCACGCGTCTCCAATAAACGTCGATTATCTATTGAAATTTGGTCAACCTGGACAATTTTAATAGCTTTTTCCAATGTCAGGTCCTCTGCTCTCAATAATCGATCTCTTGCTCCAGTACTCTGTATCCCACAAACAATACGATCGCGAATCAACTCCTCTTCCAAATTTTTGAAGTTACAATTTTTGGTCAGTAATCGCAATGCCGTAACATACTGATCTATTGATTCTCCCAATTCCTGACCCCTTGTAAAAAAATTGTATCTTGCTAATGTTATATTCTGTTTGACTCCAAAATATTCATCAAATTTTGTAAGCAACAGATTGACATCATCCTTATCGCTCTCCTTGACAAATGAAAATGTCTCAAAGACGTCAAACCCCTCAGGTCCGATTAAATTTATCATTAAGCTAGCTTGAATACCAGCACCTTCTTTTTGCACCCCCGATGCTTTTAAAAATAACGTAAATTGCGACCTCCAACGCCGCCATGCGTCAGCCCGGCTGACGGAGCTGCCCTCCAAACACAATTCAGTTGGTGGTCGCGCGTGTTCCATTCTGCTTTTGAACCGTCCCTGACGATTTTAAAGTCCACAACGTGTCTTTTTTATCGACTTAAACCATTTAAATCTAATAAATTTTTCACCGCTGTCACCATGTAGTGTAATGAAAGATAAGTCTGGATGACAACTGTTTTAATCATAATTTAAACATAGACAATACACAACAAAGCCTACTTGTTGGATGCAGCGTGTTGCTAAGAACGGCGCTGATGCCGGAAACTCCATTTTTTTGTAACATAAAACAAATATCAATAATAAACAAGTAATACTCTTGACTGTTTTTGTTTCCTTACAGAGCTAGAACTGGAAAATATAGACAATAGCTGTCTAGATGTAGCAGATATACCACCACACGATTCTGAATCAAATTTAGAAGACGATGTCCCTCTGATGGAGTTTAAAACTGAAGTAGAAGAGGCACAAGAAGTATCTAACAAGAAGCAAAGAGCCAAGGAGAGGGAAAGTAAGTGTTAGTTAGTTAATCTATAGGTAAGCAACAGAACAATGGTTCACGTGATCAGGCGTCGGTCTGGGTCCCAAAAAACTACAGGGATTTTTTTAAACTGGGGCCCACAATACTAATTTTTTTATCCGGCTACTCCGTCTTATTTTTTTTAAGCCATTGAAATCAAAGGCAGATTTACACGGATAAACTGTGCAGGGGATGACTTGCACACTCAATAATGTGGCCCCGAACACGAGGTAAAAATGTAAAAATGTAACCCTTGTAGGATCACTCGTGTGTCTGTCTGTCTGTCCATCAGTCACAGCCAATTTGCTCCAAATGTAATGGACCGATTAAGTTGAAATTGGGTACACATATGGATTTCTGTGACCCAAACACGTACGGCTAAAGTAAATAAATGAATTTTGATTTTTAAGAGATTGGAGAATGGACTACGTATGCCCAGCGCTATAGTAATTTGCGTAAATGGATACGAATATACAGTAATCCAAAATACTTCAGATAGTCCGAAACGACTTAAATATAATACGACCCTTTACAAGTTTACAGTGACTAAATATGAAAACAAATAATGTAATTTAAATTTGACTAAAAACAATACTAAAAACCTTCCAGAAAAACGAATCAGTCATGTATAAACATTTGACAGATGAAATTGTAGCAATATAAGAAAAGCATAGCGAAAGAAAAGGCGGTGAAGCTGAAGTTGAGTTTAATGAAGGTAAAATTATTGTTGCGAAAGACGTGAACAAGCGTAAAAGTAAAGGCATGTTGGTTTTTATGGAAATAATAAAAGATTGAAAATAGTTAAATGGGATTTTAATTACGACAAATACTTCGGCAGAATACATAGAGGTAGGTATGGGCGTTATTTCACGTCACTAGTTACAATAACTGGCTACGGGGCATGTAACCGAATAACTAGTTTCGAGTGAAACGATAAACATGTGATTTTTGTAACTAGTTACATTACAATGCAGTGACCGAATGAATGAGCCGAAATCCCGAGCGGTGACACGAATTAATCCGAACTAGTTATGGGCGTGTAACCGAATAGCTAGTTTCGAGTGCAACTATAAACACGTGATTTTGTAAGTAGTTACATTACAATGCAGTGACCGAGGAAGGAAAGATATCATTGATGGTTTATTTACCTACGTTTAGTTCAAATTAGTTCGCTCATGGTCGAGAATTATTAATTGCCTCATGCATGTTTTTGCAATACTTTGTTAAAACTCGTTAATTTTGTTATTTATGTAATTACATAGCCACAAAAACTAAACTTGTGATAAGTAGGTAACGTAAGTAATTACATTAGGTAGGTACAATGTTTTCGTTTCGTAAATAACTGTATTACTTCGATAGAATAACCATGTTGAATCACTGAACAGAATTTGAAAAATAACTAGTTACTAAAATCACGTGTTTTCAAAACTGGTGACGCCTTCGAAGTCACTAGTTACGTTACGTTTCGCGAACATCACGTAACGACCCACACCTACATAGAGGAGCAGTGAACCACAGAGTGAACAAAGACATGACAGAATGTCAATGTGACAGCTGACAGATGATTTGCATTCCGTTTACATTTTCAAATTTTCAACAAGGCAAACCAAGTTAAGTAAAAGCAAAAGTTATAGGTCTAGCTGAAAGAAATATTTCACCTAATACAAATAGGAGAAAGAATTACTATAGCCCGTGCGCGTTGACATGGCACCTGGCTCGAATGAATTCCGTGTAAAGAACTGAGTGCAAAAAATTATTGAGTTTTATTTTAGTTTTTTTAATATAAACATTTAATTTGCGCTGAGTAGTTTCTAATAACATACTACTTTACGATGCTTTAAACGTGACAAAACATAGTGTTTAGACACAATTTTGTTTTCGAGCCAGGTGCCATGTTTACGCGCACGAGTTATAAAACCTCTATTAAAAATGTAAAACGCCCTCCGCAGGTGATGAGGCATCCTGTTACTAGTGATGCCCTCGCTGCCCCTTTATCTGCAAAATTTTGAAGGAAACCCAGGTATATTCCCGGTAGAAAAAGGTCTAGCCCAAATTCAAACTGATCACTGGACTATAATTAAGCTCATAGGTTTAGAACAGATTTGTAATGATTTAAATTACATATCCAGCAACTACCAGGAAATGTGTAAATTTATCGACTGGAATGCATCATATTCTCAAGAAAAGAATGAAAATACATACCGAGTTTAGTTTGATCTAAAAGAGGACTTATAAATCCATTGGGTTCTATCAATGATGTTAATAGTACTAGATCAGTAGTGTACGGCGCCGAAGCGTTATCGTATATGTCCACAGGCATATCCGAGTTCAGTTGTCAGCATAGAGTACATTATAATATACTGAGAGTTGTCAGCTTGACGTCTAGTGAGCAATTGCTTAGCGATAGAAATATCAAAATAGTGAAATGTGCGATTAAAATTTGTATGTCACCACGGTCTGAAAAGATTACTAAGGCAAGTGGTATTACATTTCACAAGTAACTTTGCTGAATTTTCTTCAGATTATCCAAAAATTTATCAAACATTGTTTTTGCCATCAGTGTTACCATTAAAAACGATTTTGATTTTGCCCGACTTTTGGGAGTTTAGTGAATGACGAATGTATGTTCCTGTAAGTCTAAATTATTATTGTAGTCTGTTTGGATTTAACATACTGTACAGTACCCAAACACGCACTGAATGGAAGAGTACCCAAACACTCACTGAATACAAAAGTAACACATGTCACGTGTAAGTATGTCAAAGGTTTTAACCTAATATATCACTACATCGTCCACCAAAATAATTTTATTAGCAATAAACAATCTTATACGTAATGACTAATGACTATGAGTTTATATTTTTAAATGAAAAATAATAAATGATAAATGATAAATGATAAATGATTTATTTTCTGTAAGTAGGTTTGTACAAACACTTTTACACGTCAAACATATTTTTTTTAAACTAGATGAGTTCGACGTTTCCTATCTGACTACTCTGAGAAGAAACGCCGAAACAAACTCAGAGGTCACAGTCTCTTTTAAAGTCCAGACATAATCTTGGTCAGATCATGTGAAGACCATGTAGATTGCAGTCTGAAATGGTCTTTTGATGAAAGAACCACACAGATTGAGTGGACCTGTCCAGTCAGTGCACGCATTTGTCAGTAATCGTGCAGCTCAACTCAAAACTTAAGGAGCTTAACGATTCGACGAACAATACCAAAGAAAAGACATTTGGGTAGGCCGCATAAATTACTCAAACTGTCAGACTATAACTAAAACTGAGAAAAGGATAAAATAAATAAAAAACAATGATCCACGTAGTCTTCACATTCACAATAATTAAAAATAGTATAAGTAATACTTTACAAAGTAAATATTCATGTCATTGTATAGAATATGTAAAAAGGTATTTAAATCAACATTAATAGTGTAAATTTATTGGAGCAGCTCAATCCCAAGCCTTTTTGTCCTCAATATAGTCTTTGACAGTATAAAAGGCTTTCTGACAAAGTTTCCGCTTTATACAATTTTTGAATTTATTAAGGCTTAGTTCTTGAATGTGGCTAGGTAGTTTATTATAAAACCGTATACATTGGCAACTAAACGAACCACTTATTTTCTTAAGCCTGGTTGTAGGAACAACAAATTTGTGTTTGTTTCTAGTATTCACATTATGGACGTCACTGTATTTTTTAAACAAATTGATATTTTTATGAGCATACAAAAGATTTTCATAGATATACTGAGAAGGCACAGTCATTATATTAATTTCTTTAAATTTATCTCTGAGGGAGTGTCTGGGACTTAATTTGTAAATTGAACGAATAGCCCTTTTTTGTAAAACAAAAATTGTCTGAATATCGGCGGCATTTCCCCACAACAGAATACCGTACGACATCAAATAGATTGTTTATGATCACATTGTGTTATAGTATAGTGGTGTGCTGTGCGAAAATAAACTGGTTCATTTTCAATTAAAGTAAACTAGCTGCGCCCTGTCTCCCGCCGCACGGTCTCCCGGGAGGCGGCGAGCCTCCTTGCCGGATTGCCGCCGTGGGATTTGGAGGCAAAGGTCCTCGCGCACGTGTGAGAGTGGCGCGAGGAGGCGAAGCACCGGGGCGTAACTCCGCTGCCGCGAGAAATCACGGTACAGCGGACAGAGCTCCGGCGGGATCTCATGGCGGCATGGAGAGCGCGACTATCGCAACCCAGCGCTGGGCACGCCACAATTGCGGCGATAAGTCCCCTCTTTGAGGAGTGGTTAGAGAGGCGCCACGGCGTCCTCACCTTCCGCCTGACGCAGGTCCTCACCGGACACGGTTGTTTCGGGAGGTTCCTGTTTCGCATAAGGCGGGAGGAAACGCCCGGGTGTTACCATTGTGTGGATCGCCCGGAGGACACGGTGGAGCATACAGTGGAGGTCTGCCCGGCTTGGGCAGAGCACCGCCGTGTCTTCACGGAGGCGATCGGCGGCGGCGATCTCTCGCGTCCGAGCCTGGTCCAGGCCATGGTGCGGAGCGAGAGTGCATGGGAGGCCGTCACCTCCTTCTGCGAAGCAGTGATGCTCGCGAAGGAGGAGGCGGAACGCGTGAGGGAGAGGCAACCTCACGCCCTCAGTTGCCGCAGGAGACGCCCTGGGCGGCGGGAATCGCGGGGCGATTTCTGGCCACCGTAGGCGCGGGCCTGCGGACGGTGAGCAGCGGGTAGCTCGCCGTCCGGTAAGGACCAGTCTGTCGATTCTGTAAAAATCTCACCGTGAAAACTTAGGTGAAGTGAGTTTTTTTTTGCTAGGAATTGACACTATTGACAGTTCACTCCACGCTCACTTCACCTAAGTTTTCACGGTGAGATGGTTACAGAATCGCACTGCAGGCCCGAGTCGACGGCGCGTTGTGTTCCACGCGCGCCTCAAAGAGATGTCAGCAAGTGACGGGGTCCAATAGGGCCGACGCCGCTGGGATCGCGGGTTGTTTGAAGGAGATACCGCGGCCCTGGCATAGGCAACTGAAGGAACACGAGTGGGTTTTAGTCAGTAAAAGTCTGACACGCCCTTCCGCTCCACCCAGAGCGGGAGAAGTTATTTGATGATTTCCCACCCTCAAAAAAAAAAAAAAAGGGTACCTAAAGATCAGAAGCACATGGAAATATTCTATATTACAATCTATCATTATAATTGATTCAATGAAAACCTTCATTAAATTCTTGGGAAATGATGTTGATCGTTGGCAACTCTGGCCGTTTTTCGGGTAACAATGTCTTGTCTCATTCCAACGTAATTAGTTTGACGGTAGAAGAAGTGAGACAAACATAGATTATTTTGACAGATTGACATATTTATGTATCCGTTTCAAAGCTACGTGTTTAAACTCGTACAAGTCGGTAAGTCGGTACGTTTTTCTGATTTTTTTTGTAGGACGCTGCGAATCTAGTATTATAATACCTCATTGGGTTCTATTATAAAATTAATAACTGGTAATCTAGATCACGATCATTAGATACGAAGAACTTATTGCCAAGTTAAATCATTATTAAATAATAATAAAAAAAACTAACAATATAATAGTATCCAAGATGTTTGATAGTTTTGTTAATGTAACTGAAACAATTAATCAGAATACTGTAAACTTTCAAAATCACCTAACAAAGATCGAACTACTTCTGAAAGATTAAAGTTCCATTTACACGGCGCCAGTTTATTGCCTGTGGAATACCATAAAATTGAAAGGCAAATATCTGGCACCGTCTAAACAACACGTACAATATTGTTGCACGATACGGGCAACTTTGAAAACTGGTATAAGCTTGTACAAGAAAATCGCACAGTACATACAATAATTGCTCGTACAATAAAATCGCATTCAATTCTGGCATGATCTGACATTCGTGCTGTTATTGAAATATGAGTGCGGTGTTAGAGGGTGTGGTACCTAATCGTTGTTGCTATTTTGAGGCAAGAAATCAAATCAAGAACAACTTGAAAAATATCTTGAGAAGCGTTCATTAAAATTTAATGAAATATCATGTCTAGGCAAAACTTGTATGCAATAATCGCCTGTCAATTTTATTGCCTGGTGTAAGTCGCATGCGATTTTATTGAATGGCAAAACTTGCATTCAATTATTGCACATGCCATTTTATGGAATCGCACGCGTCTAAACACTTCATGCAGTTCTTGAATGTCAAAAAACTTGAACGTGCTTTATGGCATGCAATTATTGCTCTTGAACGTTGCAGAAACTTGCCCCGTGTAAACGGCGCTTTATCCGCTAAGCAAAACAATAGGATTTTCTTAACTTATACGGGATTATTTTCTGTATTCACAAGTAGTTTTCATACTATCTTTGCTAGGCTAAGTGAAATAGAAACAGCATTAGCGCTAAGTAAATTATCGATACTACATCAATCAATTGTGAATTCTACAGAATTATTATAACATTTACAATCAATGAATTTCTAACGTAAACTTGATGTATACTCCACTATAAACAAACTTATTCAAAATAGAGAAGACCATTTGTGTAAAATACTTTATTAAAGATAATCAGATAACATTTATAATAGAAATTCCACTTACGAATATCATATAACTATTTTAAGATATATTCCTTACCAATCTTTCATTAATAGAAAAATAAAACCTGAGCTATTATTCCTAAATATCCTTACCTTCTGGCGAAAGGAATCAAATACTTACCGCTAGTAAAACCATGTCGACTCTGCTAACGATCAGTTTTCATACACTGCACTGCAGATAATTGATTATCTGCAGTGCAATGAAATTCGAAGATGACCATACTCCCTGTAAACAACGTGAAATCCAAATTGAGAAGGTCAGGGTTCAGCAAGTCAACGCAGCTAGCTGGCTCCTTTATAGTAGACTAGCTTCTGCCCGCGACTTCGTCCGCGTGAAATTTCTTGTCCCCAACGACGCATCGCATCGCAACGCCTGCCCGCGCTATTACTTCGTTTGCGCTTAAGCAACCTTTCTGACATTTTTTCTTTTTGCTCGGCTCCTAAGGTCCTTAGCGTGATGTTAAATAGCCTATATCCTTCCGCATCGCCTGCCCGCGCTATTACTTCGCGCTCGGCTCCTAAGGGCCCTAGCGTGATGTTAAATAGCATATATCCTTCCGCATCGCCTGCCCGCACTATTACTTCGCGCTCGGCTCCTAAGGGCCCTAGCGTGATGTTAAATAGCATATATCCTTCCGCATCGCCTGCCCGCACTATTACTTCGCGCTCGGCTCCTAAGGGCCCTAGCGTGATGTTAAATAGACTATATCCTTCCGCGTCGCCTGCCCGCGCTATTACTTCGCGCTCGGCTCCTAAGGGCCCTAGCGTGATGTTAAATAGCCTATATCCTTCCGCATCGCCTGCCCGCGCTATTACTTCGCGCTCGGCTCCTAAGGGCCTTAGCGTGATGTTAAATAGCCTATATCCTTCCGCATCGCCTGCCCGCGCTTTTACTTCGCGCTCGGCTTCTAAGGGCCCTAGCGTGATGTTAAATAGCCTATATCCTTCCGCATCGCCTGCCCGCGCTATTACTTCGCGCTCGGCTCCTGAGGGCCCTAGCGTGATGTTATGTAGCCGATAGCCCTCCTCAAGAACTGGGTTATAAAATGCAAAAAGATTTTTTCAAATCCGACTGGGGTAGTTCCAGAGATAGCGCGTTCAAACAAACTAACAAAGAAACAAACTCTTCCGCTGTATTCCACCGACATTATTGAACAACGAATTAAGAATATCATTCTTAATTCGTTGTTATTGAAATAATATCGAGAGGGTCGTCAATCCGCGGAAAATCTCGCAATTCAGAAAAATTACTTATTTGCACAACGCCAACTATGTAGGTAAATTGATAAAACGTCCGCACTAAACATGTTCGCTCAAGAGCGACCAGTATGAATTAAAGTTATTTTGCGTTTTAGTAATTTTATATTATCTCCGAAACTGTATGACCAATTGACATACTGTAAAGGCCAAATCTTATCTCCATGATGTCCTTGTGATCATAAAATAACTTATTTTGATAAGGATTAATGTTTTGTTGTTTAAATAATCATCCAAACGTAAGTATGTCTAAAAAATACTTTTTTAAAGCAATAAAAGATGTATAAAAGATAAAATATAAAAGACAGAAATATGGTGTCGCGGACTTTTTTGTAGAATTATTTAAGACGGACCAGACTGCCATACATTGTTCTCAATTATAAACAACCGATTAGGCAGCGCATGCAAAAAAGTCTGTTTAAAGAGGTATTTCTTTCCGAGTTGTTAGATAAAAATTGTGATAGCTCGGCTAATATGCATGCTAAAAATATAATTTATAGCCTATAGCACTCAGGAATAATGTAACTTTTTACTTGTGAAAAAATTTTTAGAATTGGATCATTAGTTCCGGAGATTACCCCCTACATACAAACTTACAAACATACAAACTTACAAACTTACATACAAAATTTTACCTCTTTATAATATTAAGTATAGATTGATAACAACACTGACTAAGAAATGTGGTGGGGTGCTCAGTAAACAACTTACCGGCACTTACCTGGTGACCATTGACGAGCCTTGTGACCTGCAAATCTATGAAATTCACCTTCACCGTCGTATGTTTGTGGAGTTGGAAGTTGTGGAGAAGATTCCCATTGTCACGTTACCGCAGTTGCACGTGAATGCGACTGTCTCCAAATCAAGCGTAGTTAATATGAAAGGAATAAGTATAGACGAAGTGAAATATATGGCCTTTTCGTTAAAGCATGGTGAAGTGATCGAAAGTGTTTTGAATGAAAATAAAGACTTTAAATTCAGTGAAAATTTAGGATACGTAACTTTAGGTTTAGTAATTTTCAATTTTCTTACATTCTTGATTTATATAACCTGGCTAAAATCGCCAAAATGTTTATTAATTTGGCTAAATTGTCGCAAAGACTCTCAAATCGAGCCTTCCGATAATTTCGCTCATGGACGGAGGAGTTATGAATACACCTCACCCGTCGTACATATAGGTATGTCTCCATTCTAGCAACTACTCGTTTGCAAGCTCAGCGGTCTGTGCCCACCGCATGAGCCGTGTACGCCTATCTTATCTTACGAGGGTGCGTTTTTAAGTTCGCGGAATGGGGGGGAGGGGATAACAATAGGTCATTATCGGGATGGCCACAACTTCAGCGACTGAATATTAGTATAAATACCAGGTTTTATCTTAATTGGATCTAGTCTTTGAACTATCGTCAAGCAAACATTTCAATTGGGAAGAAAGTGTGCATTATGGAAAAAATCGAGTACCGTGCCATAATAAAGTTCCTTATCAAGCAAGAAAAGTCAGTTCAAAATATACTGGAAGAGATGGAATCCGTTTACGGGGACTCTTGGCCGGGTAAAACCATGGTTTACAAGTGGCACAGTCTCTTTAAACAAGACAGGACCTCACTTGAAGACGACCCACGGCCCGGACGGTCGATCGAGGTGACTACTCCGGAAATCATTAAAAAAGTCGAAAAAATAATATTGGAAGATGCCAGACTAAAGAAGAAACAGGGCGTCTACTCCCTAAGCACGAAGTCCGTAGTTTCGGCCTTCGTTACGGCGTTTCCTACTCCGTATCACCTACGGACGTTTGATTGGTTCGGGGCCCGAACGAAGTATGAATGGCAACACGATACGACAGTTGTCCCTACTCCCGATGTGTTGTACCCCGTCCGAAAAATTTAACTTTTACATTTGTTTCGATGGATCGTTAAGTCAGACGGACGGATAAACGGACGAACGGATGAACGGGCGGACTTAGGGAGTACGCCCCCTGCTTGCAGAAATGGTTGGAGTATCGGATACGACAATTTTCAAAATTATACACGATCATCTTGGCATGACAAAGGTGCCAAGGTGCAAGATGTGTGCCAAGAATGCTCACGCCGCCTCAAAAACAACACCGCGTGGAGTGTTCTCGCACGTTTTTGGACCTCTGTAACGAAGATAAGGATGGACTATTAAGTCGAATTGTTACTGGAGATGAAACTTGGGTTCATCATTATGAACCTGAGTCGAAACAAGACTATGCAGTGGCACAAAAAAGGCACACCACCACCCAAGAAGTTTAAAGTGTCACAATCGGCTGGAAAAATCATGGCAACAGTGTTTTGGGATTCAGGAGGGATCCTGTTGACCGATTATAAAGATAAAGGCGTTTCTATATCCGGAGAATACTACGCTTCTATCTTCGAGAGGTTGAAAGAAAGCATTAAAGAAAAAACCGGCCAAGTGCGTGTCGGACTACGCATAATGAGGGTTCCGTAGTTGGGATGAAATTATCCCAAGAACAAAATTAACATTATAATTGAAAAACATGTTGTCCCATACATTCCAACAGTAAATGTAAGTTTGTACTCACACTATTGAGAGATTTATTATGTTATTTTAAGACCACAAATTTCTTATAGGTTTTCCTGTAATCTACAGCATGCTTAGCATGACCGCCATAGAAACGGGTTTTGTCGACGGAAGAATAGACAAAATGGAAGATAGTAGAAATATTTTTACGCATTCTACGCGTCTAAGCATGGCAATGTGTAGTTTTGTCTATTCTTCCGTCGACAAAATGTCGTCATGCTAAGCGTGCAGGTATAGAACTATTTTGTGTATTTTTTTCAAAATTTTAGGCTCGGTAGTTTCGGAGATAAGGGGGTGGGGGACGGTCAATTTTCGTCTATTTTTTTAAATAACTTTAAAATAATTTATTTTAAAATTATAAAAGAAATATATTTGAGATCCTCATAGTAAGCCCTTTCATTTGATATGTCACACGGTACAGTTTGCAAAAATTTTCTTATTTGCCCCCTAAAAGTGACCCCCATATTCAAAATTCATTTATTTACTTTAGCCGTACATCACAGAAATCCATATGTATACCAAATTTCAACTTAATTGGTCCATTAGATTCGGAGCAAATTGGCTGTGACTGACGGACAGACAACACAGACACACGAGTGATCCTATAAGGGTTCCGTTTTTTTCCTTTTGAGGTACGGAACCCTAAAAAAGGCGTTTGTCTTTTATGAGAATAAATGATATAAACCTATATCAATAGAAAATCCATAAGTTTTTAGAGTATCAATTAAATATTTCCCTAACTTTACTCTTAATATTTTGGTGGTGATGTGCTTGTCAGTTCTTCTTCCATCAAAAAGGATAGAATTGAACTTCAAATCAATCAATCAACTGCAGCCTATCGCAGCCCACTGCTGGACATAGGCCTCTCCCAGGCTGCGCCACAACACCCTGTCCTCCGCCTTCCGCATCCAGTCTTCAAATGATTATAAATTATACAGGGTGATTGGAAGATGGATGCAAAGCTTTATGGCGAAGATAGTACAGACTGTTTAGAACCATTTAAGCGATGGTTGTCTTAGACGAAGTCTTACCATTTTTTTTTTTCTAAAATCCCCAAAATTGTTACTAAACTGCCTATTTATGGCCAAATTTAATGAATACTGAATTCATTTTTATTTAATTTCATTAAAGTAATGTGTAAGCAATCTAGCAAAACATTTTTCAGACCTCTGTGTTGTTAGACATTTTTTTACAGACATTTAAAGTTCATAAAAAATTTAAAAATTCATAAATACTGTTTACAAAAAGTATCTATGAATTTTTAAATTTTTTATGAACTTTAAATGTCTGTAAAAAAAGCCTTATTTAAAAAAACGGAGGGTGCTTTTTTGTTCAAACCTTTTTGAAAACATTCTTGATAATCGCTCTTTTTTTGAGGTATCATTTACGCGGATATCTTGAGGAGCTCGTGGCTAAGTAATAACAGCTGCACTGGTCGATCCATCAGGTTAAGCTACGCTTTCCGGGGTTGGTCAGTGGATAGGTGACCATCTTTACATACCGAGACTTCTCCGTGCCTCTAAAAGCACGTTAAGCCGTTGGTCCCGGCTGTCGTTCGTGGATCTTTGACAGTTTATTTTTTATGTTCAAAATGTCTGCCGTGATTCCTAATACAAACACGGCTCCGTCTTCTCACTTCTGCTCGTGTACAAACTCTTGCAGTAAACCTTGAAAATGGTGATCTTTACTAGGTCCGTACACCGAGCAAATCTACGGGTCAACATGTTACACCGGACTGCGAGTGCCCTGCGCTCCCTCTCTATATCGACATGGTCCTTAAGGTCGTCGGAAAGAAGTGACCTAGGTATTTAAAAGCGGATACCCTTTCAACAACTGACCCGTTTATAATTAGCTCGGGTCCCACTTCACGGCATTTGCCGCCGACCTTAAAGACCATGTATTTACATTTCTTCACATTGTAAATTAATCCATGTGCGGCAGCGTAGGCTTCACAAGTCTTAGGCAACTCTCTGATTGCCCCCGCAGACGGACCCAGCAGCACCACGTCGTCAGCATAGCTAATGTTGTTAATGCTAACCCCAACACTGCATCCGACATGCATGCTGCTAAGCCCCTGTATGAGGTCATCTACATAGAGGTTGAACAGCCTGGGAGACGTCAGACCTCCTTGTCTGAGCCCGCACTCCAGCCCATACGGTTCAGAGAGCGTACCGTCCCACTTCACATGATTGATCTGATTACCATACTAATGTTGCAGTAGTCCATATATTTCCGCGGGTATACCCCTGTTTACCATCTTTTCCCAAAGCACATCATACGAGACAAGATTGAAGGCTCTGGAAAGATCAAGGAAACAGGCGTACACCGACGTTTTGCTATCTATATAGTATTGAACTGTATGCATGAGAGTTGAGACTCAAAATAGCGCTTTCAGTTGAAAGTCCGGGGCGAAACCCGAACTGCGCATCATGAAGATGCGCATTGCATGTATTCATTTAAACAAGTATCAAGCATACCGTCCAACACCTTAGCTATTATTGTCGCAAGGGAAATGGGACGGTAGTTACTCTTGTCCGAGATATCACCCGTCCTGTTCTTTTTTGACTTGATTTCCAGAATTCACCGAATTTTTTAGTGGCTCGCTGTTCGGCTAACCTATCCATAATAATTTGCTCAGCATTGTTTTGGCAGAACTTCAACCGGCTTTTAAAAACGTTTCGCTTCTCTCGCATTTTATCATAGACAGGACCTGAAGAGGTATGTTTGTTATGTATCCAGGCCTGAAAACTAAATCTGGCCTCGCGACGAGCGTCCCTGACATGTTCATTCCACCCACACACGCGCCTACCCGGCTCGGTCGCCCTCGTGTGTCACTGTAGACTGCCTGGCTGCCGCACATAGTATTTCTACAATATGTTTGTACAAATTATCCAGAACAACTTTATGTTCAGCCAAACTGCACGAACCACCACCCCAGCTCTCAAACTCATGAGGGAAATCAACGTTGCGCAACTCTCTATTACAAAAATTATGGTAATTAATCGTTTCTGTCTTTATCCTTTCACCCCTTTTTTTTTTTTTTTTTTTTTTTTTTTTTGAGGGTGGGAAATCATCAAATAACTTCTCCCGCTCTGGGTGGAGCGGGAGGGCGTGTCAGACTTTTACTGACTAAAACCCACCCGTGTTCCTTCAGTTGCCTATGCCAGGGCCGCGGTAAATCCTTTCACCCCTTACAACAGAATTGCGGCAGGTACTCCGAGTCAACAGTTTAGGCCGCACCACTTCTAAATTACATTCAACACACATAGGTAGATCATCCGACACATAAATATCCTCAGACACATCCACATTTACAATTGTATGCCAAGCTGCTACAGATACGAAATAGCGATCCAAATACCTCCTACTGCCGTAAACATCACTAATAAAAGTGTATGTAGTTATCATTTCAAACACAAAGTATTTTTTTAAGCAAAAATTTTGTTTTAATTAGTCTGCCTAAAATTTAAAATTTCTCTCTCAGATTGATTTGTAGCTCCTAATTTCAATAATTTGTAAGATATCCTCGTAAATGATGTCTCAAAAGAAAGAGCGATTATCAAGCATATTTTCTAAAAGGTTTGAACAAAAAAAGCATCCTCCGTTTTTTTAAAAA
This sequence comes from Cosmia trapezina, assembly GCA_905163495.3. NCBI lineage: Eukaryota > Metazoa > Arthropoda > Insecta > Lepidoptera > Noctuidae > Cosmia > Cosmia trapezina. The sequence continues at coordinate 4,305,520 of LR991046.1, read as the reverse complement.
TAAGGTTTACAAAAAGTTTTATGAATTTTTAAATTTTTTAAATGTCCGTAAAAAAATGTGTGACGACACAGAGACCTAAAACATGTTTTGCTAGATTGGTTACACATTACTTTAATAAAATGAAATAAAAATATAGTCATTTATCATTCAATTTGGCCATAAATAAGCAGTTTAGTTAAAATTTTGGGAATTTTCGAAAACATCATAAGTATTAGGTTAAAAAAATGGTAAGACTTCGTCTAAGACAACCATGGCTTAAATGGTTCTAAACGGTATGTACTATCTTCGCCTTAAAGCTTTGCACCCATCTTCCAATCACCCTGTATATTACAACGATTTACTACACACGGCTGCACATCAAGCTATAAATTTTCAGTTTACACTGACATCTCATTGTAAGGAAATCCTATACAATGCGAAATCAGCTTATACTGGAAATGTATAGCTTAATATGTAGCCGTGCGTACACTAACAAAATTGTATTACCTATGGGCTATCTATTGACATAGCAAGTGGCAGTGCCTTATTCTTCTTTACTTTTCTGGAGGGTTCAATGTCTCCAGAAATTCCTCCTTTTCGGTCCTAGTTTGAGTCATGCAAAGCGCTATTATTTTGATTCTTGTGCATGTCAATCTTCTTCCAACATTGTACTTAGCAAATCTATAATTACAGGGACGACCGTTGCGAAAAAACCAAATCTAGACACTCGAAGAACAAAACTAGAAGATGCAATAACAGCCGAGCAAACGAAAAAGGAAAAATCTGACTCTAAAGTTATCCGGACAACTCAAAAACGTACGTCCAAACCTGACACTTATTTCAAAGAGCCTTACAAATGTGATCAGCGTAATTTGAATCGAGTAAAAAAAAAGTTACAACATGCTCGAACACAAATTGGTGAAAAACCCAAATGTGATGTATGTCAACGTAGTTTTACTAAAAAGTCTAGTTTAACACGACATATTCTTATACACACTGGTCAAAAACCGTATAAGTGTGATGTATGTCAGCGTTGCTTTAGTAAAAAGTGTAAGTTAACACAACATATTCGTATACACACTGGTCACAAACCGTATAAGTGTGACGTATGTCAGCGTTGCTTTAGTGATAAGTGCAATTTAACAAGACATATTAGAATACACACTGATGAAAAACCGTATAAGTGTGATGTATGTCAGCGTAGTTTTAGTGTAAAGCATAGTTTAACACGACATATTCTTATACACATTGGTCAAAAACCGTATAAGTGCGATGTATGTCAGCGTAGTTTTACTCAAAACTCTGATTTAACAAAACATATACACACTGGTGAAAAACCGTATAAGTGCGATGTATGTCAGCGTAGTTTTACTCAAAACTCTGATTTAACAAAACATATTCGTATACACACTGGTGAAAAACCGTATAAGTGCGATGTATGTCAGCGTAGTTTTACTCAAAAGTCTGATTTAACAAAACATATTCGTATACACACTGGTGAAAAACCTTATCAGTGTGATGTATGTCAGCGTTGCTTTAGTGTTAATCGCAGTTTAAAAAAACATATTCTTATACACACTGGTCAAAAACCGTATAAGTGTGATGTATATCAGCGTAGTTTTACTGGTAAGCCTATTTTAAGACGACATATTCGTATACACACTAGTGAAAAACCGTATAAGTGTGATGTATGTCAGCGTTGCTTTAGTGATAAGGGCAATTTAACAAGACATATTCGTATACACACTGGTGAAAAACCGTATAAGTGTGATGTATGTCAGCGTAGTTTTAGTGTAAAGCTTAATTTAACACGACATATTCTTATACACACTGGTCAAAAACCGTTTAAGTGTGACGTATGTCAGCGTAGTTTTAGACTAAAGAGTAATTTAAAAAAACATATTCTTATACACACTGGTCAAAAACCGTTTAAGTGTGATGTATGTCAGCGTAGTTTTAGTAATCAGTCTAATTTAACAACACATATTCGTATACACACTGGTGCAAATCCGTATAAGTGCGATGTATGTCAGCGTAGTTTTACTCAAAAGCCTGATTTAACAAAACATATTCGTATACACACTGGTGAAAAACCTTATCAGTGTGATCTATGTCAGCGTTGCTTTAGTGTTAAGGACAGTTTAAAAAAACATATTCGTATACACACTGGTCAAAAACCGTATAAGTGTGATGTATGTCAACGTAGTTTTAGTCTAAAGACTAGTTTAACAAGACATATTCGTATACACACTGGTCAAAAACCGTATAAGTGTGATGTATGTCAACGTAGTTTTAGTTTAAAGAGTAGTTTAACAAGACATATTCGTATACACACTGGTCAAAAACCGTATAAGTGTGATGTATGTCAGCGTAGTTTTAGTAATCAGTCTAATTTAACAACACATATTCGTATACACACTGGTGCAAATCCGTATAAGTGCGATGTATGTCAGCGTAGTTTTACTCAAAAGCCTGATTTAACAAAACATATTCGTATACACACTGGTGAAAAACCTTATCAGTGTGATCTATGTCAGCGTTGCTTTAGTGTTAAGGACAGTTTAAAAAAACATATTCGTATACACACTGGTCAAAAACCGTATAAGTGTGATGTATGTCAACGTAGTTTTAGTCTAAAGACTAGTTTAACAAAACATATTCGTATACACACTGGTCAAAAACCGTATAAGTGATCCGACCGACCGGGTGACCGTATGAGTGAGTTGATGTATGTCAACGTAGTTTTAGTCAAAAGTCTAGTTTAACACGACATATTCATATACACACTGGCGAAAGACCTAATGAGTGATTTATGTCAGCTAGTTTTAGTGAAAAGGGTAATTTACCAGAACATATTCCTATACACACTGTTGTTGGCTCTTCTTCGATAAAACTCACTTTTGGACACACGTAACACTTAAATTATTTCACTTGCTTGGAACACAGCTAGTAACAGACTGAGCCATGAGCTAACGCGCTGCGCCGGCAACCATCAAGAGTGGGGACCGGATGTAGCGCGCCACCTCGTTTGGTAAAACAGTATCATTAATTGGTATCTTAAATATAAACCCAAACAATTCTAAAATTCTTTTAAATATATGATTTAACGTTACATAAAATACAGGAATTAATGAATGCATAACTTTAAATGTAAAATCAATGTTTGGCAAAATAAATGGACTGTAGCCATACCAAAAGTAACGCCATCTAGTGGTGTAAGATGACAATCATATCCAACGTAGAAATTAAGTATCATATCCGCTCAACAATAGCCAACAGATTAGTACACTTCAAAATTCAATAGCCTATCTTATTTCAACTAAATTCTAACACTGGTAAGAAATGAGTATATAAGAGGAAGTCTGAAAGTGACACCGGTGACTGAAAAGTTGTCCGGAAATCGTTTGTCATGGTATGGGCGTGTGATGCAGAGGAATGAGGAAAATGTCGTGAGGAAAGTTTTGAGCATGAATGTGGATGGCTATACGAGTAGGGGAAGAGAAAAATAACGATGAATGGACGTGTGCAAGATGATATGGCTAGACAGGGAGTAATTACCGAGATGATGCCTAATGAGAAGTATGGAAGAAAAAGACGTTGCGCCGACCCCAAATAAACTGGGTTATGTGTAGGAGAATGATGAATATGATGATACACACTGGTGAAAAACCTTATTAGTGTGATGTATGTCAGTGTAGCTTTAGAGAAAAGGCTTTTTTAACAAACATTTTGTAAAGGTACCATCGCGGACATTTGCAATGAACACTTTTCAACCTTATTACCTTAGTAGTATGTTTCTGACCCTGCTCACAAAAAAAATTGGTTTAGACGTTTCTATTGGATCTAGGCACTTCAGGCGACGATAACCGACTTTTAATGATTTGAAACTAAAGATCACATCAAAGCGAATAGTGATAATGATTTGGAAAAAAAAATTGTTAAATTAGAGCATTTTCTTATTATTTTAATCTGTATATATTTTAGATTATGTTTATATTACATAGTGTAATTAAATTGTAAAGTTATGTCTATAGCTGATAAAGTACTGAGAATCACGCAAAAACTATCAAGCGTATTTTTATTTTATGAAACCTTCACCATTTTAAAGATAATTTAATTATATAGCTTTTAGTAAGTATACGTGTTTTATTAAAATACCTTTTGTTTTGTGCATAATAATTCCATAATGCTTCTAATTTGAGACAGCGCTCCTTGACGGGCGAGTCCAGTTACTGGCTGGACGCCAGGGAAACGAAAGCAAAAAGTACAAACTTAAGGATTCGTTTGTACATTTTTGAAATCTACATCATCTAATACAATACTTTCATGTCATGTGACTTTTTTCATTAACCCATATTACTTTCAAAGTTATACCTCTTTCAATATTGTATGTTTTTTTTCTATACTTAAATCTGTATTGCAAAATATAGTCAAATTAAACATTGTTGTATACTATATGTACAGACGCCAGCACATCAAGCTACTACAACCGGTCAAAGTTCTTTAATAGATTTTTATCTTTATCGCTAAAGTTTATTTAGCTTAATTAGGTTTAAGGTTGATTGGGAAAAGACAGTGTCGGATGGCTTGCCCTGCTGGCGTCTGTACAATGGTGTGCGTACTCCCAGCGGAAAAGTTTCGAATTTCATGATTTCAGTTCAGTAGATCTTTAATTAGTGTATGACGTCGTGTAAATGTGTATGATAATTTCAAATTTGTGTGTATAGCCATTTTCTGTTGAGATATTTGCGAAAACCCATAATTGTCCATAATTGTGACTAATATAATAATTTCCCTACCGACTATTAACATTATGGTACGCAATAAAGAATTGAGAATTGAACACTTTCCGCTGAGGGAACGTTATCCCAGCGGTTTTTTCTTTTCTCAAAACGGACATACGAGAAAAACAATTAGAGTATAATGAGAGGTAGGTAAATGTGTGTGCTTAAATGGAATTTGTGTGTCGTAAGACTCCGAAGATATACAAGGTGCCAGATTAAAAGTTTGGCCATCTATTTTAATGGGACCATATACAACGTGGCATTGCTATAGCGACAATAACTAAAGACACAGGTAGTGCTAGTGGCCAGTAATTATAAAAATTATAATGATAAAATAATTAATAAATTGAAAAAAAAAAATTTCAAACAAACTAAATAATTAACAAAATTAGCATCACTCTGCTGTGCAAAGGACTCATTCATGAAGCTATTGTTCTATGTCAGCTGGTGAGGTCTTTGATTTTGACCCTTTTTATTTTGTTCATCGTTTGTCTATTATTCTGACACAGCTGTGAGTAGCTTCATGAATGATTTTTTTTTGCACAACCCCCAGAAAGAAAACTCAAGTGGCATGACCATTTCTTTTTTTATTCGTTTGAATTTCATCTCTGCGCTACAGGTTGCTCCAAGATGCTATTTTAGAAAATTGTAAATAAATCAATAAATAATAACGTTTAATGAAATTAGAATATATTTACAAAACGAAAACGCGGAACTGTACACGCGTGTCACGTTAATGTCGTCAAAGCAGCGGCACGCTGTATATAACGTCCCGACATCAATCGTCGGGCAATTACCTCACAAGATACAACAACTCTGGTCGGAGGGCGTATATAGAAAAGCTAATTCAGTACGTCCCCTCAGGCGGAGACGAATAGAGTTAGCATTTCCAGGCGTTAAACACACGTAAATTCTAGTAAATGCTAATTCAACACGTCACAGATGGTGACGTACTAGCGTAGGGTTTCGAGTGATTTAACGGTCGTAAAGTGGGGTTGATCCTAATTCTGTTTGTCCTCAGACGGTGACGTTCTCTCGTAGGATTTCGAGTGATTTTAACCTAATTCTGTCCTCAAACTGACGTTCTCTCGTAGGATTTCGAGTGATTTTAACCTAATTCTGTCCTCAAACAGTGACGTTCTCTCGTAGGATTTCGAGTGATTTTAACCTAATTCTGTCCTCAAACAGTGATGTTCTCTCGTAGGATTTCGAGTGATTTTAACCTAATTCTGTCCTCAAACAGTGACGTTCTCTCGTAGGATTTCGAGTGATTTTAACGGATGTAAAGTGGGGTTTATCCTCATTCTGTTTGTTAGCGTGTCACTGACACTATAAAGGAAAGGGTTTAAAAGTGTGTAATTTTTAATTACTTACGTTAAAAGATACTGGACAGTGGCAAAAGAAAAACAATTATATCGTAGATAATTATTTTTATCTTATTCCCGAAAAAGTTATAGAATGACAATTTATTTATTTACTTAGGATCTCCAGCAAAGGATGTACACAAACACAAGAAATAAGTATTAATGACAAAAGTATCACGTAGGTGTACTCCTTCACTTACAGGAGACCACAGCATGCATAATAGAGTTTATAACTAAGCTAACAAAGGTGTAATAGCATTTAAAATATTAAAATAAAAATCAAAACACATGTAATAAAATTGGAAGAATAGAATTAAAAAAATATATTCTTATATCTATGTGCATGATATACGAATGAAATGAAATGAAATTGTTTAGCATTGCCATTCAACGTGGCAATGCTGCCAGTTTTTGTATTTATTTGTATAGATAGTTAGTTAGTTTTTGTATTTATTTGTATAGATAGTTAGTTAGTCTTTGTATTTATTTGTATAGATAGTTATTTACTTTAGTAAATAGTGTTAACTTGTATCAATCAATCTGCCTAGACTTTTCCCAACTATGCTGGGGTCGGCTTCCAGTCTAACCCGATGCAGCTGAATACCAGTATCTTACATGGATCGACTGCCTATCTGACCTCTACAACCCAGTAGTAGTAGTGTTAACTTGTATATTGTATACTAGCTGCTGTCCGCGACTTCGTCCGCGTGAAATTTCTTTCTCTCCCGCCCACCCCGTCGCATCGCATTGCCTGCCCTCGCTATTATTTCGTTTTCGTAGTTTCGGAGCCTATTCGGTATAAACAAACAAAAAAAAATCTTTCCTCTATATAATATTGGTATAGATTACTAAGGTACATATTAAATAAACAAAATAAGTCAAAATGAAAATTAATTTAAAAAATAGAATTAAATTAACAGTCATAGTAAGAAATAAAAAAACCGGCCAAGTGCGTGTCGGACCACGCACAATGAAGGGTTCCGTAGTTGAAAAGAATTTATCCCAAAAACAAATTGAACATTGTTACCAAAAAAAAAAAAAAAAAATTTATGTGATAAAACTACAAATTAATAATTTTCGGACTTTTTCCTTTACTTGTGCTGTGAGACCTTGCTTCTTGCCAAATTTCATAATTTTATTTTAGGTCAACGGGAAGTACCCTGTAAGGTTTTGATTTATTTGCGAGTATAAAAATATGTCGTATAAATGGCCGTATTTTTGATCGCGATGACTTAGAAGCTTGATTTTTTTAGAGCTGCAAGGGACTATACTATAGACTTACGTATTTAATATTTATTTCAACATTATACCTCCCCACGTTTCTTAGAAAAGGATCTTACAGGCTGACCGACTTAAAAATATTTTTTTTGTGTGAAAATATTATAAATTAACAATTTTCGGACTTTTCGCTTTATTTGTGCTGTAAGAACTTGCATCTTGCCAAATTTCATGATTCTAGGATAACGGGAAGTACCCTATAGGTTTTGATTTACTTGCGAGTATCAAAATATGGCGCATAAATGGCCGTATTCTTTTATTGCGTTGACTTAGAAACTTGATTTTTTTAGAGCTCCTAGGGACCATAGACTTACGTATTTGATATTAATTTCAACATGATACCTCCACGCGTTCCTGAGAAAAAGGGTCTTGACATACTGACAGACAGACGGACAACGAAGTGATCCTATAAGGGTTCCGTTTTTTCCTTTTGAGGTACGGAACCCTAAAAAGGAGGGGTAAATTGACCAAAGGTGTCCTTCTTCTTCACGACAACGCGCCTGTTCACAAGAGCCGTGTTGCGTTGACTGCCCTGCATAAGGTGGGCTTCGATATTTTAGACCATCCACCCTACAGCCCAGACCTGGCTCCCAGTGATTATTACCTCTTCCCAAAACTGAAAAAAGAACTTCGTGGGAAGAAATTTTCAACTGATGAAGAAGTGAAGGACGCGGTTTCAGCTTATTTTTCGGACAAAGACAAAGCATTTTTTTATGAAGGTATACATAAGCTAATTGAAAGATAAGATAAGATAATTTTTTTTTATTTGCGTAAAACATGGTATTACATAGGTGTTATTTGAGAATATCAGATCATACATGTTTTGCTCTTAAAATTAAAGCATGCAAACTGTATAAGTAAATTAGAATTAACTCCTACTAGGTATAATGTCAAAATTCAAAATAAGTCAAAAACTATAACGTCAATCAAATACAAGAATAATGTACAAAGTTACTAAATATATGTCTAAAATTACAAGATTAATGTCAACAAATTACACGATTTAAATTACAACCATAATCCATTCCATAATCATACAAAATAAATAAATAATTTCATAATAATGTCAGGAAAAAGATAAAATCATTCAATCAAAAACTTTTTCGGCTAGAAATTCGGAGACACTATAGTAAGCTTTTTGCAAAAGAAACATTTTTAATTGACGCTTGAATGCATTACAATTTAGCTCCTTCCAACGTTTAGGCAATACGTTATATATAGTAGCCGCCATGCAGACCATACTTTTGCGCACGAGTGCCGTTTTTGCTGGATGTACGCGAAGAATGGTCACATCCCGTCTGTTACGCGGTACAACGTCCTGTAGACGTGCAAACAGATTGGGGTTTGTTTTAACAAACATTGCAGTCTCAAGGATGTACATACAAGGAAGAGTTAATATCTTATACCTTTTATAATAGGGTTTACATGTTTCAACTGTTTTTAGCCCAAACATAGATCTAATGCATCTCTTTTGGGCCTTGAATGCCATGTTAATGTCGGTAGAATTTCCCCAAAATATGATGCCGTATCTTAGGTGAGACGCAGCTAAGCCATGGTAGGCCGCAATCAATGTATCTACATTCACAACTGCAGCTAGAGAGTGCAATGCAAATGCAGAACCACTAACTTTTTTGCAAAGGTTCTCGATTTGTGATTTCCAGTCAAGTCTTTTGTCAATTATTAATCCAAGGAATTTACTATTATTTACTATTTCAACAATTTTATTATCTATATTTATGTCCATATTTTCTACATTCAATCGTGGGCTAAAATGAATGATTTTAGTTTTATCTAAATTAATCTTTAAATTATTATTGTTTAACCACTGTATTATAGATGTCAAGGTATTGTGAATGTCAAGTTTATATTGGATCATGTCATTGTTATTACTAGAAATTGTCACCGTGCTATCATCTGCAAATAAAGTCATAGGGTGTGAAATTGATTTTGGCAAGTCATTAATGTATAGTGTAAAGAGTGGAGGTCCTAATACACTACCTTGTGGAACACCAAAAGTAGTTTGACGTTCGTCTGATAAGTAGATCTCTTCCTTTTTAGTGGTTATATTAATTCTAGTGATTTCTGTCTTTTGCTTTCTATTGTCTAAATAGGATTTGATTAAATTAAGTACATTACCTCTTATACCATAAGCGTCAAGTTTTTTTATTAAAATGTAATGATTTACGTAGTCAAAAGCTTGAGTCATGTCGCAGAAGATAGCACATACAGGGGTTTTTTTGTCGACTTTTGTCAATACAGTGTATAAAAAGTCGTATATCGCCATATTTATAGTCTTTTTTTCGCGAAATCCCTTTTGCTTATTACATAATATTTTTTTTTTTTTCTATGAACCCATTTAATTCCTTTTGAATAAATTTCTCAACTATTTTCGAGAATATCGGAATAAGAGAAATAGGCCTGTAGAATTCCATGAGCTCCCTATCTTCTTTCTTAAATAATGGCTTAACGACCGCTATCTTTAGTGCGTCAGGAAACGTGCCAGCTACAATACACAGATTTATAATATGAGACAAATGGCCGCATATTTCCGATGCTACAGCTTTTATTACTTTGGTTGATATGCCATCGTACCCCACACTATTTGTGTTTTTTAAAGCCATAATAATTTTCTGTGCCTCTTGTGGTGTACAAGGTGCCATAAACATCGAGTTTTTGTTGTTTAAGATGGACTTTGTACCTTTATAACTAGACTGGATGGGTTGTATTTTATTAATAAAATAGTCATTAAATTGATTAGCAATTTGTTTTGCGTCCGTAATTTTGTCATTATTGATTTTAATTTTCAAAATATAATTTTTAGGTACATTAAACTTGCCTTGATTTATTATTTGCCAGGCGGTTTTACATTTATTGCGTGATGTTTTGATTTTATAGTTATTTTGTGAACGCTGTGTCAGAGTCATGATTTTCTGAAGATCTGAAAAATGTATAAGGGTTAGCAGGTGAATATATTGAAAAAGAAAAATAATTTAGTATTTTTATTTTCACTTCTCACCCTCCATTCCGCGAACTTAAAAACGCCCCCTCGTATATAGGGTGACTGGTAATTAGTGACCGATACTTAAATACATGATTATACTCATGATAACAAACAACTTTTACTATGGGACCGAACCTGAAATCGCGAAAAAAAAAAACAGCTTCCCCATACATTCATGTTCGTCAAAATGTAGGGAGCAGCTGATTTTTTTTTCGTGATTTCAGGTTTGGTCCCATAGTAAAAGTTGTTTGCTATCATGAGCACAATTATGTGTTTAGGTATCGGTCACTAATTACCAGTCACCCTATATATAAAAATCAATTGCTGTTCGTTTGTCTGGCTAAAACTCGAGAACGGCTGGTTTGATTTAGCTGATTTTGGTTTTGAAGTGTTTGTCTTAGTCCAGGGAAGGTTTACACGGTGAGAAAAATGTGAAAAGTTGCCGGGAAAATTGGAAAGTTCTGGAAAACTGAAAGTGGATTTTCTATGGGAATTTTCAATTATCGAAATTGGGACAGGACAACGTCTGTCGGGTTGGCTAGTTTAGAATAAAAGTCGCCTCAAAATCGGCAAGACGTATTCTCATTTTTTTTTTATCATCCTCAGTCAAAATCCTGAGTGTTTAGTATTTAAGGTTTCTCACGCTCCGAAACCAAAAGTAGGTAGTCCACAATTAGCTTACACAAATCCAAGTAAAACAAAAAGGCCTTTAAGAGGCATATGACAAAATTGCTTTCTGACAAAATTAGGTAGGTATTTTGAAGCATGGTGACAAAAGACGGTAGGCGGTGGCGGGTCGTCTCGAGTTCACGACAACAATCAAACGAATTTGATACTTTTCCTATTATTGAGTTAAAATTATTTGTTATTATTTTTCTTATTGATTAATACTGTAGTCATAGTGTGTAGATAAATTAGTTGAAATACTGTTAATAATTATAAGTAATTGAATAATCAGGTAGGGACTAAAAGTAGAAAGGTAGATTTCCCAAAAAGTCTATAATTATGTAAAGAAACGTAATTTAGGCAATTTTATATATTTGTGAGAATATACTTTTTCCAATAAGTACAGTGTTTGCATTTATGTTGCTGTCTACTACCTTTTAACCCGCGGCTTCTCTCGCGTAGACTGTGATATTAGTGTTGTAATTTTTTCGAAACAAATTGTTTTATAACTTCATAAATGTCTGTTGACGTTTTGTAAAACAACTAAGTAAGAAAATAGTTCCATCAAAAACAATTGATTAAAACATAATATATGATATTTATTACATACAAATATTATTTAACCTCCTGGATGCCAGCGTCATACCTATATTACATAATAGTCCAGTAAAAATAGTGTTTGAGATTGCATTAAAGAAACTTTAGTAAATTGGTTTTGAAATAACAGTATAGTTATTTACGTATGCATTCGTGGCAATTTTGTGCTTATATGGTCGGAGGAACCTCAGAAATACCTAAAGTTGTGTTTTTACTGTTTAACGTTAAACAAAAAAGACACTTTAGGTGAAAAGTAAGATTATCGTCTATAGCCAGCCTAAAATTATAGTACATAAGTAATCCCTCGGTTTGGGTACAAAATTCTTAACATTACGAGATTTTTTCTTTCATGGTGTGATAAATGAGACTTAAAAAATCGCACTTTCGGGGATTTTTCTGTTTATACATTCCAAACGTTAGCCTCGAACCTATGTTCAGTTTTCACCTTGGTGACTTCTCAGGAACATAGTTAAAAAGTGTTTTATCATGTTTTGTATATTGTACATAAAAGACACTTGAAATATTTTTTAGGCTGTGCATTAACATTTTCATTCTTCATAATAATATGTAAGTGTCATAATCCCCTGATTAAGTGATAAGGATTCTTCGCAAAATGCATAAAACCTAAATTACCTACACAATATAAAATGCCAACCTTGACCGAGCGCCTTGCATCCCCCGCGTCGGTGTGCGAGAGGGACGAAGTTATCGGATGTGAAAAAGATGGAGCTATTGTTTAACTGCTCAAATAATTACTGAAAATTTTCTTCTCATTACGCAATGAGATTGTTTACGATGCGCCCGGATTTTGGTACTTATTTATTATGTCTTGCGTAATATGCGGAAAGTCCTTAGATAATGATTCTGTCACCGTTGGCAGTAAAGGTTTTAAAACTCTATGTTTTAGTGAGCTTCGGAAAGACAATTTATTTCATTTCTCGGATTATGTGCCAATGATTTTACATACAAATTGCCGAAAACAGTAGTATACAAATCAAAAATGCGAAAGGTATAATACCATGCCTACTCTGCAATCTCCACTCGCCACGCCACGCCACTCGCGCGACAATTGCACGAAACTGTACCGGAACGAAAAGCCAGGATTGTCCGACTACACGAAACTGACGTTGTTGTTGTTACGTCAGCAAAGAGAAAAATCTGAAATTATTCTATTGTTAGGATTTTAATAAACTCAGTACACAGTTATACCTATGGGATATAATAAATGCGCTTTACATCAGGATAAGCGTATTTTTTCTATCAACTACCGCCTTCTGGTTCGAATCATGTAAGGTAAACGCGGGTGAAGTCGACAGTGACCCAGTAGTCGTCTAATTATCTAAAAACATCAATATCTTTTTCTACTAAACACAATGATGTTAATAGTACTAGATCAGTAGTGTACGGCGCCGAAGCGTTACTACATCGTATATGTCCGCAGGCATATCCGAGTTCAGTTGTCAGCTTGACGTCAAGTGAGCAATTGCTTAGCGATAAAAATATCAAAATAGTGAAATGTGCGATTAAAATTTGTATGTCACGGTCTGAAAAGATTACTAAGGCAAGTGGTAATACATTTCACAAGTAACTTTGCTGAATTTTGTTCAGATTATCCAAAAATTTATCAAACATTGTTTTTGCCATCAGTGTTCTGATGTTGTGGACTTTTGGGAGTTTAGTGAATGACGAATGTATGTTCCTGTAAGTCTAAATTATTATTGTAGTCTGTTTGGATTAAACATACTGTACAGTACCTAAACACTCACTGAATGGAAAAGTACCCAAACAGTCACTGAATACAAAAGTAACACATGTCACGTGTAAGTATGTCAAAGGTTTTAACCTAATATATCACTACATCGTCCACCAAAATTAATTTTATTAGCAATAAATAATCTTATATGTAATGACTAATGACTATGAGTTTATATTTTTAAATGAAAAATAATAGATTGTTTATGATCACATTGTGTTATATAGTGGTGTGCTGTGCGAAAATAAACCGGTTCATTTTCAATTAAAGTAAACTAGCTGCGCCCTGCGGTTTCACCCGCGTAGACCGGGATAAAAGTAACCTATGTGTTAATCTGGGGTATAAGCTATCTACTTACCAAAATCCCAAATCGGTCCAGCCGTTTGAGCGTGAAGAAGTAACAAACATACAAACAAACAAACACACGCACTTACAAACTTTCGCCTTTATAATATTAGTGTGATGTGATTACTGTGATTAGTAATCGATTATTAAATCGAATTGTTAAACTACGATCAAATACAAGTTAGTTTATAAATCCAAGATACGTTTCAGAATTTTTGAGATTGACAAACTTATCTAACTCAGTAGTGAAACCCAGAACAGTCGTCGTAATTTCTTTTAAATGACGTACTTTTTTAGGGTTCCGTACCTCAAAAGGAAAAACGGAACCCTTATAGTATCACTTCGTTGTCCGTCTGTCTGTCTGACTGTCTGTCAAGACCTTTTTTATCAGGAACGCGTGGAGGTATCAAGTTAAAATGAATATCAAATACGTAAGTCGTCTATGATCCTTTGGAGCTCTAAAAAAATCAAGCTTCTAAGTCTACGCCGTAAAAAAATACGGCCATTTATGCAACATATTTTGATACTCGCAAGTAAATCAAAACCTATAGGGTACTTACATGAAATTTGGCAAGAAGCAAGGTCTTACAGCACAAGTAAAGGAAAAAGTCTGAAAACCGTTATTTTGTCATTTTATCGCATAAACATTTTTTTTTTGGGATTTCTTGTTTTTCAGCTACAAATGTTAAGTTTGTTTTTGGATACATTCTTTTCAATTACGGGGACCTTCATTTTGCGTGGCCCACACGCGCTTGGCCGGTTTTTATTACTATTAAAATGGATCGAAACAGATAAACTATAGTAATTTACGTTATTTAATTTTCATCGCAACGTATGTACATTCATCATAAACGCGTCAATAGGTGCAGTACTAGACAGAGTGATCTCTTATTTGTTTTCCAGGGTACCTAAAGATCAGAAGCACATGGAAATATTCCATATTACATTCTTTCATTATAATTGATTCAATGAAAACCTTCAATAAATTCTTGGGAAATGATGTTGATCGTTGGCAACTCTGGCCGTTTTTCGGGTAACAATGTCTTGTCTCATTTCAACGTAATTAGTTTGACGGTAGAAGAAGTGAGACAAACATAGATTATTTTGACAGATTGACATATTTATGTATCCGTTTCAAAGCTACGTGTTTAAACTCGTACAAGTCGGTAAGTCGGTACGTTTTTCTGAATTATTTTGTAGGACACTGCGCCTCTAGTATTATAATACCTCATTGACTAAACATTAAACTTGCCAATTTTATGGCAACCTATTCTTGGTAACATATTGCAACGTCTGAAATATTTTACTTGAAAAGTGTGTCCGACAAAAGAACAATGTCAGATGTCCATAGTAACTTTGGCTCAATATGAATTTGTCATGGACAGTGAAAATTCTTACGTTTTTTTGTGTAGTTTAATGTCAAAAGCTTTTCTGTGATTTCCACTTTTACACTGAACTTTTAAAAAAGAAGTTATTCAGACATTTTAAATTGGAGGTTAAGTTATGTATTAACCAACAGTAATGAAAAACAACAGTGTCATTTGGAATCTAAAACAAACAAAATACAGTTGTGTTGCAAATTAACATTTAGCTTAGTTAAAACAGTTGACATTATATTAATAAAAGAATCGTACTTTACCTCAGAAAGTGAAGTCCATTGCCATAACAATGAACGGACATCGTCAAACTTATTCAACTAAATGCCGTTTCACACGGAACACATTTAAACCACAATTATTACAACGTAGTTGATGGGAAATTGTATCAAAATGTGTGGTATGAATATCACAATAAGTCTCTAACGCAAACGCAGAGGAATTCGAGAAGGAAACAAACGTAAATAATAGAAAAACACCGACAACAACACAAGATGTTTGACATCTTGTCATCTTCAAGTGTCTGTCATGATTAGTAAAATGATTACTTATTAAAAGGATTTTCTTTTCGAAAAGTTCTCGAAAAGAACTAAATATTTTTTAGTAAGTTGGAATTTTATATTTAAATTGTTGTAGGTAAAAACTTTGTGTCCGTGTGAATTTAGTTTTAAAAGTTGTGTAGGCCGAAACCTGACATTGTTCTTTAATTTTTTGCAAGTTCAGCTGCTAAATGTGAAGTCGGCACGTAGTTTTGTTTTTCGATTTGTGAAACTTCAGTTGGGTCTACGCTAAGTCTGATTATTTGATGAATTAGTTAAGTTAATTTGCTAACGATAGGAGTAACTTGAAATTTGGAACACTTTAATCACAAAAGTATTTTTTTTCGAACGTGACATCTATTGGTACCTAAAAATTCCTACTTGACCCAGATCTCGTCATTTAATAGTTGCCTCTAAACCCGCCAAATTCTAGGTATTTTAGTGTTTTATGCCACAAAATGCGAATAATAACTATTATTGTGACCGCAACATAGTTGTTAACGCTTTTGTACACACAACATTAATTAAATTTTTAGAAAATTACATTTTGCAGTAGTAAACTACTTAATACATTTACGGTTTAGTTTAAGTCATAATGAATTTGCTTCCTAAGATAAATTTATGGGTAATAAAGGGTGTGCAAGTTGTTAGAATGATTAGCACCACTGGGCCAAACTGGTCCACTGGATCCGGCGGGTCCTTCACATGCCCTAATCTTGTTGATTCTGGAAAGAAGCCAGTTGATTCCAAAGAGAAAATTATTAAGAACATGTCATGCGTTGAGCCACATTGTTCCATCGTATATTTTCGGCAAAACCGAAATATAGCAAATAAAATCGTTACCTATGTCGGAGGGCAACCCGGAAGGCACACAGACTGTCGCAAAAGCTTTGGCAAAAACAGAAGCGTCTGGCAAGGAAGCAAGTGAATTCTTAACACGTTTTTACGGTGACCAGGTAAAATATTATTATATTATAATAGCAGGTCACGTTACTACAAACTGTAAAATTTTCTCATTCAATTTTGAACTTAACCTTCAACAATTGCTCAGGTGCTGGTAAAACTGCAGGCATACCAGGCCTGGGCTTCAGCCCGTAATGACAGGTGCGACTGTCAACGTGCTCGCGCAATGTTAAAAGAGCGTTAAATTCTCCCGCCAAGTATTGCGAACGGGTGTTACGGAAGGCGCGTTTTGACCATGTTGGACGAATTGAGGCCAAGTTGGCATCCTTTCTGGTAGCAAGGAGTTCTGATCGCTGTCTAAATCGGTCTAGACAAATTTCTGCCATTTGCTGCCTCTTATGCTTAAGTCTGATGGAACGCTGGCTCATCCCGCGCAAGAAAGTGCAAACTTATTAGCCTTTATCTTTGCCGAAAATTCACGCCTTGATGCGGCCTCTAACATACCCCACTGTAGTTCCACAATGCCGGAGATGGCAATCTGGTCAAATTCAATGCTCTGAAAACAAAGGCGTCTCTTTTCACTGCCAAAAGGAGTCAGTTTCAGTTATCTCCTACTTTCCGAGGAGCATCTGTACTAGTTACCGACCGCCTAGAGCTTTTGGGCATGGAGTTGACGTCTGATCGGCTCAACCATCGAGTCAAAAGCACAGACTTAATTCCGGACAAAAACTGATTCTGTTATTCTGATCGCACATATTTTTTTGCCAGACGTCTCTTAAAATTTTTAAGCAAAAATATTTTACAATTTAATTAACCTTGCTGTTTTTATTACCTCCTGCTCTGCTACAACCTTTAGTAAATCTTAGCATTCAGTCTTCTACCTACCTTTTGTTTCTTAGACTCTTAACAAACACGTACAGTATGTTCAAGGTCTGAGAGTTCACATTAACACAAAAAATTGAACACGACTGGGTCCTTTTTTTTTTTTTTTTTTTTTTTTTTTCCTTTATTTTTGGACTTTTATACTACATGTATATGTCAGCCCGATTAATCATAGCCAATAATTCAATACATCACTAGTTTAACTTAACCTGATAATAGTTTAAACAAAAGACAATCTCCATCACTGTTAGGGTTTGAGAGTATTGAATTCATAATTCCAACCTGCAATTTGTCCAGTTCTAATTTGTCTAATAATTCCTCTCTCTCAGCTTGAAATTGAACACATTCCATCAACAAATGGTAAACATCATCTATTACTCCACAAGTGTCACATTTAGGGGAAGAAATCTTTCCCATTAGAAAGTCAAAATTGTTTGATGGAATATGTCCGGTTCTTATTCTGTACGCTACAATAATCAATTTTCTACTTAACCGACTATATGTACACCAAGGTATACGCGGAGGTTGACATTGGATAGTTACCATCCTCCTGCTCTGCTACAACCTTTAGTAAATCTTAGCATTCAGTCTTCTACCTACCTTTTGTTTCTTAGACTCTTAACAAACACGTACAGTATGTTCAAGGTCTGAGAGTTCACATTAACACAAAAAATTGAACACGACTGGGTCCTTTTGACGAGTAATAGTACAAATCCGACGACTATTCGTACAAATCGCCCTTTTTTTTAACTATCTAAAGTACTAAAATTACCTATTAGTCTCTTTTTGCATGGAACATTTGTTCCATTCTGTATCTGAGAAGGACGTTGTTAGCTGCGCTACAGTTTATACTTTTGCAGCTATGATCGTTTTACTTGTGTACCTAGGTACTTCTTGTGTTATTGTTCCAAAATATTTTTTTTTTAATTTTGCTGATATTAATATTTTGCCTAGAAGTAGGTACACGCGGCTCCTACACATCAAGCTATACATTTCCAGTTTACACTGACCACTCATTGTTAGGAAATCCTATACAATGCGAGATCAGCATATACTGGAAATGTATAGCTTGATCTGTAGCCGTGCGTACTATTTCATTTTAAAACACCACATCTTTGTTTACTCATGTGGTCTAATTACACGAATTCAAAATAAAATTTATGTAATAGACGCGGCCGCTTGATGCATCGCGACGCCGCCGCCGCCACCCGCCCGCCGCGCGCCGCCCGCTCGCACCCTCTCGCGAGTGTTTCATTTTCATTTAATTATTAGAAATGCTTTAGAGATATTCAGGGGATTTCTTCCAATTTGAGTAGACAAAAATTGTTGGTAGTAAGATTCATAAAAATATCCTGGGTGTCTTTAATGTACAAGGGTTAAATACAAATTTAACTTCACGAAAAAAAAAGTATAATAGTCACATTGGTGATAATTTACCTAGTTATTTGTAGTAACTATTTAAATACTTTGACAAAATTTCACTCTCTAGGTAAGTACTGTTTTGAAGTTATCATTTATTTTATATAAAATAGTCAATATGGTACTTAATATGTTGATTTTGACCGGGGATAATTATTTCCATAATTAAAACTTTTGAAAAGGAGCAGTCATGTACAAAATCACCAGTGGTCCATTTTTTGTTCCCACTTAAATTTAATGTTATTGCTATAATTGCTAATAACTCAATATATATTAAAAAAAAATCGGGGATTACTGTCAATTTATGTATTTCAGCTATTTATATATTTAATTCTGAATTATCACCCAAAGAGCATTTATTGCAATCTACTCCATACAAATCGATCTATTTTTACTGGACTATAAAGATTTAAAAATTCGTGATGATATATTGGAAGAAATTACAACTGATTCTAAAGACTGAACAGAGGTGATAATAATAATAAATGCATAGATTTAATAAAATACTTGGATTTTTTTCGGAGTTCAATTCCAGTGTCATATACATATGATATAAGTAAAATCAATATATAAAAAGCAATATTTTTTTTTGCATTTTTTTGGACATATACAGACCCCTAATATACCATAAAACCTAAGTTTTAAATAATATCGAATAATTTTTTTTCTGGAATCCAGGAGGTTAAGTACTAAAAAAATACAGATCTCATGCACCACATGACTTTCAAATAGCATTGGAAATGAACTTTAGTAATAAAAAAAACATTATCATCACATTCTGTGTTGGGGTCGGCTTCCATTTTAACCGGATGCAGATGAATACCAGTATTTTACTTGGAGTGACCGACCGCGGTAGGCGTAACTTAACCTGATCGATCGACCCGACCGCCGGTTATTACTTAGCCACGAAAACAAACATGTAGGAATATTTATTTAATTTTTTTCTTGCACTCGCTACTGGGTCGAAACCGAATGCGGAAAAGGGATATTTAATATCAACTAGTCCTTCTTCACAAATGCCGTCAGGAGAAGCTCTCAGAAAACAGTACTCATCAGTCATCATCGATAAATAGCCCACATTTTCCAATTTGAATATTTACTTGTACCTACACCCTGTTACACCCAGCTATTCCAAGGCCTTGGCTTCATTTTCTGTTCCGTGTCTGAGGTACATGACTTAAATTATAGCTATACATAAAAGATTTCACCAATGTGGCAGAATTTTCGTTTACACGTCTCTTGCAAATTTTTGAAACTTTTGATGCCGTCAAAATACATCTCCGAAGTTCGACCCATAATGCACTTTCTGCTTGGAGAATAGTATTGCGTATTGGATCTTGAAATAAAACGAGCGTATTTTCACTTGAACAGATCAACTAATAACGAATGCCACAAAGTCACATAGAGAGTGACCACAGATAAAATATACATAACGCATATTCTACACTAGATGTACTTACATCATCTGTACTAGTCTTATTTTTATATGAACTAACACCCCCACTCTATTTAATTGTTGTTCTATAGCCATTATCATGGGGGCATATTTTTCAGGTAGCCCCGCCAGCAGCAATGAGCCAATCCATTCCTCATTAATCTGGAATCCCGTTCCACACAACTTCTGTCCCGTTTCTATGATTTTCGTTACGTAGTTGAGCATGGAACTACAATTTTCTAGCCTTATCGATATTAGATTTCGAAGTAAGCTTATTCTCCTTGAAAACCCGGAATCGTCGAACAGCGCCTTGAGTTTGTCCCATAGCTCCTTAGTAGTTTTAACGTTTCTTATGTGCACGTACAATGTGGCGTCAATCGTGAGAATCAGCTTAGCTTTTGTTTTTGCATCTTCCTCGGCAAACGACTTAAAATCTTCTTCTTGGATGCATTTCGTCATTCCTTCTAGGATTAGGAAGTTTTCCGCCGCGAATACCCATTCACTATAATTTTCTCTTCCTTTGAGCTTCGGTACATTTACAATGTAGTTAGCCGCCATTGTTATCTTGCTGCACTAAAAAGTTTATCTTCTACTAGCCTGACTAGCTTTCTTATTATCCTACTGCGAATAAAAATGACTTTTTTACTTCCGCGTGATAATTTACTAAGAAAAGCTACTCTGGAGCACTGGGGCTCTGGGCCCATAACCTATTTGATCTTGAAATAAAACGAGCGTGTTTTCACTTGAACAGATCAACTAACTGTATTTAATATAGGAACGAATGCCACAAAGTCACATAGAGAGTGACCACAGATAAAATATACATAACGCATATTCTACACTAGATGTACTTACATCATCTGTACTAGTCTTATTTTTATATAAACTAACATTGCGGTCGATTTCAAAACGATTTATGTTGTCTATAAACAGCTTCTTTGCATTGTCAAAATCATTTTAGTTCATATCTGGTCGTAGACATTCATTGGGATAATAAAAAAACGACGTGGTTTTATAAGATCGTTTGCTCCAACATGCATCAGCTTCTTCTGGTATCATTGCTATTCCAGCACCATTGACATCACCACGAAATATTGCAGCCTCTCGTTTTTATTTTCGCCCGCGTTTTGCACTGTCTTTTCAGCAGTAATTCGCAATATCTCAGCAGCATCATCATGTGTAGTGCTAAATAATCGAAATGGCATTGATGGTAAATCCATGGAGGCATTGAGTTCATTGATACTTGATAATCCAATATCTTTTAGGATGGCTCCATGCGTCATGTTCGTGAACGGGCGCCGTCAGTTGAGACTGGTCGTCTCTTAGCTGCCACGGCTTATTTTTAACTAGCTTTTGCCCGCGGCTTCGCCCGCGTGGATGTCGGAAAATATCCCACGGGAACGTACTACCGGGATTAAAAGTACCCTAAGGCCGACGTTCGCACGGACGTAAAAATATCGCAGTGGGATTTTATCGCGCTCTGGATTTTCAACTTTCGGTTTTGAGCCGATCTTCGAGAATCCAACCTAAAAACAACAGAGCGCATCCCAGCGCGACGAAAACACTGTTGGATTTTTAACTCTCAGCGCTAAGCAGAGCGTTGAAAATGCAGTGCGCTAAAAAAATCGCAGCGATATTTTTACGCCCGTGCGAACGTCGGCTAGACAATAATTATCTTCTCGCACTGCTTACATAGTACTCGAGGAGCAGCGCGCAGATTGATATCTGATTGCTGGAGGATAATAAATCTTATAACCAAACAATAGTAAACGGAAAATTACCAACATGCATGCCTATGAAAGCAACTTTAAAGCGAAAATATAAATCCTTTTTATTTCCTATCCCGTGGGAATTAAAAAAATATTAAGACTAAATGTTACTTCAAGATACGAATTACCCAATCCCATAAATCTTTTAAAAAGAGGTAAATTTTCCTAAATCAAACACATAAATTTGAATTTTCATATCCCTAACTTAAGAAATGCTGGGATTCTCATAATACTTTCACCCCCTGTAGGATTATTTTTTAAGACAAAAAGTAGGCTATGTCATTCCCCAGGATGCCATCTTAGTCTTTCCAAATTTTATCGATATCTGTGCAGTTTTGTGAATTTTAAAATCATCACCTATTTTACGACCTTAGGGGATGATTTTTCAAAAACGCTGGACCACATTTCCTACCAAAAGCATAATTTTGAATTTTCATAGCCCTAACTTAAGAAATGCTGGGTTTCCCTTACAAACTTTCATCCCCATATCACCCCCTGTAGGATAATTGTTTAAAATAAAAAATAGGCCGTGTCCTTCCCCAGGATGCCATCTGTAGCCTTGCCAAATTGTATCGATATACGTGCAGTTTTGTAAATTTTAAAATAACCCCTATTTTACACCCTTAGGGGATGATTTCCCAAAAACGCTGGACCACAAATTTCTTTATTTCCTACCAAAAGCATAAATTTGAATTTTCATATCCCTAACTTAAGAAATGCTGGGTTTCCCATACAAACTTTCACCCCATGTAATTATTTTTGAGACAAAAAGTAGCATAACTCCTTCCCTAGGATACCTCCCTAAAGCCTTGCCAAATTTTATCAAAATCTGTTCGGTGGTTTAGGCGTGAAAGGTAGACACAGACAGGTGGTACAGACAGACAGACAGAGTTACTTTCGAATTTATAATATCAGTATGGATAATTGTTATTTTCCTCGCTAGAGAGCTCCGATAAACGCGTGTGATCTCTGCTAATCATAAAGTGCTATAGGGTGAAGCGCGGTCTTCGACGCGCTATTTATGTACCGCCGCCCGCTATGTCCCTGCATTTTTAACCGACTTCTAAAAAAGGAGGAGGTTCTCAATTCGGTTGTATTTTTTTGTATGTTTTTTACCTCATTACTCCGTCATTTATGAACCGAT
Source organism: Cosmia trapezina (assembly GCA_905163495.3). Taxonomy (NCBI): domain Eukaryota; kingdom Metazoa; phylum Arthropoda; class Insecta; order Lepidoptera; family Noctuidae; genus Cosmia; species Cosmia trapezina. The sequence continues at coordinate 4,282,286 of LR991046.1, read as the reverse complement.
TCGGAAAATTCTTTTTTTATTTGAAAGGGTATACTTCCAGATTGGTCGCATTTTTATCAAAATCCAATTCTGATGATGGGATCCATGAGGAATTGAGGGAACTTCTCAAATATTATAGGTATACATATAGCGATTTTGGTATTTTCATCAACAAATTGCATCAGGCGTTTGCATTGCAAACGCCTGATGCAAACTTTGCATTCAGACAGTATCATCTAGTGAAGTGGAACTGATGAAGAAGATCACAGATGGCCACGGGAACTCCTCAACGACGATAAGTACCAATTTCACGGGTGGCGATAAGATATCTCGATTAAAATAGTTAAGCGACTATGACGAAATGGTTCTGATGAAAATAGTACCATCGAACCGATCTGATGAAGAAGCCGGAAGGTAGGCATCGGAACTCAGTAATAAAACAATGTATTAGAATTCCTAGCTGTGTTTGGGCTTATTGGAATTGTCATGAGGTGCACTCTGGCTATAAATGACTTAATGGTAACTAAATGCCGCTTCAATTTGCGCTACTTTAGTAAAGTTGTATGTTATGTGTGGCCTTGATTGTCAGAAGGCAGATTTCGTAGCCTCGTTATCTCTGTAAACTAAAACTATACTAAACTTCTGACACTACTCTATCGCGACGTATTTGCCTTTTTGCAAAGTTTTTATTTGAGATGGTATACTCCTGAGACTGTCTCATGAAAATATCTTCAAGTTCTGATGAGTGGCTTTTGAGTTAGATTCAATAATTTAATGTACGTATTTTTCCCATTTAGTCTATGTGGATGATGCTCTAATTTATTTTGCAGAGTGGTATTCAGATTTATGTGGGATAGGTACCACTAAAAAGTGAAAAATAAAAACTATTTACAAAAAAAAAAACAACTGACTTCCAAAAAAAAACACTACAAAGTGAAAATAACTTTAATTTCGGAAGTCGGTGGCAAAAAAAACGAAAATAAATAAAAAACCAAATACACCGACTTCCGAAATTAAAGTTATTTTTCACTTTGTAGTGTTTTTTTGGAAGTCGGTTGTTTTTTTTTTGTAAAAAGTTTTTAAATCTGTAATATCTTAGAAAATATTCATTTAAATTACATGCTGTAAAGGGCCATATTAATCTATAGTAAATGCACAATGTATTTAAGGTACTTAATTGGATAAGGATTAATGCTGTATTGCTTAAAATCGCTTCGTAATTAAGCCATTATTTCTCGTAAAAAGTAAAGGATAAAAAATGGTTATTGTGGGTTATCCCTGAGAGATAGACATATACCATCGCGGACTTTTTTGCAGAACTTTTTAAGGTGTACAATACTGTAGTACATTATTTTGATCTATCTCGTAGGGTTCAGCCAGCGTTTGCAATGTAAGAGCAAAAAAATGTGTTTATTTACGACATCACATTAGAATCCTCTAAAATTATCAGTGTTTCTCTACTATATTATGCATGTATTGTACATATAAACCTTCCTGTTGAATCACTCTATCTATTAAAAAAAACCACATCAAAATCCGTTGCGTGGTTTTAAAGATCTAAGCATACATATGCATTTTTTTTTAAACTGCTACCTACTTTGAAAACAGCTTACTAATATTGTTTTGGATATTTTAGCAAATTCTTGGTTTAGTCGAATGATACATTTTACGGATTTTGCTAGGTATGTATTTTTTTTTATTATTATGGAGCTTATTTCAAATAATATATGTAAATAAATAGTAACTTAGATACGTTTTGGTCATGACCGTTACCAAATAATAAGGACAGTACTGCAAGACGTAAGATGCCACATTTCAGGATTTTATTTTGTTACTTTTTAAAAAAAAATTCTGTTGGCAATTTAAGTAAAAAAGAAAACTAGTCTTTTGGAACTATTTAATAATTACTCGACACTTCTATGTTATAAAAATGTTAATTATTTGCAACTTGTATGTATGGGACATCCCATAAGTGGGTTGGTAGACATTTTGACGAAAATGCCCACATAGGGACAGACAGACAGCGGAGCGACTTTGTTTTATAATATGTAGTGAAGATAAGAAAAAATTGCGAAAAGCGAGGCCGCTACGGGCTATACTAATAGCTATTCTACACTACTCAATAAGTCAAACTTGTCGAAGTCTTTCAGTTTCTCAGAACGCCAAAATTCGCCATTATCGCAAAAATATATTGTAATATGGCCCTTAATTATTATTTTTTGGTCATATTAGTAGATCGAGCCCGTGCGAAGTCGGAGCGGATCGCTTCTCAATAATAAACAAGTAATACTCTTGACTGTTTTTGTTTACTTACAGAGCTAGAACTGGAAAATTTAGACAATAGCTGTCTAGATGTAGCAGATATACCACCACACGATTCTGAATCAGATTTAGAAGATGATGTACCTCTGATGGAGTTTAAAACTGAAGTGGAAGAGGCACAAGAAGTATCTAACAAGAAGCGAAGAGCCAGGGAAACGACAAGTAAGTGTTAGTTAGTAACCCCCTTATTCATAAAAAAGTAAAACGCTCTATAAACCTATTTTAGTTACAGAAGTGTTTTATTAATTTCTTTTGAATTATGATTTGAGTTTGAAAGAAGACAGAACACTCCCTCCCCCCCTCCCTTCCCTCATAAATTCTAAACTGCTTATCATAATTTGACAAATGAGATATTGTTTGTGGTGTTGTTTGTTGTGAGCATTAGGTTGCTTAGCTTGGGACTAGATGGCGTTGTGTGAAATGTCCAAGGATATTTATTTATTTATTTATTATTGTTGGAAGCGTCTTGATCGTCCGCTGGTTATAGGCTATGTGACGTCACATAACATGTGAATGAATATGGCGCCCTCTAGAGGAAATAAAGTCATGAATAAAAAAAAATGATAAATGATAAATGATTTATTTTCTGTAAGTAGGTTTGTACAAACACTTTTACACGTCAAACATATTTTTTTTTAAACTAGATGAGTTCGACGTTTCCTATCTGACTACTCTGAGAAGAAACGCCGAAACAAACTCAGAGGTCACAGTCTCTTTTAAAGTCCAGACATAATCTTGGTCAGATCATGTGAAGACCATGTAGATTGCAGTCTGAAATGGTCTTTTGATGAAAGAACCACACAGATTGAGTGGACCTGTCCAGTCAGTGCACGCATTTGTCAGTAATCGTGCAGCTCAACTCAAAACTTAAGGAGCTTAACGATTCGACGAACAATACCAAAGAAAAGACATTTGGGTAGGCCGCATAAATTACTCAAACTGTCAGACTATAACTAAAACTGAGAAAAGGATAAAATAAATAAAAAACAATGATCCACGTAGTCTTCACATTCACAATAATTAAAAATAGTATAAGTAATACTTTACAAAGTAAATATTCATGTCATTGTATAGAATATGTAAAAAGGTATTTATATCAACATTAATAGTGTAAATTTATTGGAGCAGCTCAATCCCAAGCCTTTTTGTCCTCAATATAGTCTTTGACAGTATAAAAGGCTTTCTGACAAAGTTTCCGCTTTATACAATTTTTGAATTTATTAAGTCTTAGTTCTTGAATGTGGCTAGGTAGTATATTATAAAAACGTATACATTGGCAACTAAACGAACCACTTATTTTCTTAAGCCTGGTTGAATGTTTTTTAATGATACCGTGTTGGGTATCACATGAAAGGGCTTAATTAGCACATTTCAAAAATATATTTATATACATATTGTTAGCTTTTGTTCGCGGGTTTACTTGCAAGCATCTGATATTTGGGAATAATTTCTAAAATCACGCCTCAGATGTGAGCCAAACATATTTTCTCCTCAAACCTACCCAAAATACATTCATATAGTATGTAATAATAATTCACGATGTCCGAATAGCCACTAGTTACCGGATAAATTCAAAAATAGAACAGAATTAGAATAAGTCATTAGGAAGTTAATTGCAGGTGCTGAAACAGGCCCATACTGTATGTTACATATGACGTTCTGCGGATAGCGTAGGATTTGCTAAGTGTCGCTTTGATTATAGGTCGTTTTGCTATTAGGACCATTTGCTTTTAGAACTTACTGATACGGAGGGTTCAATGTCTCCAGAAATTCCTCTTTTTCGGTCCTAGTTTGAATCGTGCAAAGCGCTATTATTTGATTCAACCTTCTGCATGTCAATGTCAACCTTCTTCCAACATTGTACTTAGCAGATTTATAATTACAGGGACGACCGTTGCGAAGAGACCAAAGCTAGACACTCGAAGAACAAAACTAGAAGATGCAATAACAGCCGAGCAAACGAAAAAGGAAAAATCTGACTCTAAAGTTATCCGGACAACTCAAAAACGTACGTCCAAACCTGACACTTATTTCAAAGAGCCTTACAAATGTGCTCAGCGTAATTTGAATCGAGTAAAAAAAAAGTTACAACATGCTCGTACACAAATTGGTGAAAAACCCAAATGTGATGTATGTCAACGTAGTTTTACTCAAAAGTCTAGTTTAACACGACATATTCTTATACACACTGGTCAAAAACCGTATAAGTGTGATGTATGTCAGTGTTGCTTTAGTAAAAAGTGGAAGTTAACACAACATATTCGTATACACACTGGTCACAAACCGTATAAGTGTGACGTATGTCAGCGTTGCTTTAGTGATAAGGGCAGTTTAACAAGACATATTAGAATACACACTGATGAAAAACCGTATAAGTGTGATGTATGTCAACGTAGTTTTAGTGACAAGGGTAATTTAGCAAAACATGTTCGTCGTATACACACTGGTGAAAAACCTTATCAGTGTGATGTTTGTCAAAGTAGTTTTACTCAAAAGTCTACTTTAACACGACATATTCTTATACACACTGGTGAAAAACCTTATCGGTGTCATGTATGTCAGCGTTGCTTTAGAGATAAGCGCAATTTAACAAATCATATTCGTATACATACTGGTGAAAAACTTTATAAGTGCGATTTATGTCAACGTAGTTTTACTCCCAAGGGTGAATTAACCCCTCAAGTGTCAACTGCACCCCATGTGTGCATAAGAGAAAGTGCTCGAAATGTCGCGTGCACCCCATGTGTGCATAACTACGTCATCGTCACAGCTCTCATTGGCGATGGTATTTTTTACGTTTCTTTTCACTTTCAACACAATTTGGCTGTATCATTCGATTAATCGATTCATACTTGACCAGTTTTAATAACATTTTAATGGAACACTACTAAAATTTAACGAAACGTAATTTTTACAAATTCATCTGTGATTTTCAAAGTGACGCGCCATTTTTATTTTCATTGCGTAAACAAAAAGTTTTTATTCGTTTTTGGAGTGTTGAACATTGTTTCTAAGTGGAATAGATGTGTAAACATTGCCTACACATTATTGTGTTATCGTAATGAAGATTTTTTGGTGAATATGTGTGTGAATTCGATGTATTGTGATAAAGTTTTATGGTTATGTGAGTGAAAATTATAAAAGTGAAAACATATTTCATCACTGCGAGATGAGGTCAGTTTTATTTGTTTATTGAATAGTATAAATAGTTAGGTAAACTCATAACGAAGCTAGGAAGGTATAATATATACCATGATAATGGCTATAAGTTGCCGATTTCTCAGTTTTTCTGAAGGCCTACTCAAAAATCAAAAAGTTTTCTAAACTTGCGCATCACGCGGGGCGCAGGGGGCGGTCCGGGCCATACACTTGAGGGGTTAACAAAACATGTTCGTCGTATACACACTGGTGAAAAACCTTATCAGTGTGATGTATGTCAGCGTTGCTTTAGTGATAAGGGTGATTTAAGAAAACATGTTCGTATACACACTGGTGAAAAACCTTATCAGTGTGATGTATGTCAGCGTTGCTTTATTGATAAGGGTGATTTAAGAAAACATGTTCGTATACACACTGGTGAAAAACCTTATCAGTGTGATGTTTGTCAACGTAGTTTTAGTTATAAGCCTAATTTAACACGACATATTCGTATACACACTGGTGAAAAACCTTATCAGTGTGATGTTTGTCAACTTAGTTTTAGTGATAAGCCTAATTTAACACGACATATTCGTATACACACTGGTGAAAAACCTTATCAGTGTGATGTATGTCAACGTAGTTTTAGTCACAAGGGTAATTTAACACAACATAATATTCGTATACACACTGGTGAAAAACCTTATCAGTGTGATGTATGTCGATGTAGTTTTAGTGGGAAGCCTAGTTTAACACGACATCTTCTTATACACACTGGTCAAAAATCGTATAAGTGTGATGAATGTCAGCGTTGCTTTAGTGATAAGCGTAATTTAACACTACATATTCGTATACACACTGGTGAAAAGCCTTCTAAGTGTGTTGTATGTCAGCGTAGTTTTAGTCAAAAGTGCCATTTAACACGGCACATTCTTTTACACACTGGTCAAAAACCGTAGAAGTGTGATGTATGTCCACCAACCAAAAGTGTAATTTAAAAAAAAAACATATTCTTGTACACACTGGCGAAAACATTATGAATGATTCATGTCAGCTAGTGAAAAAGGTAATTTAACATAACATATTTTATTATTATGTGAGGGTGTGTGTGTGTGTGTATGCTCTGTTGGCAATCCAATAAATAAATAATTACTACTAAACATTTTCATCATTCATTAAAAAAAAAATATTTGTGAACATTTGAATTGAGTATTATGGCGCATAACGTAGTTTGAAACACCCCGTTACGAGCGAGCGCGGTCCGTCTTTTTTTTTCTCTTTTTTTCCAACAAGTCTACACATCCGTTTGTACGCACGGCTACGGATCAAGCTATACATTTCCAATATAAGCTGATCTCGCATTGTATAGGATTTCCTTACAATGAAAGGTCAGTGTAAACTGGAAATGTATAGCTTGATGTGTAGCGGTGTGTACGAGACAATAGTTCTACAATAGTTATTTATGCAACTGACGAATAATAATTAAAACACGAATGTGATAATAGTATCACATGAGTGTTTTAATACCTAATTATGTACAGTTGCATACAAGACTTTATCTACATCCACGTTATGAATCCTCTATAAAAGGTTCTGAAACATTTTTTTGCAATACTACTCGTATCGAACATGGCTGCCGGCGTCATAGTACACGACATGAATTCGAATAAGTTCTTTTTAGGGTTCCGTACCAAAAGGAACCCTTATGGTGTGACTCAGTATGTCTGTCTGTCTGTCACAGCTTGATATCTCAAGAACTACTAATGCTATCAACTTGAAATTTGGAACAGTTTTAGATGACGTTTACCCAACTATTTTGCAAATAAGAAAGAAATAAAAATATTTTTATTTTTATTACAACAGGGACTGAAGGCCCCCTGGTCTTAAAAATTCAAAGTGGGGCTACTAGGGCATGTGGGGTATCATATGAAAGAACGCTGTTTGCACATTCTCAAACATTTTTTAGTTTTTTGTAAAAAAAATACCGTTCCCCCCCTTATCTTCGAAGTTTGCAAAGATAAAAATCTGAAATTATTCTATGTGATAGAAGTGTATGTAAAGATTACAGGAAAAATAAAACGATGTCTCTAAATAGCTCACTTTTTCATAAATCGAAACGGAACCCTCGGTGCGCGAGTCCGACTCGCTCTTGACCGGTTTTTTTAAATTACGGCGCTATTGTAGTGAAACGCGCGTGCATTACAATGTTCTTTTTTTGAAAACCAGTTGCATTATGAAATTCAGTACAATATTAAAACACCCGTTTGGATGATATAATGGTTACTATGACAACGGCTGTTTTAATGTTGGCAATAAGCTAACTGTTTCAGAAACTTTTATAGAGGATTTATAGCATGGGTGTAGATAAGTAATAAATTACATTACATTACCCCCCATAAACCAGACAAGAGCTGTCGAAAATTATTTATAACTTACTTTAGCAGGTATTATTTATAATTATAACTTACTAAGAAATAAACCCTAAACATTATTAAACTATGTACTTAAATTAAATATTAAAAGAAAAAGTAGTACTTAATGAAATAAAAATACAATTACCAGAATAAATAAATAATAATAAACACAAAAGAAGCGCTCTTGCTCCTCTCTCCCGACAGGGCCCATAATTGTGTCATTAATTTTAAGCTTACCAACTGTTTTACATTATGGAATGCAATAAAGAATTGAGAAAATTTATCATTTCATACAAACCAGATGTTGAAACAAAGAATGGTGAGTACAAAAGAGGTTCGATTTATGTTACAAACATACGGCCGATTTCATTATCTGATTAATTTGTTATTGTTCGACCCTACAGAAGATAGAAATACTCATGTTCCTTAGGTAAGCACCTACATGGATTAAATCCAGAATCTTTTTCTTTAACCTAGCAATTAACGAACAAAACATAGGTAATGCAATTGGCAGTGGCGGTAGTGTATCAGGCGTATTAAAAAAAAAAAAATCAACTGAATTATTTACACTAATTAGTAATTACCAATGTACTAATGATCACTGTTATTTGCATAGGTAAAAAAAACCTGGCCAGATTTAAAATAATGGTTTTAAGTAGCCATATCTAGCACTTCCCGCGCGGCTTCCCACGCGTGGACGTCGGAAAATATCCCACGGGAACGTACTACCGAGAATTCCTTCGTTATTCCTTGTCTACATTATAAAGGTAACCTCTGTGCAAAATTTCAGCTTTCTAGATCCAAGGGTTTGGGCGGGGCGTTGATGAGTCAGTCAGTCAGTCAGGACTTCTCTTTTTATTTATATACAGGGTGGAATTTTGTAATGCCACCTGGAAGGAAAGTACTCTTAATACTGCAGATAGAAAATTTTACTCAAAGGAAACATTCCTTTATTTTTGAATAGAAAGCAAACTGCATTCAAAGATTTTCGAAAATTCTCTTCTCCCACACCCGGGAATCGAACCGGCTAAAATCTGAAAAAAATATACCCTGTACTTTTATTGCATCGATCGTTAGGGTCAATTATAAGGATGAAATCTCTCTAACAAGCATGATAAATTAAATGAAAGGAAAACCAGGAAATCTTAAATTAATTTAATTATTTACAAAAAATGGTAAACTAACTAATTAGTTGCTCGAAATGGGCTCCATTCTCTTGGATACACAAATTTATTCTTTTAACCTTTAATAAAGTGTTGTAGTGAATATTATAAATCGTATTCTGAACTTCAACTCTCAACTCGTTGTCATTCGCATAAGATTTCATGTAAATTTGATTTTTTACATATCCCCACAAAAAAAATGTAATGGGGTGAGATCTGGCGATCTCGCAGGCCATCTGATTGTGCCGTTTGTACCAATCCAGGTATTAAAATGGTTATTAATGTAGGCAGTAGTGATTCTGCTGTTATGTGCTGGAGCACCATGTTGCTGTAGAATTATTTGGTTTCGCTCTTCCTCGGGGAAACCATTTAACTCGTTTCTTAAGAGATCCAGTATTTCAATATACTTGACAGTGTTTAAATGACCTCCGTACACGTGGACTAACACTACATTATTTCTCATAATTTTGCACCAAACGTTGAAAGAAAATCTTACTTGATTGTTAGTTTCATGAACACGAACAGGATTCACTCGAGACCAATAATGGTTATTGCGGCGATTGTACATGCTATTATTGCTGAAGTTGGTTTCGTCAGACCATACAATGTTACTCAAAAAATTAGGGTTTTGGTCAATTTCTCCAAGCATGTTTTCACAAAATTGTAATCGTCTCTCACTATCCCCAATATGCAATTTTTGCACCAACCGACCTTCACGATAGCATTTATACTTATACTTTTTCAGCACTTTAAGTACGCGAGTGTGGGTTGTTCCTAATTCATCGGCAGCATCTCTACTTGAAGCCTTCGGAAATGATTCGAAGTATGTTAAAACATCTAGTTCAAAATCGAAATAGTTTTGCTGAATAGTTTGCCGTCTCTTCTTGAAACCACCCGTATTCTTTAAATTTTCTACCATTCTTTTCAATACGAACCGAGTTGGTGCCTGTCGGTCTTGATATCTCTCTCCATACCACCGCAGAGCTAGATTCACGTTTTTGTTATTTAAAAAATAAGCTTCCATTAAATCAAACTGTTCTTGATGAGACAAAATGTGAAATGAGTTGTAAAAACCTCAGAACAATAACAAAGCATAGAAGTAGTCCTAAAATAGCAACTGAACTCAATATATTTGTTTCATTTTGACTTATGGAGCCGCTATGATGTTAAAGAAGGACACGTATACAGAAGACGTTTCGAAATTTTGTAGGTTGTCATTCATTTTATTCTGACTAGTGATGTACCCACTAAATTTCAACGTCGATAGAATTTACAATGACATTCTTTCTTACACTGCCAAGAATAATAACCGTAGGTACACACGGCTACACATCAAACTATACTTTCCAGTTTACACTGACCGCTCATTGTAAGGAAATCCTATACAATGCGAGATCAGCTTATACTGGAAATGTATAGCTTGATCTGTAGCCGTGCGTACCAAAAATTTTAAAGTAACTAAGCATACTTATGATACCAATACTTAATATATTCGTTCAAAATGAAACAATACTTTAAGTATGAACTAAATAGTTCGTCATCATCATCACCAAAGTCTTCCTTGGTTCCCGACAGCTCTTCATGTATTAAATCTGACCCGGCTAAACCAGAATGTATTTAGTTGCCATAATAACTGATGAGTTTATTGAAAAGAAGTGGGAGACATTCGGTTTTGCAAATGTTTTTAGCAACTTACTTTCTCATATTTATTTGAATTTTAGATTACATCATAGACTACTCAACAAAGTCTAGGGAAAAAGGGTATTCAAAGTACCTAATAATTTTTATTTTAATACTTTTTATGTAACATATATTATTGTAAATCAGTAGAAGCGTAATTTAATAGAGATTTGAATTATTTGATTAAATATAAAAACTTTTTTACAAAAACAAAAACCGACTTCCAAAAAAAAACACTACAAAGTGAAAAATAACTTTAATTTCGGAAGTCGGTGTCTTTGGATCTGTATTTTAGTTTTTTGCCACCGACTTCCGAAATTAAAGTTATTTTTCACTTTGTAGTGTTTTTTTTTGGAAGTCGGTTTTTGTTTTTGTAAAAAAGTTTTTATTTTTCACTTTTTAGTGGTTCAGTTTGTAATTTATCTAAGTTACAATAACCCAATGTCAGCTGCTCATCACGTTTTACAAAATGTTGCTTTTCCCGATGCAGGGCCGTTAATTGTTGAGGAGTTCTCCTAGTAAGAACCAGGAGAAATGGAGCTCATGGTGAAGTCACCATTACCATTATTTTGACGAGCATAAACCATATTAAAGTAATCGAATCGCAACCTGTTATATACTTAGATATAATTGAGTATTTCCGATGGCCCTCTGTGGTCTTCATCATCAGTTCCAGCTCACCGAATGGTACTTTCCGAGAGCAAATGCACGAGTTACTATAAAAAATACCGAAATCGATATGGGTGTGCCCATAAAATTTGAGGGTTTCCCTCGATTTCCATGGGATCCCATCATCAGATCCTGACTTTATAATCATGGGACCACTTGGGACGTATACCCTTTCAAACAAAAAAAGAAAAATTCAAATCGGTCTAGCCATTTTCGAGTAATCGGGGAACATACATAAAAAAAAAAAAAAAAAAAAAAGTTCCGACGAATTGAGAACCTCCTCCTTTTGGAAGTCGGTTAAAAATGGTTGTTAGTGAAAAAATAAAATTTATTATGAAAATTTAAAATGGTACCAAAGCGACAAAAACTTTTCGTACATAAAAAAATAAATAACGACCAGATAATATTTTAAATAAAAAATAAAATGCCTAGCCACTTTAATAATCTGTTAGTCGAATTCCAGCCCACACCATAATCATTCCGCCCTGGTACGGATGAACTTCCTGAGGATTCTGGAGTCGGCTCTGGCGACCAGGAACTCGCCAAAAGCGCAGTCTTCTTGAATCGGGATGGAATCCAATTATTTCTGAATTTGTTATTGTCATCTGTGTCAAGGATTCCTAAAACAAACAGTTCTCAATAAAATTTATGTAAGATTTTTTATCAACATTTTTATTTAGGTAAATAGTTTTATGTCTTACCTGACTGATGTGAGATGATTTCACGAGATGTCAAGATCAGTTGCGATTCATTAATTTGTACCGATGTACTAGGTCCTGTTTCAACTTCCATTGCTACGGGATCCTACAATTACGTATTTTGTATTAAAAATAAATAAATAAATTTGCACTCGATTATATTTCCGACTGGGAGAATTAGAAGAATGATATCGCATCAATGATATTTTTAATATAATATCATTGTATCGCCTGTCTTCATGTTAGATTACTGTTGATGGTGAGCGGTTTTTTTAATTTGCAGTATTGCGCTATGTCCTTCTTCGCAGACTTCCATAAGTATTTCCTGTAATGTAATAAATCAAGTTTTAATTTGAACGGGATACTATTTATTGCCAATAAAATACCTAAATTATATCATAATATATCAAGACCATTTCATCTGTTCTATCCATAACAAATAATGTAGGAACAGCATGTTCATCCATTTCATAGGTTCATTACCAAATGAATACAAAGTAAAATGTTTGGAGCATATTATGTGGCTGTGCTGTTTGGAGTCCAATTTCGTCTACCAATACAATTTATCCATTTTTTTTTCACATCGTCTAGGAAATCTGTAAAAGAAAAGTATCGACAACATTATTTACGTCACTATGGCTGATCAAGATAACCCCAAAACAATTTCCGAATATTCGCTAATAACTTCTATTGGAATAAATATTACGACTGGTTTCAGCTATATAGTGACACAGCAATATTTGTTATGTATTTATATTCGTTTATCAGATCTTAGGCAACAAGAAATTGAGCAAAAACTTACCGATGGAAGGTCAATATTTGTTGTTCATTTTATTTTCGCTATGAATGGGACTTGCAGCCCCCAACCACACAAGAAATTGCTCCACAGCGTCCACACACTCACTATTTGTAGTTAAACAAAGAATTCATGCAATCTAACAGTAGAAATATTATTAAAACATCGCAAAACCATGGAATATTACGACAGACACGTAAACAATGAACACGCGAATAAGTCAGCTAGTTCAATGAACGAACTGTCAGACATTGAAACAAAGTACTATCAAATTTGGCCGCGTCATACTATAACTTTTTTAACCAAATGACAATTGATCTTGTGACCATGCCAAGAAAGTAAAACAAAGAGTAAAACATTTATCTCTTTCCCACATCCTTTATCGTACCTAATAATAGAACGGGAATAAAGGTAGTTACAGAATTCTGTTTTTAGCCTTCCTTCTATGCTTTGTTATTGTTCTGAGGTAAAAACAATCAAATGTGAATAACAACTATGACAATCTAATTTGCAAATTTTAATCTAACATTCCATATTTAAATTACCTCATACACGCAGCTACGAGTATGTCGCAAAGGAGTCTGCATTACAAAAGATGGATGTTAGTTAAAGAGCTTTAACTTGACTCATTGAATTTGTAACTTCAGATTTCCTGGTTTTCCTTTCATTTAATTTATCATGTTTGTTAGAGAGATTTCATCCTTATAATTGACCCTAACGATCGATGCAATAAAAGTACAGGGTATAATTTTTTCAGATTTTATCCGGTTCGATTCCCGGGTGTGGGAGAAGAGAATTTTCGAAAATCTTTGAATGCAGTTTGCTTTCTATTAAAAAATAAAGGAATGTTTCCTTTGAGTAAAATTTTCTATCTGCAGTATTAAGAGTACTTTCCCTCCAGGTGGCATTACAAAATTCCACCACGTATAGAACTTTGCAGCTCAAAAGATGATAGCAGCTCATTTGTTTTTGTTACCACGCAAGTCAATAATAATGTAAACATATTAATCGTTCGTTATTATGTTGTTATGTATAAGAGAATGATAAGATTGATAAGTGATACAATAATTTGAAGCTACATATTTATTTCTGGACATAATCTTTATTTTACTTACAATAATTATATGTAGGTACAGTCAGCGTCAAAAATATCTGGACGAACTGTTCAAAATGATCTCAACAAGTAAGAAAATTAAACTTTATCTTATTTGGATAAAGTTCTTGTCAGAATGACAGTTGTCGTGTACTGTCTTCATTCTGAAACATTCCTTGTGTCATTGAGTTAATATTTCATTTTCGTTCATTCCCGATTCCCACCTGTTTGGTCACCACTGGGGGACAGCGAAACAACTTTTAAAAGTTATTCCCGTTGTCCACCACTGGGAGACAGACCTAACTTCAAAACACTTAAAGTTGCTTCTGCACGCCTCCGGCGCACAGTATGGGAATCTCGTAATCTAGCGGGATTTAAATCAAAATATAAATGTTATTATTTGATAATATAGTTATTATCTATTTATACCTAAGACCCTATCTGTCACAGCTACATATTAGAAATACTTGTATGCAGATTAAAAAAATAAATAAATAAAAAAATCGGCACAGTGCGTGTCGGGCCACGTACAGTATGGTTCCGTATAATAGGGTTCCGTAGTGCATGCCACCGCCCGTCGTTATTCGAGCGTAAGTATTATTAATTTAGAAATCATTATTAATAAGAATGTTATGACTTTAGTTTTGTATATTTTTACATGGTTCATAAACTTATATTTACTACTTTTACACAACTAACAACGTTAAATAAGTAATTTTTAGTGGAATTTGTACGAAATTTTTTTGGTTGACTATTTACTCGTAAACTTGAAAAGCCTACTAGCTGTTATAGTTTTCCTTTTAATTTCGTTATATAGAATCTGCTGCAGAATTTACTAGCAGATTGTGCAGCAGATCAACCAGCAGATTCACCAGCAGATTCTGCAGCAGATTCACCAGCAGATTCTGCAGCTGATTCACAAGCAGATTCTGCAGCAGATTTACCAGCAGATTCTGCAGCAGATTCACCAGCAGATTCACCAGCAGATTCTTTAGCAGATTCACCAGCAGATTGTGCAGCAGATTTACCAGCAGATTCTGCAGTAGATTTACCAGCAGATTCTGCAGCAGATTCACCAGCAGATTCTGCAGCAGATTCACCAGCAGATTCACCAGCAGATTCTGCAGCAGATTCACCAGCTGATTCTGCAGCAGATTCACCAGCAGATTCTGCAGCAGATTCACCAGCAGATTCTGCAGCAGATTCACCAGCAGATTCACCAGCAGATTCTGCAGCAGATTCACCAGCAGATTCACAAGCAGATTCACCAGCAGATTCTGCAGCAGATTCTTTAGCAGATTCACCAGCAGATTGTGCAGCAGATTTACCAGCAGATTCTGCAGCAGATTTACCAGCAGATTCTGCAGCAGATTCACCAGCAGATTCACCAGCAGATTCTTTAGCAGATTGTGCAGCAGATTTACCAGCAGATTCTGCAGCAGATTTACCAGCAGATTCTGCAGCAGATTCACCAGCAGATTCTGCAGCAGATTCTGCAGCAGATTCTGCAGCAGATTCTGCAGCAGATGCACCAGCAGATTCTGCAGCAGATTCACCAGCAAATTGTGCAGAATCGGCTGGTAAATCTGCTGGTAAATTTGCTGCACAATCTGCTGGTGAATCTGCTGCAGAATCTGCTGGTGAATCTGCTGCAGAATCTGCTGGTAAATCTGCTGATGAATCTGCTGCAGAATCTGCTGGTGAATCTGCTGGTGAATCTGCTGCAGAATCTGCTGGTAAATCTGCTGGTGAATCTGCTGGTGAATCTGCTGGTGAATCTGCTGCAGAATCTGCTGGTGAATCTGCTGGTGAATCTGCTGCAGAATCTGCTTGTGAATCTGCTGCAGAATCTGCTGGTGAATCTGCTGCAGAATCTGCTGGTAAATCTGCTGGTAAATCTGCTGCAGAATCTGCTGTTGAATCTGCTGGTAAATCTGCTTGTGAATCTGCTTGTGAATCTGCTGCAGAATCTGCTGGTAAATCTGCTGCAGAATCTGCTGGTGAATCTGCTGGTGAATCTGCTGGTGAATCTGCTGGTAAATCTGCTGCAGAATCTGCTGGTGAATCTGCTGGTGAATCTGCTGGTGAATCTGCTGCAGAATCTGCTGGTGAATCTGCTAAAGAATCTGCTGGTGAATCTGCTAAAGAATCTGCTGCAGAATCTGCTGGTGAATCTGCTGCAGAATCTGCTGCAGAATCTGCTGGTAAATCTGCTGCAGAATCTGCTGGTAAATCTGCTGGTGAATCTACTGGTGAATCTGCTGGTAAATCTGCTGGTGAATCTGCTTGTGAATCTGCTGCAGAATCTGCTGGTGAATCTGCTGGTGAATCTGCTGGTAAATCTGCTGGTGAATCTGCTGCAGAATCTGCTTGTGAATCTGCTGGTGAATCTGCTGCAGAATCTGCTGGTGAATCTGCTGGTAAATCTGCTAAAGAATCTGCTGGTGAATCTGCTGCAGAATCTGCTGGTGAATCTGCTGCAGAATCTGCTGATGAATCTGCTGCAGAATCTGCTGGTGAATCTGCTGGTGAATCTGCTGATGAATCTGCTGCAGAATCTGCTGGTGAATCTGCTGGTAAATCTGCTGGTAAATCTGCTGGTGAATCTGCTGCAGAATCTGCTGGTGAATCTGCTGCAGAATCTGCTTGTGAATCTGCTGCAGAATCTGCTGGTGAATCTGCTGATGAATCTGCTGGTGAATCTGCTGCAGAATCTGCTGGTAAATCTGCTGCAGAATCTGCTGGTAAATCTGCTGCACAATCTGCTGGTGAATCTGCTAAAGAATCTGCTGCAGAATCTGCTGGTGAATCTGCTTGTAAATCTGCTGGTGAATAAAGAAAAGAAAGAAAGAAAAAGTATTTATTGGGACTCGCACAGAACTAAAACTAAAACACAAAAAATAAAAGTTGAAAACAAACTAAATATATATATAAAAAAAGAAAAAGTAAATAAAAAACAAAAAAAAAAAAGTCCTGTACGAGGCCAAAAGGTCCCTATCTCAGCATGATGCTGCGGCACTTAACATGAGTGTCGCAGCGCTGGTATTCTGATAGGGCCCGCTGTGATGTCACGGGCAGATATACTAAAGTACATAAATAATTATAAATAGATACAAATAGATAAAATGTAAAACGTTACAAACACAAATAATAAATATTTAAAAAAAAAAACAACTTAATTCAGTCCACGTGTGAGCGCCCCGCGTTACCACATTACTTGTCTACCCACAAAGTATCTGTGGCATTACCAATACTACTTATAATCTGTGGGCACAGTATTGACAAGCAAAGGAACGCGAGTGCCAGTGCGCTCGCTCACGACGCTTATTAACAACACAAAATAAATAAATGTAAAACATGACGGCTGTGTAGTGTAAACAATAATTAATGTCTTGAAGTAGAATATACAATAAAAAATTAGTGTTACGTGGTAATTTGAATCTGCTGCAGAATCTGCTGGTAAATCTGCTGCAGAATCTGCTTGTGAATCTGCTGGTGAATCTGCTGCAGAATCTGCTGGTAAATCTGCTGGTAAATCTGCTGCAGAATCTGCTGGTGAATCTGCTGGTGAATCTGCTGCATAATCTGCTTGTGAATCTGCTGCAGAATCTGCTGGTGAATCTGCTGGTGAATCTGCTGGTGAATCTGCTTGTGAATCTGCTGCAGAATCTGCTGGTGAATCTGCTGGTGAATCTGCTGCAGAATCTGCTGGTAAATCTGCTGCAGAATCTGCTGGTGAATCTGCTGCAGAATCTGCTGGTGAATCTGTTTGTGAATCTGCTGGTGAATCTGCTGCAGAATCTGCTGGTGAATCTGCTGCAGAATCTGCTGGTGAATCTGCTGGTGAATCTGCTGGTAAATCTGCTGCAGAATCTGCTGGTAAATCTGCTGGTAAATCTGCTGCACAATCTGCTGGTGAATCTGCTAAAGAATCTGCTGATAGATAGATAGATAGATAGATAAATCATTTATTTAGTGCACACAAAAGACAGCACAAACACACAAAAGTACAATTAAATGGTAAAGTAAAATTAACAAGGTGCCAATAAAAAAAAAAAAAAAAAAAAAAAAATAGAAGAATAACACAAATAAAAGTGACACTATGACATAGGTACTTAAAATAAAATTAACAACGGAATGCACAGTGCGGTGTGTGTCTCAATGTTGCACCAAATGGGAGTCCAGCTCAGCATGTGTCAGGCAAATATACCTGACGCTGATATTCTGCTGGATCCCTGCAGTGACATACGGACGTCGAGCAGTCGAGATAAATTAGTATTGTAAGAAAGTGTTATGCGCGGGGTGAAATTCTGTAAGTATACCCGACATTTTAAGTATGCATAAGTACTGCAGCAAGAAAGTTTTGCATTGGGAAACATTGTTGTTCGTAGGTGTGTTGATTGAGAAAGTTTTATGTAAGTGTAAATGAATAATAGTATAATAGTGGCGTAGGTTCGAATAAAATAAAACTATTTGGGTCCTTAAATTAAATGTCAAATATTACAATAAAAAATATAGGTATAATAAATATTGAAAATAAATTAAAATGAAATGATGGTAAATAACATATTGTGTGTAATAATTAAAATTAATTCCAACAAAAAATCCACAACTTATTATTAATTACGAAGTACCCTCTTTGTTCACAGGTAATGACCACCCAATCCGCTATACAGACAGATTGTCTCGGGAGGGACACGACAGCCAGTTATATAATGGACGTGTTCGAAACAGTCATCCCTAGTTTTTTCTGCGAGCCTATAAGGAACTGCCGTAGTCGAACTCTGAAGGTAGCAAGAAATTTAAGATTCCTTATCGGCGGGGGAATATTGTTCCAGCATTTAGATGCGGCATATCTGAAACTTCCCCTGAAAGCAGCTGTCTTGTGTGATTGAGTGGAGAGTTGCTGCGAGCACTGTCTCCTTGAGCATTCTCTTCTGCTACCTATCCAGCTCAGTTTATTGTACAGGTAGGACGGCTGCTTGTACTTTATAACTCCAAAAAGTAGGCATGCCAAGTGCAACTTGCGACGTGATTTCATTTTAAGGATTGAGTGGTTATTTAAAAATGGTGTTACGTGACTTCTTGGTGGGATTGAGAAGCAGAAACGAGCGCAGGCGTTTTGCACCCTCTGGATCAGCCGATCAGTTCTTGCCAGCAGTCGAGGGCCAATAACTACGTCCGCATAGTTCAGATTAGACAGCACGAGAGACTCAGCCAGCTGTATCCGCAGCTCCTCGGAAAGATAAGGCCTTATTTTATAGAGGACCTTAAGCCGATAAAAACAAGTGCGCACTGATTCTGATACGTGTGTTTCGTATCGCAACCCAGCGTCCATTGTCAGACCCAGATTACGTGCCTCGCTGACTCGACTGACCGACTCACCCAGCAGGGTAACGTTGAGTGTTGCCGGCACTGCACTGATTTGGCTCTGCTGGTGAATCTGCTGCAGAATCTGCTGGTGAATCTGCTGCAGAATCTGCTGGTGAATCTGCTGGTGAATCTGCTGCAGAATCTGCTGGTGAATCTGCTGCAGAATCTGCTGGTGAATCTACTGCACAATCTGCTGGTGAATCTGCTGGTAAATCTGCTGCAGAATGTGCTGGTGAATCTGCTGCAGAATCTGCTGGTGAATCTGCAGCAGAATCTGCTGGTGAATCTGCTGCAGCATTATTGTGCAGCAGATTTACTAGCAGATTGTCCAGCAGATCTACCAGTAGATCCTGCAGCAGATTTACCAGCAGATTGTGCAGCAGATTTACTAGCAGATTGTGCAGCAGAATACTAGCAGATTGTGCAGCAGATTTAGGTAAATCTGCTGCACAATCTGCTAGTAAATCTGC
The DNA here is from genome assembly GCA_905163495.3 of Cosmia trapezina. NCBI lineage: Eukaryota > Metazoa > Arthropoda > Insecta > Lepidoptera > Noctuidae > Cosmia > Cosmia trapezina. The sequence goes on along the minus strand of LR991046.1, from coordinate 4,262,491 downwards.
TAAAAAATAGTTACTTAAATTAAAATGCCAACACTAATTAAAACAAAAAACTAATTATCATACTAATTACATCATACTAATTTAAACATCGACATTGAGTCTGCGTGGACGTCAACCAGGTCGCTGCGTTCGTTTATAAGTTTGCACATGCGTGGTATAGGCGAATTAGCACCAAACACTGTACGTCGAAGAGGTGGAGCTAAGGGTGTTATGGGTTTGCGAGGTGGTCTGCGGGGTACTCTGAAATTGAACTTACCTACCAATTGTGGGCAGTCAATGGTGTTATTGAGCAGTTTATATGCGAATCTTAAATCCAAGAGCTCCCTTCGAGCTTCCAGGGTACTCATTTTGTAGCAGCCTAGTTTATCAAGGTAGGAGAGATATTTAAATTGCCTTCCCTTTGAGTACCCTAGGTATCGGATAAACCTTTTTTGGACTCGTTCCATCCGCAGCGAGTGGGTTGCATAGTGAGGCCTCCATATTACACTGCAGTATTCTAGGATGCTTCTTATAAGGCTATTGTAGAGAACTAATTTAGTATGTGGGCGTTGAAATACCTTTCCATTACGAATCACAAATCCAAGCATGCAAGTTTTTATTATACGTGTTTTTTTACGATTTGTCACTTCGAGGTACTTTTAACCATATAAGTTGTGTATATTTTTGTTATCACCTATTAAAACCCTTTATTTTGATACCCAGCTCGACAGGTTTTGAGAAAAAAAAAATTTTTAAGACATAATTTGGCGCCAAAAATCCGCCATTTAGTTTTTTTTTTATTTTGATATGCCCAGTGTCACTCTCACAGTAAATACGAATCTAACGACACCTCTCAAGCTAAAATCCATCGAGCCGTTCAGGCCGCAGAGCGTGCCAAACAATTATACATACATACATACTCTCGAAAAACATAACACTCCTTCTGGCACAGTCGGGTAAAGGCAAATAAGGGCACGGGGCTCAATTGTATTCCGGTCCCGGTCGACGGCGGAGGCCTCCTATTTCTGTTTGTGGGGTTTAAAGGAACCTAACCTAGCAGGGTTAGGATTTTCGGGTCAGGTTCGGAATAAACACTAATTTGCCTTTTCACATGAACGAACGAACGAAATGATAAGTCGAATGTGAGCTCTGCACCCGAACGCAACCGATGTCACCCAAAGTACGCACGAAGCGCCCGCGCGGGCCGACCGGTAGGTATTTTCATTAAAATTGAGAGTTAAAAAAGTTATTCTATAACAAACAAAAAACAAACAAAACATAACAACAACAACAACAAAACAACAATTGACAATTGACATAACATCATTCGATGAAAATAACAGCAAACAACATGCTACAAACTCAATTTCAAAGGGAAATACGGATGACAACGATGAATTCTTTGATAGTGTGGGAGGGAGCGGGAATCGCTGCGCAGTCACCACGATCAACCCCGCCGTCCACGTCATCGTCACCTGCTATTACTGATAACACTTGTCGCGTGCGCAGGAAAGCGGCTATTCGTTGTCAAGAAATACTAAAAAATATGTAGACAGTGTATAATATATACATACAGAGTGTAACCTAATGTTTCTGAATTGTTATTGTTAGGGCCTATTTCACGATGTTCGAATGGCCACTCCTCACCTAACTATAACATTAAATTATGGTTTGGTTTTAACTTTTGTAACATATATCTTTTCTCATCAGACTTTTTAACTGTGTCTAATAATAATAATTCGAATAAGATTTTTGTGCGAAATTTGGGAGGGAAAAGTGTTATGTATGTGGGTAACTTGAATTATAGAATAAAGAGTCTGCATGGAGCTGCCTTGTTTCATTGACGTGTCCCGTACTTATCAATAACCAATAGTAGAAATTAAGCTGGTTTGTATAGAGCTTAAGAAAACGATTATTTTTGCAGAACATTTGTTTTAGGAAACTTAGCATTTTTTTCGGAAGTTTAGTTTATTATTTGAAAGTACAGTAAGTACCTAAGTTAATTTGTTTTTCGGAAGCTTTATTATTTCCCTAATTATATTAGATGAGCTTCAAAAGCATTTTTGTTTTTACTTTCATTATTCTTTTAGTAGTTTAGAAAATAACTTCGGATGCAAGAGCGGGCGAAGCGAACTCTGCACTTGAGGCACCCCGACTTGGACAGGTTAGGTTAGAAGGTGATGGCGGGGTTGAGAGAGCGAGCGAAGCGAGCGAACAGTCTCCACCCTTCGTGGCTATTCTTTTTGAATCCCTTGACTGGGGCTCCGTTGACTGCGACCTTTAAATGAAAACAAAGCTAACAACTGATTAGAAACTGCTACTTTCTACTTAAAATTATCCTTCGCTTAGCTGCCAACCTACTATTTTTGCTACCGGCTTTAATTATTTTTTTAGACCCAAATTCAGATTAATTTGTCGCCGCTTTAAAGACATGCCTTTTTTCCCCGACTGCGGCGCAGCCCGAAAGGAGGGGTATGTGTTTGACCGGTATGTAAGTATGTATGTCCGTCTCTTTGTTCCCTCGTAACTCCTAAACGAATGAACGGATTTCGATAAATTATACGTCTCTAAGTTTGTCTTGGTGGCGCGAGTATCACTGGCTACATTAACATCAAAAATAAAGTAAAATGGCGGATTTGGGGTGACATATTGTGGAGTTCAAATTTTTTTGTCTTCTAATACCATCGAGTGGAATATCAAAATGAAGGGTTTTAAAAGGTGATTACAAAAATATATACAACTTATATGTTTAAAAGTAATTCGAAGTGACAAATCAAATTTTGATTAACAATAAATTTGCTTTGAGCAGAGTTAGGACCTCGAATTCTTGGCTATTTGTGCACTTATCCAAAAAAGCTGTTAAACAAGGTGAAATTTTAATGGTTGTTTTCCTCTTAAAGGGTAATTGTACTCATCATTATGAACAACTTTTACTATGGGACCAAACTTGAAATAGCGAAAAAAAAATCAGCTGCTCCCTACATTTTGACGAGTTTGATGTATTTATTTTTATTTATTTATTTATAATAGGTACGCCAACAGCATATACATTGTACTCATTAATACTAAAAATTCTAATATGGTTGAGGGACCCATTGACAGCGCCAATGATATAAGTCAAGTGGAAATACGGCTAAGTGAGGTATGTAGGCTGCTAAAACAAGTAGATCTAAACAAATCTGCGGGTCCAGATGACATTTCGCCCATATTCATCGTCAACTGCGCCAAGGAGCTTTCTGTGCCTCTATCCATCCTGTTTGAAAAATCACTTGCTACTGGCGTGGTGCCCAAGATATGGAAGTCGGCATATATAACACCGATACATAAAAAGGGATCAAGGACATTGGTCGAGAATTACCGACCTATTTCGAAGCTGTGTGTGTTTGCTAAAATACTGGAGAAAATTGTGCACACACAGGTTTATTCTGCACTCAAGCTCAGTTTTAGTGAAAGCCAGCACGGCTTCGTAAGGGGTCGGTCAACCTCGTCTAATCTCACTGTTTGTAGCGACTACCTCTCCGAGTGTATGTCACAGAGGTCCCAAGTCGATGTTATATATACCGACTATAGCAAATGTTTTGACCGGATAGATCACGTGATCCTGTTGCGTAAACTTTTATCGGTGGGCATCAGGGGTGATCTTTACCGGTGGTTCAAGTCCTATGTGGAAAACAGGTGTCAGATTGTAGTTCTAAATGGATACTGCTCTAAACCTATGAATGTCCCTTCGGGGGTTCCCCAAGGATCCTTGTTAGGGCCTCTGCTATTTAATATTTTTATCAATGATATCTCTTCTTCTTTCCGGTATTCAAAGTTGTTACTGTATGCTGATGATATGAAGAAAATGAGACAAATAAACACCCTGGCTGATGCTCATCTACTGCAGGCAGACCTTAATAGTTTTCAAGGCTATTGTATTAATAATAAGTTGGATTTGAATGTTTCCAAGTGTTATGTTTGCTCCTTTACACGGAAACCTATCCCGATTGTCCATAACTACATACTTTCGGATACGGCACTAAATAGGGTCAACACTATCAGGGATCTGGGAGTTACCTTTGACGCTAAGCTCCTCTTTGATGCACACATTGACAATATAGTCAAGAAAGCATCAAAAGCACTTGGATTCATTCTTCGGGTATCCTCGGAGTTCAAAAATATAAAGACTATTAAAATATTATACTGTTCTTTTGTTCGTAGTCATTTGGAGTATGCCTCTCAAGTCTGGAACCCTATTTATAATGTGTATATTAATCGTATTGAGAGCATACAGAAAAGGTTTTTAAGGCACATTCAATATCGGACTAAAACGTTTTTGTCGAATTATACCTTCCGTTGCAAAAAATTTCATATTCTTCCACTTTACGAAAGGCGAAAAATATCAGATCTTGTGTTTCTTTTCAAAATTGCCAATGGAACAACTGGTGTTACCGAGTTGCTACACAAAGTCGGGCTGCGAGTGCCGTCTGTGTTCTTACGTAGACCTCAGTTATTGCACACCCCAGTGGTAGCCACTACATACAGACGGAACTCGTACATGGTGAGAGCGAGTCGTGTGTACAACGCAACCTGCCAGGAAGCTGATATCGACATTTTCTATACTGGTGTTGCTAAATTGAAAAAAATTTTATCTAATAGCTTCTTCGAGCGTAAACAGTAATTTATTTTTAATTATTTTTTTTTTTTTGTTTAAATGTTTTTGTTTAAATGGTACATCCTAAATTTTCTGTTTCTTAAGATTTACTACATGTGGAAACTTGTAATTGGCCTTATTTTGTTTAAAATTTTATTCACTGTATCTTTTAGCTGTAAGTTTTCCTAATACAAATAAAATAAAAATAAAATAAAATAAAAATAAAATTAACAGATATGGGTTCTTATGAATAAACCAGTTACTGGTGTACAGTGGTACACGGCATTCACATAATACAAAGCAACCATCGTAAATTACATCAATTAAAATTATTAATTAAAATGAAAAACAAAATTATAAACAAAACAGCTTTGATTTAAATCTAAAAAGAACAAAAAAACTGATTTACACAAATATCATATACCCCGTTTATACCCCGTTTACATTCAGCCGAAGTGAGCAGGGAAGTGGGCAGGGAAGTGGGCAGGACGAGTATGTAAACACGATACTTCTCCTGCTGCTGCCCCTGCTACTCGCGCTGCCCGGCGCTCCCCAAATTAGCGGTTTTTTGTGCCGAAGTCAAAGGACGGGCAGCGCGAGCGGCAGTGCGTGTTTACATTCAGCTCCGTCGCTCACTTCTCGCCGAGCGCCTGAACGAATCGGATGTGCGTGCCGCCTTATTGTCAAAATGAAACAAAAAAACAGTTGTTTATGTATATGGGTATAGGTCATAGAAATTAGTTTACCCACCCAAGTATAGGGTATATGCACACAAAAATCAGTTATGTAGGTGGTTAGGTACTTACAGAGTTCTATTACGATGGATAGATATCATCCACCATCTTCTACGACGACGAATTTTCTTTTTTTGAATTTTATATCTTTTTTAACAATGAACATAATTATGTATTGTAAGAAGACACAGAGCGGACGCTGTAATTATTTCGACGTCTGCCATTGCCGAAAGTCGAAAGTGATGTGAGTGGTAGTAGCAGGTAGGGCAGTATGTAAACACACACTTCTCTCGATCCTGCTGCGGCAGTATTTAGGGAAGTATCGCCGGCAGCGCGAGGAGCAGCGGCAGGGGCTGAATGTAAACGAGGCAATAGATATAAAATATAGGTACATTACTACCTATGGATGTAGATAAATGTACTGAACAGCTGATTTTTTTTTCGCGATTTCAGGTTTGGTCCCATAGTAAAAGTTGTTCATAATGATGAGTACAATGACCCTAAACAACCATTAACCTCTTTGCAGGAACTGAATCGTCTGCGAAATCTTTCATTTGTAAACTAAAAAGCTGGAAATAAAAAAGTAATTAAAAAAACTAAAAAAACCCGACTGCAGTAAAAAACTATAAAAACTGAAAAGCTAAAAACAAGCCCATTTTAAATTTAATAAAAGTTGGAAGCAGACGGGACGGGACCCATTCCATTTTTATATTTTCAAACTCCAAACTCAAACGGGTCCCGCCTGCTTCCAACTTTTATTAAAATTTAAAATGGGCTTGTTTTTAGCTTTTCAGTTTTAGGTTTTTACTGCAATCGGGTTTTTTAGTTTTTTTAATTACTTTTCTTTTATTGCACTCGGTCTAAAAACAATACGAACTATATACCTATTAAATTATCTGTTAAGGTTGATGCGCCAAGGTAGCCCGCGAAATTCAAAATTTCTTACGTTTTTTGCAATTTGTAGGTCAGTGTGAGCTTGTATGTTGATTAAAATATGATTCGCGGGCGTAGCTAATATGGCTTTACAGAATTATAATCATTAGAATCAGCAATACAACTCCATAAGTTAGCATTTACCTCAAACCTCATGATTTCATGAAATCGCTAGATTTGAGATAAATGCTAACGCCCGCGAATCATATTTTAATCAACATACAAGCTCACACTGACCTACAAATTGTAAAAAACGTAAGAAATTTTGAATTTCGCGGGCTACCCTGGCGCTTTCGCCTTAAGGGAGATGTGCAGTGGTAGCCCGCGAAATTCATTTTTTTTTTTTGGGTTTTTTTGTTTTAATGAATGTTTAGTAGTAATTATTTGTTTATTTATTGGATCGCCAACACAGCATACATACATATTGGATACATGAACTGGACTGCCGTTGTAAGACGATTAAAATGTGAAATGTCCAAGAAAAAAAAAAAAAAAAAAAAAAAAAAAAAAAAATGCCTCGGTGTATACTCATTTCTTACCAGTGTGTATACGAATATGTTTTGTTAAATTACCCTTTTCACTAAAACTAGCTGACATGAATCACTCATAAGGTTTTCGCCAGTGTGTACAAGAATGTTTTGTTAAATTACACTTTTGGTTGGTGGACATACATCACACTTCTACGGTTTTTGACCAGTGTGTAAAAGAATGTGCCGTGTTAAATTGCACTTTTGACTAAAACTACACTGACATACAACACACTTATAAGGCTTTTCACCAGTGTGTATTCGAATATGATTTTTAAAACTAGTCTTTGCATTAAAACTACGCTGACATTCATCACACTTATACGGCTTTTGACCAGTGTGTATAAGAATATGTCGTGTTAAATTAGACTTTTCGCTAAAACTACGCTGACATACTTCACACTTATACGGTTTTTGACCAGCGTGTATACGAATATGTTTTGTTAAACTAGACTTTTGAGTAAAACTACGTTGACATACATGACACTGATAAGGTTTTTCACCAGTGTGTATACGAACATGTTTTGTTAAATCATTCTTATCAATAAAGCAACGCTGACATACATCACACTGATAAGGTTTTTCACCAGTGTGTATACGAACATGTTTTGTTAAATCACCCTTAACACTAAAGCAACGCTGACATACATCACACTGATAAGGTTTTTCACCAGTGTGTATACGTCGAAAATGTTTTGTTAATTCACCCTTGAGAGTATAACTACGTTGACATAAATCGCACTTATAAGGTTTTTCACTAGTGTGTATACGAATATGAATTGTTAAATTGCCCTTATCTCTAAAGCAACGCTGACATACATGACACCGATAAGGTTTTTCACCAGTGTGTATAAGAATATGTCGTGTTAAACTAGACTTTTGAGTAAAACTACGTTGACATACATCGCACTTATACGGTGTTTGACCAGTGTGTATAAGAATATGTCGTGTTAAAACAGGCTTATCACTAAAACTACGTTGACAAACATCACACTGATAAGGTTTTTCACCAGTGTGTATACGACGAACATGTATTGCTAAATTACCCTTGTGACTAAAACTACGTTGACATACATCACACTTATACGGTTTTTCATCAGTGTGTATTCTAATATGTCTTGTTAAACTGCCCTTATCACTAAAGCAACGCTGACAGACGTCACACTTATACGGTTTGTGACCAGTGTGTATACGAATATGTTGTGTTAAACTACTCTTGTGATTAAAACTACGCTGACATACATCACATTTGGGTTTTTCACCAATTTGTGTACGAGCATGTCGTAACTTTTTTTTTACTCGATTCAAATTACGCTGATCACATTTGTAAGGCTCTTTGAAATAAGTGTCAGGTTTGGACGTACGTTTTTGAGTTGTCCGGATAACTTTAGAGTCAGATTTTTCCTTTTTCGTTTGCTCGGCTGTTATTGCATCTTCTAGTTTTGTTCTTCGAGTGTCTAGCTTTGGTTTTTTCGCAACGGTCGTCCCTGTAATTATAAATCTGCTAAGTACAATGTTGGAAGAAGATTGACATGCACAAGAATCAAAATAATAGCGCTTTGCATGACTCAAACTAGGACCGAAAAGGAGGAATTTCTGGAGACATTGAACCCTCCAGAAAGGTAAAGAAGAATAAGGCACTGCCACTTGCTATGTCAATAGATAGCCCATAGGTAATACAATTTTGTTAGTGTATGCACGGCTACAGATTAAGCTATACATTTCCAGTATAAGCTGATTTCGCATTGTATAGGATTTCCTTACAATGAGAGGTCAGTGTAAACTGAAAATGTATAGCTTGATGTGCAGCCGTGTGTAGTAAATTGTTGTAATATACAGGGTGATTGGAAGATGGGTGCAAAGCTTTAAGGCGAAGATAGTACATACCATTTAGAACCATTTAAGCCATGGTTGTATTAGACGAAGTCTTACCATTTTTTTAACCTAATTTTTATAATGTTTTCGAAAATTCCCAAAATTTTAACTAAACTGCTTATTTATGGCCAAATTGAATGATAAATTAATATATTTTTATTTCATTTTATTAAAGTAATGTGTAACCAATCTAGCAAAACATGTTTTAGGTCTCTGTGTCGTTACACATTTTTTTTACGGACATTTAAAGTTCACAAAAATTTTAAAATATTATTTAAAAAAAAACGGAGGGTGCTTTTTTGTGTTCAAACCTTTTAGAAAACATGCTTGATAATCGCTCTTTCTTTTGAGACATCATTTACGCGGATATCTTACAAATTATTGAAATTAGGACCTACAAACCAATCTGAGAGAGAAATTTTAAATTTTAGGCACACTAATTAAAACTAAATTTTTGCATAATATATTACTTTGTGTTTGAAATGATAACTACATACACTTTTACTAGTGATTTTTACGGGAGTAGGAGGTGGTTGGATCGCTGTTTCGTATCTGTAGCAGCTTGGGATACAATTCTAAATGTAGGTGAGTGCAATCATAAACGGTATGAGCCGAGACAAATCTCCAGGACATGATGGGCTCAGTATTGAGCACTTGAAGCACGCAGGTGTACATCTGCCGCGAGTCCTGCCTATGTTTTTCACAATGCGTATTAGTCAAGCGTACTTGCCTGCTAATCTGATGAAAACCATCGTGACTCCCATTGTGAAGAACAGAGGACGGGTGATATCTCGGACAAGAGTAACTACCGTCCCATTTCCCTTGCGACAATAATAGCTAAGGTGTTGGACGGTATGCTTGATACTTGTTTAAATGAATACATGCAATGCGCATCTTCATGATGCGCAGTTCGGGTTTCGCCCCGGACTTTCAACTGAAAGCGCTATTTTGAGTCTCAACTCTCAAGCATACAGTTCAATACTATATAGATCGCAAAACGTCGGTGTACGCCTGTTTCCTTGATCTTTCCAGAGCCTTCGATCTTGTCTCGTATGATGTGCTTTGGGAAAAGATGGTAAACAGGGGTATACCCGCGGAAATATATGGACTACTGCAACATTAGTATGGTAATCAGATCAATCATGTGAAGTGGGACGGTACGCTCTCTGAACCGTATGGGCTGGAGTGCGGGCTCAGACAAGGAGGTCTGACGTCTCCCAGGCTGCTCAACCTCTATGTAGATGACCTCAACAGGGGCTCAGCAGCATGCGTGTCGGATGCAGTGTTGGGGTTAGCATTAACAACATTAGCTATGCTGACGACATGGTGCTGCTGGGTCCGTCTGCGGGGGCAATCAGAGAGTTGCCTAAGACTTGTGAAGCCTACGCTGCCGCACATGGATTAATTTACAATGTCAAGAAATGTAGGTAAATACATGGTCTTTAAGGTCGGCGGCAAATGCCGTGAAGGCGTGAAGTGGGACCCGAGCTAATTATAAACGGGTCAGTTGTTGAAAGGGTATCCGCTTTTAAATACCTAGGTCACTTCTTTCCGACGACCTTAAGGACCATGTAGATATAGAGAGGGAGCGCAGGGCACTCGCAGTCCGGTGTAACATGTTGACCCGTCGATTTGCTCGGTGTACGGACCTAGTAAAGATCACCATTTTCAAGGCTTACTGCCAGAGTTTGTACACGAGCAGAAGTGTGAAGACGGAGCCGTGCTTGTATTAGGAATCACGGCAGACATTTTAAACATGAAAAATAAATTGTCAAAGATCCACGAATGACAGGCGGGACCAACGGCTTAACGTGCTTTTAGAGGCACGGAGAAGTCTCGGTATGTAAAGATGGTCACCTATCGACTGACCAACCCCGGAAAGCGTAGCTTAACCTGATGGATCAACCAGTGCGGCTGTTATTACTTAGCCACGAGCTCCTCAAGATATCCGCGTAAATGATACTTCAAAAAAAGAGCGATTATCAAGAATGTTTTCAAAAAGGTTTGAACAAAATAAGCACCCTCCTTTTTTTAAATAAGGTTTTGTTTTACAGACACCTAAAGTTCATAAAAATTTAAAAAATTCATAGATACTTTTTGTAAAAAGTATTTATGAATTTTAAAATTTTTTTATGAACTTTAAATGTCTGTAAAAAAATGTCTAACAACACAGAGGTCTGAAAAATGTTTTGCTAGATTGCTTACACATTACTTTAATTAAATTATATCAAAATGAATACATTATTCATTCAATTTGGCCATAAATAGGCAGTTTAGTAACAATTTCGGGGATTTTAGAAAAAAAAAAATGGTAAGACTTCGTCTAAGACAACCATCGCTTTAATGGTTCTAAACAGTCTGTACTATCTTCGCCATAAAGCTTTGCATCCATCTTCCAATCACCCTGTATAACTTATAATCATTTGAAGACTGGATGCGGAAGGCGGAGGACAGGGTGTTGTGGCGCAGCCTGGGAGCGGCCTATGTCCAGCAGTGGGCTGCGGTAGGCTGCAGTTGATTGATTGATTTGAAGTTCAATTCTATCCTTTTTGATGGAAGAAGAACTGACAAGCACATCACCACCAAAATATTAAGAGTAAAGTTAGGGAAATATTTAATTGATACTCTAAAAACTTATGGATTTTCGTGTGCGTACGCGCAGCGGAATGTTGTTGAATTTAAAGATTTTAATTATGCAGATATTTAGTGTATGACGTCGTATAATTGTGTATGGTAAAAAAAAATTTGTGCACGCAACCATTGTGGAGAAATTAACCAAAAACTGATTCCGCTGGGCGAACGTTGTCCTGGCGGAACTTTTTTTAATCCATAGACTTTAGAAGAAAAGATATGTGTCCAAAAATTAGTGTGTATTTGTGTGTAATTGTGTATGTATGAATAAAACTAGTGCATGCATAAACTTCGGAGAAATTCAAGTTTCCGCTACGCGAACGTTTGGCCATTAGCTAGTTTTCATATAAAGCGCTTACATAGAGAGCTGTAGATTTTTACATACATTGTTTTGAATTTGTTTATATTTGTTTAAAAAACAGATTTAGAAGAAATCGTAGGGCTTAAAAGATAAAAATATAAACGTAAAATACGCTTATTAGGTCTTAGTTCTTAAAGTATGAACTTTGGGGTCTAGATTTTCACGTTTATACAAACCTTGTAAGTGTCTGCAACATGTTGCCAAGTATCAATGATGTTCCGATAGTAACTAAAGAGTTATAGGACAAATTTACCATGAACAGATCACTGTTTACAAAGCAGTCAAATATCACGACGTTCTGAAGGAATTGCATGGTAATATGTATGTCAATAATTAGTGTATTCATTCAACTATTCTTATGCAAAATTTCATGTCATTAAATTCACTAATTAAAGAAAAACAATTATAATACTGACGAAGCATCGAAAACCTACATAACCCGACCAAGTTCGGATGGCTACAAAAAAGCGGCCCTGCAATATATTTAGGTAACATCCCAAAATTTACAGTATAATACCGGTATTGAATTGGTATAGGTGATAACACAATTGTTGTTTCGATATAATTTATAGGTCATTTATTTTTGTACACCTACTTTTTTAAATGTATTTGACTATGACAGAAAGTAGGTACTATTTACGTAGGTACTTTATTTAAGTATGCGCTTGAGACTTGAGATATAATCTACATATATTATTTAAGACAAATAAAATTCATACAGCTAATTTCTATTGAAGATTTCACGGATCAGGATTCTAACTATAGACCCCTTAAGGAAATTAAATATTTACCACATGTAAGTATGTACTACTGTTTAGGTAAATATTTATCATATTGTAGCTTATTACACTATTTAACCAATAGACTAGGCATGCACGAGCGTTCCCCTTTGCAACTTTAGTGGATCAAACAATCTAATAACTTAAAAAAAACTATTGAATCTATTTTTTTTTCTTATGTATGTGAGCGTGTTCCCCCGCACCCCACCAAAATATGCAGAATTATTTTGTTCGAAGTTCGGTACGCTTAATCCTTTAGTTAAATAGTCTAAGTATTGTAGTTATGAATTGATCAAAAATATTATTGTGTGAAAAAATAGACAACGCGCTGCGCGCAACGAGCGATAGGCGGCTTCCCGCTTGAAACGGTACTGTCATCCTTGAAGAAAAGAGAGGGCAACATGTTTTCGCGCGTATTCGTTTGCTGTTGAACTTGAACCTGATTTTGTTTCATCCCCAGTCACAAACAAATAAATGTGCAGTCAAGGACAATGTGCGTATGCGCTGTTGTTTTGCTATGCATCGCCAATTCTCTGTAATAATAATATTGACAAAGTGTGTTATTAATGTTATAGTGTAACAGTGAAGCATAACATAATTATGTAGTAGGAATATTGAGTGAATGATAGTGAGAAGCTGATAACAGATATAAGGTAAGATTTTATAATAAATTAATAGCTATAGACTTATTCATTTACGTAGGTAGTTTATTAGGCAGATAAATTATAATAATTGTGTTATGTTAACATTGGACAGACACCATAAACCCAATTTAATATCTACTGATTGATCTAATTCTATATCTATTTACTTAAATTTATAATAATAAATTATACTAGACATATATTGTAATATAATCGTAACAAAGTAGATGTTTTTCCTGGTTAAAGACAAACTACTGAATAGATCTAAACTACTAAACGACCGACCAGATTATAACGAAATGTTGAAAAGAAATATTGTTATTAAATAATCACCTTATGTTTATTACCTACATGTAATGATATACGTATGTGGGCCTCTCACAGATCGTCAACTCCTCGGCAACCTGGAACCACTTCCAGAACAAGATCACCACCTTCCTGGGTAAGGATAAACCGAGTAACAGGAACTTGCTCATTTAGTTGCAATTTTGTTTCAAGTATTATATGTAATTAAAAATATTTTTGTACGCGGATATTTAAATAGAGAAGTACTTGTTAATTGAAGATTTGTTTTTATCGTAGATAGTGGCGTTATTATTAAAAAAATATTTTTCATTCAAGAAATGCAATTGTTTTATTTTTTCCTAACGCTTGTGTACGCAACTGTACCATATTAATAAATACTATATTGGAAGGTTAAGAACGTTTCTAAGATATATGGCACGGCCGCTTTTTGGTAGCCATCCGAACTTGGTCGGGTTATGTAGGTTTTCGATGCTTCGTCAGTATTATAATTGTTTTTCTTTAATTACTGAATTTAATGACACGAAATTTTGCATAAGAATAGTTGAATGAATACACTAATTATTGACATACATATTACCATGCAATTCCTTCAGAACGTCGTGATATTTGACTGCTTTGTAAACAGTGATCTGTTCATGGTAAATTTGTCCTATAACTCTTTAGTTACTAACGGAACATCATTGATACCTGGCAACATGTTGCAGACACTTACAAGGTTTGTATAAACGTGAAAATCTAGACCCCAAAGTGCATACTTTAAGAACTAAGACCTAATAAGCGTATTTTACGTTTATATTTTTATCTTTTAAGCCCTACGATTTTTTCTAAATCTGTTTTTTAAACAAATATAAACAAATTCAAAACAACGTATGTAAAAATCTACAGTTCTCTATGTAAGCGCTTTATATGAAAACTAGCTAATGGCCAAACGTTCGCGTAGCGGAAACTTGAATTTCTCCGAAGTTTATGCATGTACTAGTTTTATTCATACATACACAATTACACACAAATACACACTAATTTTTGGACACATCTCTTTTCTTCTAAAGTCTATGGATTAAAAAAAGTTCCGCCAGGACAACGTTCGCCCAGCGGAATCAGTTTTTGGTTAATTTCTCCACAATGGTTGCGTGCACAAATTTTTTTTTACCATACACAATTATACGACGTCATACACTAAATATCTGCATAATTAAAATCTTTAAATTCAACAACATTCCGCTGCGCGTACGCACACGGATTTTCTATTGATATACGCCTTTTTTAGGGTTCCGTACCTCAAAAGGAAAAAAACGGAACCCTTATAGTATCACTTGTGTGTCTGTCTTGTCTGTCCGTCTGTCACAGCCAATTTGCTCCGAATCTACAGGACCAATTAAGCTGAAATTTGGTATACATATGGATTTCTGTGATGTACGGCTAAAGTAAATAAATGAATTTTGAATATGGGGTCACTTTTAGGGGGCTAATAAGAAAATTTTTGCAAACTGTACCGTGTGACATATCAAATGAAAGGGCTTACTATGAGGGTCTCAAATATATTTCTTTTATAATTTTAAAATAAATTATTTTAAAGTTATTTAAGAAAATAGACGAAAATTGACCGCCCCCCCACCCCCTTATCTCCGAAACTACTGAGCTAACGAACGAGCGAACTAATTTTGTAAAAAATACACAAAATAGTTCTATACCTCTAGATTACAGGAGAACCTATAAGAAGTTTGTGGTCTTAAAATAACATAGTAAATCTCTCAATAGTGTGAGTACAAACTTACATTTACTGTTGGAATGTATGGGAGAACATGTATTTCAACTACAATGTTAAGTTTGTTCTTGGGATAATTTCATCCCAACTACGGAACCCTCATGATGCGTAGTCCAACACGCACTTGGCCGGTTTTTTTTTAATACGCGTATTTATAAAAAGCCTATAGGTATCAATAGAAGTACAAAAGGTTTTTTGTTCTAGAGGCACGTTTGCTTCTTTTTCTGGGCTTTACTCAAAGTAGTTTGTCTCAGCAGCTAAGACAGCGCACCCCGACCAAAGGGTTATGTTACAACTGTGACACTACCGACGGCGTGAGGAGGCGCGACCGCGGAGCGGTGAGCCGCTGCAGCGAGAGGTCGAGCATCGCCGGTCACAGCTCCGCGAGGTCCTGGCGACGGAATGGCGGGACAGGCTTCTGCGCCCTACTGCCGGCCTCGCTGCCGGCCTCGATCCGACCAGTGCTCGGCGAATGGCTCGGGAGGTTCCACGCGCACCCCTATTGGACATCGCGGAGAGAGGGAGTCGCAACTAACTAAAACGCTCTAAAAACCTATTTTAGTTAGTGTTTTGTCTTCTTTGAAACTCAAATCATAATTCGAAAGAAATTGATAAAACACTTCTATTACTAAAATATGTCTATGTTTTCGTTTTTTATGAATAAGGGGGTTACTAACTAACACTTACTTGTCGTCTCCCTGGCTCTTCGTTTCCTGTTAGATACTTCTTGTGCCTCTTCCACTTCAGTTTCAAACTCCATCAGAGGGACATCATCTTCTAAATCTGATTCAGAATCGTGTGGTGGTATATCTGCTACATCTAGACAGCTATTGTCTAAATTTTCCAGTTCTAGCTCTGTAAGTAAACAAAAACAGTCAAGAGTATTACTTGTTTATTATTGATATTTGTTTTATGTTACAACAAAATGGGGTTTGGTCCGTTAAGTTGAATTACTTACAGATAATGAACTTAACACTGTCAAAAGTTTGAAGTAGCTCAAAAAGTTATTTAATCAGAGTGGAATCACATACACACATACATTTCATTATATTAACATTTTTTAAAGATATTATTTATTGATAACTAGCTTTTGCCCGCGGCTTCGCCCGCGTGGATGTTGGAAAATATCCCATGGGAACGTACGCACGGCTACAGATCAAGCTATACATTTCCAGTATAAGCTGATCTCGCATTGTGTAGGATTTCCTTACAATGAGAGGTCAGTGTAAACTGGAAATGTTTAGCTTGATGTGTAGCCGTGTGTACTACCGGGATTAAAAGTACCCTAAGTCGGCGTTCCCACGAGCGTAATAAAATCGCGGCGGGATTTTATCGCGCACTGGATTTTCAACTCTTGTTGTTGAGCCGAGCGTTGAGAATCCAACCTAACAAAAATAGAGTACATCCCAGCGCGACGAAAAACACACTGTTGGATTTTCAACTCCCGGCGCTAAGCAGAGAGTTGAAAATCCAGTGCGTGATAAAATCCCGCCGCGATATTTTTACGCCCGTGCGAACGTCGGCTAGACAATATCTTCTCGCACTGCTTATACTGGATAATTTTTCAAGCAGTGCGCAAATTTTCACAGGGTGTTCTACCCATGAATATGAACAACTTTCACTATGGGACTAACTCTGAAATCGCGCAAAAAAATCAGCTGTTCAGTACATGTATCTACACCAAACTCGTCAGAATGTAGGGAGCTGCTGATTTTTTTTTTTGCGATTTCAGGTTGGGTCCAATAGTAAAAGTTGTCCATATTCATGAGTAGAACATCATGCGAAAATATGGGCAGTACTTAAAAAAATATCCTGTATTAGTACTCGAGGAGCGGCGCGCAGAACGATATACCTATGATTGCTGGAGGATAATAAATCTTAAAACCAAACAATAGTAAACGGAAAATTACCAACTTGCCTTTGAAAGCAACTTTAAAGCGAAAATATAAATCCTCTTTATTCCTATTTATTATGGGAATTAAAAAAATATTAAGACTAAGTAACTGTTACTTCAAGATACAAACTACCCAATTCCTCTTACACAAAAATTTTAATGGTGTTTGTGAATTTTAAAATCAACCGCTAGTTTACCCCCATAGGGGATGATTTTTTCATAAATCAAAACCATAAATTTGAATTTTCATATCCCTAACTTAAGAAATGCTGGGATTCTCATAAAACTTTCACCACCAGTAGGATTATTTTTTTAGACAAAAAATAGGTTATGTCCTTCCCCAGGATGCCATCTATAATAGTCTTGCCAAATTTTAGCGATATCCGTGCAGTTTTGTGAATTTTAAAATCATCCCCTTCTTTACCACTTAGGGCATGATTTTTCAAAATCGCTGGACCACACATTTCTTTATTTTCTACCAAAACCATAAAGTCTTTTCATAGCCCTTACTTAAGTAATTCTGGGTTTCCCTTACAAACTTTCATCACCCATATCACCCCTGTAGGATAATTGTTTAAGATAAAAAATAGGCTGTGTCGTTCCCCAGGATGCCATCTGTAGCCTTGCCAAATTGTATCGATATCCGTGCAGTTTTGTAGATTTTAAAATAACCCGTATTTTACACCCTTTGGGGATGATTTTCCAAAAACGCTGAACCACTTATTTCATTATTTCCTACCAAAAGCATAAATTTGAATTATCATATCCCTAACTTAAGAAATGCTGGGTTTCCCATACAAACTTTCATGCCCTATATCATCCCCCGTAGCGTTATTTTTGATACAAAAAGTAGCCCAAGTCCTTCCCTAGGATACCACCTTATAACCTTCCCAAATTTTATCAAAATCTGATCGGTGGTTTAGGCGTGAAAAGGTTACAGACGGACATAATTATTTTCGTATTTGTAATATTAGTATGGATAATTGTTATTTTCCTCGCTAGAGAGCTCCGAAAAACGCGTGCGATCTCTGCTAATCATGAAGCGCGGCGTTCGACGCGTTATTTATGTACCGGTGCCCTGCATTTTAAATCCGTAATATCTTCGAAAATATTCATTTAAATTACATACTGTAAAGAGCCTTATTGATCTATAGTAAATGCACAATTTATTTAAGGTACTTAATTGGATAAGGATTAATGCTGTATTGCTTAAAATCGCTTCGTAAATAAGCCATTATTTTTCGTAAAAAGAAAAGGATAAAAAATAGTTATTGTGGGTTATCCCTAAGAGATAGACATATGCCATCGCGGACTTTTTGCAGAACTTTTTAAGGTGTACAATACTGTAGTACATTATTTTGATCTATCTCATTGGGTGCAGCCAGCGTTTGCAATGTAAGCGCAAAAAAATGTGTTTATTTACGACATCACATTAGAAACCTCTAAAATTATTAGTGTTCCTCTACTACATTATGCATGTATTATACATATAAACCTTCCTGTTGAATTACTCTCTATCTATTAAAAAAAACTGCATCAAAATCCGTTACGTAGTTTTAAAGATTTAAGCATACATAGGGACAGACAGACAGCGGAGTGACTTTGTTTTATAATATGTAGTGATACTATTTATGTTCTTACAAACATACCATCACTTTGATGTTCCTCTTCTGGCTCAATAATATCATCTAGTTCCTCACAAACAGTTGGTAATTCTTCTTTGATAGCAATGTTTTCAGTTTGAAATTCATCATCTATACTTATGTGCACTATTGGAGATATAATTAATCCACTCAAAAACTCAAAGTGGTCTTGGTTTATTATAGGATTGGTCTGTAAAAAGATGTTTATAGTATAAGGAAAATATGCTAGTGATCACAGTCCCACGAGCACAAACCTTTTCTCATGATATTAAAGTCTCTCAAAAGAGCCTCCGCAAGTGAGAATACTTAAGGTCCATGTAACGTCACTGACCACTGCACAATCTATTGTTGCATAGCTTGCGCTGACATGAGAGAGGACCGTTATCAAACTGCCACATACAAGTGTCATACAGAAGCTGTAGCAGTATTATATGGATTAACATGTAATATTATTGAGGAGTGACTTTTCAAAAGGGCTTAAATCTGTATTAACAGTTTTTTCAGTACAAAGAAAATATGATTACTCACCATGTATTCAAATTATAAATTAAATGTGAAATAAGGTACTTTGTTGCGGAACACACTTTTTGTGCCCATTTTTACCATATTAATAAGTGTTTTAGAAGCAGCCACGTAATAAAATATGATGTACATAAGAGGAAAGAACAGATTGGCATTAAAAAAAAGGAAACCCAAACTAAGCCGTTTTGAAAAGTCACTCCTCTATTGTAAACACCTGCATTTGACAAAAGTGTAGTGTTCAACACTCAATGGTAAGCTTGGCCTGAAGCCCAGACACAACAGGTATGAGCTTGAGAGGAATC
This sequence comes from Cosmia trapezina, assembly GCA_905163495.3. NCBI lineage: Eukaryota > Metazoa > Arthropoda > Insecta > Lepidoptera > Noctuidae > Cosmia > Cosmia trapezina. The sequence goes on along the minus strand of LR991046.1, from coordinate 4,242,963 downwards.
ACTTCTATATTATACTGGAATTAGAAATTATAAAAATAAATGGCTGCTGAAGAACACCTCACCTCATAATCCTCATTCATCATCATCTGAGCGAACAGCTCTTCGGCTTCCAGACATTGTCTCGATAATCTGTAGCATTGCTTTAGTTTTGCGCAGCATAAGAAACAAGCAAGAATCGGTCTAATGTCTTCAGTTACAAACTGCAACAAAATTTGTCTTGCACTATTTTGTTTTTCTGAAGAAAATATTCTATTTTTACATAGTAATGTTGTCCAAGCCATCAGTTGGTGGTCCTTAATGCTTTCTGTGCGCCTCTTACAGAGAATGCATTAGCATTCTCTGGTCAAGGGTCTCTTAAGGGCGATTGGCGATTTAATGTAGATACTACATACAAGTTTGGTTTAAGTCCAAGTTTTCTCTGTTTTACGGAAGCACTGGAGCCTACATCTTCGTGTAGGACAGGAAATCATTCTAAAAATATCAACTTACTTGAATATCAGTCAGCGTCTCATAAAGTTCATGTAAGTCCCTGTTGACTACTACATACATGCGGACATTCTCCGCTAAACATATCCTACACATTGGCAGTTTTTCCATCTTTTTACTCAAAATATGATGATACGATCATAGATATTAATCACTATACTATTATAAAATAACAATTCACAGACTATGAAATGAAACGAAGTAGTAAACGATGTTATGATAAAATAAAATAATAAATCAACTTTCGAAATTAATGTACTCTGCTATTGACACTGACAGGGCTGATGGATGACAGAATGACAGCTTGACAATGACATTACAATTTGGCTGACTTTCTGGCTTTTTTGGGAATTTAATGCCTGGCTACCGAGGCATTTAAGTCAAGTCTTTTTAGTTTTGAGTATCTGTGGTTTTGTTTTTGGTACATAATAAACACAGAATAATGTTATTCCAAGTTTAAACCTATGAAAATGTATGGTTATTATTTTGTTATTCCTGATATAACTTTATTCTGTGTTTTATTTGTAAGAGGGTAAGGGTACAATACTTACATACTATATAGTCACTACGAAATGCATTATTTTCTTATTGTTTTCAGTGTTTTTAATGTATTTGTTGTATAGTGGTTTACAACAATTTAAGTTCAAAAGACAATTTTGATGTATTTAAAACCATGGAAGTAGGTACTATTATTTACCTGCTCACTATGTACAGACGCCAGCACATCAAGCTACTACAATCTGTCAAATTTCTTTAATAGATTTTCATCTTTATCGCTGAAGCATTAGGTTCAAGGTTGATTGAAAAAAATTGACAGTTTCGGGTGGCTTGCCCTGCTGGCGTCTGTACCTTTTTTTTTTTTTTTTTTTTATTTAAGATGGGTTTGCTCTTGACTCTAGTCTAGGTCAGAGGTGACAGAGACAGAGTCGACGATGGAGTGAGCTTACCCAGAAGAAGCCTGTTCACTCTTACTTTGAATAGTTCAGGGTTGTATGCGGTCGGAAACACAGACGCAGGCAGAGAGTTCCACTCTTTTGCTGTGCGCATTATAAAAGACGTTTGGAAACGCTTAGTGCGAGTTGGTGGAATAGCAACCAGGTGTGGATGGTAACCTGCAGTGCGCCTAAAGGTCCGATGGTAGAAGGGGGCCGGTGGAATGAGGTCGTGGAGTTCATGGGCACACTCTCCGAAGTACAATCTGTAGAAGACTGACAAACAGGCAACCTTGCGGCGATGAGCCAAGCTGTGAAGTTTGGCGTCCACCAGTTTTTCGTCGCCAATGAGCCTCTTAGCTCTGCGTTCCACCGAGTCAAGCGCGGCAAGTTGGTACTTAGCTGAACCATCCCAAAGGTGGCTGCAATACTCCATGCAGGATCGGACTTGCGCCTTGTAAAGGGTTAAAAGCTGTCCTGGCGTAAAGCATCGCTTTACCTTATTTAGGATGCCCAGTTTCTTAGCCGCAGTTTGAGCTTTGTACTCGATGGTGGCGCCAAAGTTGAGACCAGATGTCAACTCCATGCCTAGAAGCTCGAGCCTATCAGTGACAGGAACAGATGCACTCCGAAAAGTAGGAGTTTTGTCGAATCGACTCTTTTTTGCGGTAAAAAGACACGCCTGCGTTTTGGCGGCGTTAAAAGAGACCAGATTGTCATCACCCCACTGGGAGACAAGGCTTAAGGTCAAATCTGTTCGCTCTACCATGGCCTCTCTCAGGGATCGAACTTCGGCCCCGCTGGCCTTTGCGCTGGACACGTATCTCTCTGAAACAGTACTGTCATCTGCGTACCCAACAATACCAGGCAGAAGCAGGTCATTGATGTGCAGCAGGAAAAGAGTTGCAGAGAGAACAGACCCCTGAGGAACTCCGGCATCAATAGCCATAGGGTCAGAGGAGCAGCCGTCAATGACTACTCTGATCGACCGTTCCCTAAGGAAGTCTGATATCCAGCTACAAAAATCTTTTCGGGCCTCAGCGTGGGCGCATTCTGCATTATACCAAGGCCGGGATTTGTGACCAAGCGGGATGTCGGAGAATGGAATAAAATACTCCATCCCCTGCCGAATCACGTCCGCAACCGCGTCAGCACAGCGCGAGGGGTCACCCGAGGAGAAGCACACTTGCCGCCATGGATAAGACGCAAAAAAGTGCCGCATCTCATCCCAGTCTGCTGACTCGTATCGCCATACTCGCCTCGTGCCTCTAGGACTGTCATCAGGAGGAGAGCAGGTAGATATGGATTTCACCAGACAGTGGTCAGAGGTTCCCAGAGGGGCTGAGACCGATACTGAATGACTGTCCGGATCAGATGCCAGCAGAAGGTCCAGGCAATTGGGTGTATGGCCATCAACATCCGGTACCCGCGTTGCCACATTCACCAACTGGGTTAGATCTAGCGTTAAAGCAAACTTGCGCGCCTCTAACCCGGCATGGTCAGTTTTCTGGTATGGGTACAACCACTCTTTATGGTGGGCATTAAAGTCCCCCAGAAAAATGAGCTTCGCTGTTGGGTATCGTTGCTGGGCTATGTCAGTCGACTCCACGAGGAAATTAAAGAGTGCAGTTGTCTCCTGGTCACCGCTGTGCGATCGGTAGATGCCGATGTAGAGAAACTTCTCCACGCCAGTGTCCACAAGTAGCCATATGGCAGAAAAACCCGACTTCTCAAAGCAACGGAGACGACGACAGCAAATGTCATCGCGGACGTACACACAGACCCCAGCATGTTTCTTGAACTTGTGTTCAAGAGAGTAACCCGGGTAGTTGAGGTACGCCACGTCCGACGGGGTTGCTATCTTCGTCTCCGTTAGGAAAAACAGGTGCGGCTTCTCGGTCTCAAGGTGGTGATGGACCGGATCGAGATTGGAGTGCAATCCCCTGATGTTAGTGAGGTGCACTTTTAGTGGGAGGAAGTGCAGCCGTTGTTTTACCCGATTTTTCTTTGCTTTGGTCATTTTGAGTAGAGTTGTTGGGGAAAAAGTCGATATGTCGAGGCGCTGCTCAGTGAACCAAGTGGAACACTAGAGCTAACTAAACCCATGGGAAACTCATTTGGAGACTGCGGGGACGCCCAAACCCCCCCGGATATGGCCACCGGGTCCTCCCGTCCAGTCGCCAGCTGGCACGGTGGAGCATACCGGGATTTTTCGCGAGTTGGCGGGGCAGCCTTTGGCACGTGGCTGGCGTGCTACTTGGGCCCCCTACTGACTGCGGTCGGCCAACGGCTGGCACCGTGCTTCGGATCCCGCTACCCTCCAAAATGAGTCACCCGGCAAGCTATGCCCAGAGACCAAGACCGGCTCTGAACAGCGCAACTGACAATCTCCTTCTCCCCCAGAGGCACTGGCACTCCCACACACCGACGGAACACAGCAAGCTGCTTGGCGCCGGACTCCGGTGGGATGGTGGTCGCGAGCCAGGCGGCCCCTTGCGGAGCCTACCACCGCTAAGTGGGACCGTTTAGCCGTACCACAGGCAAGCCTGTGGTGCCGTTGCCCGGGGTGGACCACTAGGAGGTAGATCCCAAACCCACCCCAAAACCTACTTACCAAATCATCAAATAACTTCTCCCGCTCTGGGTGGAGCGGAAGGGCGTGTCAGACTTTTACTGACTAAAACCCACCCGTGTTCCTTCAGTTGCCTATGCCAGGGCCGCGGTAACCCCTTCGGACAATCTGCGACCCCAGCGGCGTCGGCCCTATTGGACCCCGTCACTTGCTGACATCTCTTTGAGGCGCGCGTGGAACACAACGCGCCGTCGACTCGGGCCTGGTCCTTACCGGACGGCGAGCTACCCGCTGCTCACCGTCCGCAGGCCCGCGCCTACGGTGGCCGGAAATCGCCATGCGATTCCCGCCGCCCAGGGCGTCTCCTGCGGCGACTGAGGGCGTGAGGCTGCCTCTCCCTCACGCGTTCCGCCTCCTCCTTCGCGAGCATCACTGCTTCGCAGAAGGAGGTGACGGACACTCAGACCATATGAACACAAAATTGCCACGAATGCATACGTAAATAACTATACTATTATTTCAAAACCAATTTACTAATGTGTCTTTAATGCAATCTCAAACACTATTTTTACTGGACTAGTACTATTATTTACCTGCTCACTATGTACCTACTTACCATTAAGCCCTTCGGGTACTGCCGTGCGTTTTTCTAACGCATAATCTGTTAAGTATGGATTGTCTTTGAACTCTTAAAGTGCGCGCACTGCGGTGAGAAAAATGCATGCGTTTTAGTCAGCGTAGGCACCGCCGGTGCGGCACTAATATAGTAATCTGTGGTGCGGCAGAACTAACGCAACGCATTCCACCGCACAGCAGTGCGCGTAGGGCCTAAGACGCGACACAGGGAATCCCAGTATGGAGGCTAGTGTTATTTGAATGTTGTATAATGCTTTCTTGAACGATAAAGTTTTCATTTATTACCAACAGCTTCGCCCGCGTGGATGTCGGTAAATATCCCACAGGAACATACTACCGGGAATTCCTTCCTTATTCCTTGTCTACGTTATATAATTTTGCACAGAGGTTCCTTACCTCTGTGAAAAATTTCAGCTTTCTAGATCTAAGCGTTTGGGCTGGGCGTTGATGAGTCAATCAATCAGTCAGTCAGGACTTTTCTTTTTATTTATTTATTTATTTTATTTATTTATTTATTACAGACATACATACAGCTATCATTACAGTAACCCAATGCGATAGTGTAGGAAAATAATAATAATAATTAATAACGATAATTACAAATACATTTCAATTCAAAGATTCAATAAATTCAATTCAAATTAACATTAATAAAAACAATTAAAAAACAATACAATCAATTTTATACATTCAACTCATTACCATAACATAAAACGTGTAAAGTAACTTTTGCGAACTCGCAATTTTATTTATGTCTTAGATAATATTATTGTCGCGCCTTCCGTACTTCACTTAGGCTGTAGGCCTGGATTCCGTACGGAATCGCGTGGGCATCAAAACATTTCCATTACAGGTAGAACAGGTAAACTCAATAATACCATAAAACTTATAACCATGGGTCGACTGTTATTTCTATGCTTGGTTGAGAGCTACGTTAGTGACTCGAACTCATTATCTGCTTCGCAAAGTTGAGCTATGCTCTGCCAATGGTCCAGGGGGCCGATTCTACTAATTTGCAACGTTACAAGTTCAACTGTGTTTTAGCAACAGTTCTATTTCGATCGCCGTTCGACAGTTACATATAAAGCCATTCTACTATTTCATAAGCAAAGTGGAAACCGAATCGTAACGGGAACGTAACAGCGCTTAACCTGTGTTACCAACCCGCCAAATAGTATGTTTTAATAATACCACCGAAAAAAAAGTTGAATCTAAAAATGTTACTAAATACGAATAAGTGTCACAAAAAGTGTTTTTTAATACAAAAACGTAACTAGACCATACATAAGCTTTTTTCTTGTATATTTAATTGTTACACATACAACAATTCAACTTTTTAAATAATAAAAACTCAGAAGAACGTTTGTTTTAAGGTCCTAGCTGGCCGAAGCTGTGAAACGAAATGTTTCGGTTATGTCAGAGACTATAAGTTAATGTAACAAACAAACAGCGGGAAGCAAAAACTTACTTTTATTTTTTATTGTGTGCGAGTTCATCAAAAGGTTGATTTACGGGGAGTTTCGTTTTAAATATTACGGATAATTTATTAATTAAATATAACATCTCACGATATACCGTTATTAAGGTAAGTTTACATCTTTCAAGTTGATAAATTATCTATTGTTTAAAAATACCAATATGACAATAACAATAATTTTCTATCCATTTCAGTTTTGGAATGATTATAAATGTAGGGTGCAGACCAAACTAGCCCAAATAAACAGAGACTATGGGTACTGGGGGTGAGCTAAGAATGAATGACACTTATTTAAATTTCTAACATAAATTCTATTTATTTATTGCCTTGAAACCCACAAGCGTTGCACCAAAGCTGCTTGGTAATTACGCCCTTGCTCTAAAAGGTAAATAATAAAAATGCACCCCTTAAATAAAATTGATATAACTGGAATATATAATAATATTACAAATTATAAATAGAAAACTAATGATAAAATCAAATATAATAGTTAATTTCTATATAAATTAAAGATACGAATACGACGAAAAAAGTCTACCTATTTTAATTGTTTTAGTGTTATGGAAAGTCGATAAAAGCGCTCTTCCTCTCTCCTACCTATTTTTATAATTTTGCTGTGCCCGACAGGGTCCATAATTGTTTCTTCTAATGTATTTTAACACCTGTATATGAACATTATGGATTGCAATAAAGAATTTGAATTGAATTGAAAAATAGGTAATTCGGACGTCGCCGTGACCCACGATTTTCAGAAATTAATCTGGCTGCATCATCTTTTTCCTCACGCTCCTGTTCTAAAATTTCTGATCCTCACTGTCCAGCTCCAGTCTAAAACAATAATGGAGTCAATATTATAGACATATCTAATCACATTGTAACACAGTAGGTACAGTCGCCAGCACATCAAGCTACCCCACTTTGACCTTGAGCGCGTTATGAGCAACAACAGCGAGAATCGTACGAAAGAGATAAATAGCTTTTTATCGGCTCTTACTCGTAATGTTTCGTGCTGCAGTGCGACGTGAGAGTGTGTGTAAAGTTACATGATCTGTGAGTGTGTGCGTATGCGCGTCGTAGTTTAGAATAAGATACTATGCGCTATGAAATAGCGTAGTAGTTGGCCAGTTAAATACTTGAATGGAATCGAAATATTATGGCATGGTATTAAAAACAGGCCCGCGCTAAAACTAAAATGCGTATGAAAGCTTACCTAGTAATATTTTTTTACATTATTCCTTCATTTTCCTTTATATTTGTTAGAAAATTACATAATTAGTCTATGTAGGGAAGTATTATTAGATAATAAGGCATTACCTACTCTTAAATTATAATATAATTTTCGCTAATTAATTGTTTTACGCGTTTATATTATAAACGCGTAAAACAATTAATTAGCGAAACTTCGCGCTCGTGATGAATACCTACCTATTGATGAGGCAGGTAGGTATGCAATAACTGATGTGAGAAATCTTTTTCAGAGATTTCAATGACTTTTTCGGGGTTTTGTTACTTACCTACCTACATACCTACGGGCTTTTTTATTCTAAGTATTTTTAGAGAAAAAACAGAAAGCCATAATATCACAGCAGTATGATTGAAATTTTGAAAACAATATCGATACCCCATCACGAACGTGTTTGGAGTTTAGCCATTCATAATTTACCGGTGGACTGAAAAAATTAAAAGCATCTTTTCAGTCCGCCGTGTTTGAGACTAACGTTTCGTCCGCGACATGATCTTATCACTGAAATAATCCATCTGCCTAGCCTTTTCCCAACTATGTTGGGGTCGGCTTCCAGTCTAACCGGATGCAGCTGAATACCAGTATTTTACATGGAGCGACTGCCTATCTGACCTCCACAACCCAGTAACTGGGTAATACGATACCCCTTGGTAAGACTGGTTGTCAGACTTTCAGGCTTCTGACGACCCGTTACGACTGTCAGAGATCCACGAATGACAGCCAGGACCTACAGCATAACGTGCTTTTATCGGTACCTATGTAAAGATGGTTACCACGGACCAACCCCGGCAAGCGTAGCTTAACCTGATGGATCGACCCGTGCAGCTGTTATTACTTAGCCACGAGCTCCTCCTATCACTGAAAAAATAAGGTTGAACGTAGTAACGTGAATTAACAAGGCGAAAATTGTTGTTACAAGTTCAACCTTACTACGCTAGAAATAAGATACGGTTTCAAAGGTTATGAATTTTCAAATGAAATTCCACTCGTAAGTTCGCGAGTATTGCGTAACAAAATGGCGTCTTGACTGTTGACAGTACTTTTCTTATTTGGCACGCATAGTAATAATGCTGCTGCTGTGTTTGGCTTTTCGTTTATGTGCAATATCAAAAAAATATAGATACGCTAGATACTTAGAAAACGCCGAGCGGAGCCTCGCGGGCGGCGCGCGGCGGAGCGCGACGGGCCGGGCGGCTTGCTTTACCACATAAAGGTAAACTGCTCACCACATCGCTGCCGGCCGCTGCCATTTCCATGTGAATTGAGTCTTATCTACACAACTGATAATCATGAAAATTTGCATACTTACACATTGTCAGGGGTTCAGAAAAGGACATAGGATAGGTAGGTTCCTACGGGAACGCATGTGAATGAACCACGGGATAAATCAAAATAAAATGCGGAATAACAATCATATTCTTTTTATTTTTAAACATTATTATAACTTACTTACAGAAATAAAAACTTAAAATTAAATACCTACTTACTATAAATTAAAAGAACCAACAGAAATCATATACTTAATTTTTTACAAGCTTTTATTTGTATTGCGCACGGACGGTCGTTTGTTTTCATATCATACACGTGGAGTTTCCGACGTTGCCGTCCTGTTGTCGAGCGTTCGCGATATCGACGCCGCACTGTTGCCGCACCGCGCGCTTTGTATGAAAACAAACGACCATCAGTGTGGAATACGAAAAACGCACCGCTTCGACACCGCAGCAGTCCGACGCGGAACGTTTAAACTGAAAGCGCCCTAAGCATGATAAAACAAGATCGCTTCGCTTACTAAATCACTTGTCGTGCCGTGCTGTCAGTGGGCGACGGCTTTGACTTAAATGATCACTATCACTAATGAAAGATCCTCAAAAATATAACAATGGTTCGAAAAGAAGTAGTATATTTCAATTTACAGTATTAATTATTATATTTTATCACGTTATTTGAAGAGTTATCCATGCTAATATTATGCGAAAGTAACTGTCTGTCTGTTACGCCTTCACGATCAAACTGTGATGAAAATTATGCAGGTAGTTTAAAGCCTGGAGAAGGACATGCAGGAAGTCAGTTTATTATAACACAACATCAACGAACGACGTGTCTAGCGTCTTTCCCAAATCGAACAATGGAAGAATAAGTCGGCGTTCCCACGAGCGTAATAAAATCGCGGCGGGATTTTATTGCGCACTGGATTTTCAACTCTCTGCTTAGCGCCGGGAGTTGAAAATCCAACAGTGTGTTTTCGTCGCGCTGGGATGCACTCTGTTTTTGTTAGGTTGGATTCTCAACGCTCGGCTCAACAACGAGAGTTGAAAATCCAGTGCGCGACAAAATCCCGCCGCGATTTTATTACGCTCGTGGGAACGCCGACTAAGCGTTTGGGAAACAGTGGTTGGAAATACCTAAACCTACCTATTTTGATAAATAAAATAATAACAATACTTAAAATACACCATACGGATTGTAAAACTGTGCTACTATTTTAATGTTAAAGTTTGTGAAAATGGATGGATGGGTGTTTGCTTGAGTGAAGTGCATTATTTAGTGACGTAGAATAGTTCGTCATCTAAAGCTAACTTTTGGCTACGACAATATACACCTTCCACTCAGTGTCCGAAACAGAGTGTCTGTTTGTATGAACACTCATGAACTCTACGGATACCTACATCTTGCGATACCTACCGAGTGTGTTCACACGGTGTCAGGCATTGAGTGTACGGCCTATAGTGTTGTAGAAGCGCAAGGGTAGCCCGCGAAATTCAAATTTTCTTACGTTGCAATTTGCAGGTCAGTGTCAGGCTGTATGTTGAACAAAATATCATTCACGACCGTAACAAATGATTCTTTACAGAATTATAATCATCTAAATCATCACCACAACCCGCTAAGTTCATTTTAATCCCTTTGAATATTTAACTATTGCATAAAGTTATGCAAAGGGATTAAAATGAACTTAGCGAGTTGTATTGATGATTTTGGTGAATTTGTTTCGGTCGCGAATCATATTTTGATCAATACAACCTGACTGACTGACCTGCTAATTGAAAAAAATGTGAGAAAATTTTAATTTCGCGGACTTCCATATCGCATCCACTTTAAGACTAAGTTCGCTCGGGTCTAATTAGCGATAAAGACTATGCCATGACCTAAAATAGCCTAAACTTGACCTCAGAAATAAGCAACAAGATCGGCCTTTCTGTTGATAAGAAATATAACTACATGGGAGCGTAATGCGTTGCCAAAACAATATACAGGGTGGCCCAAAAGTCGTGGATCAAACGCAACTAGGGGTTAGGTGGGGTCATCAGCTGCAAAAAGTTGTTCTACGGGAGGTCCTTAAGGTCAACCCCTGCAGAGTATAATTTATTTTGAGTTTTTATGAGAAAATTGACTTTTTTTAACTAATTCTTATTGAAATTCAAAAAAATCTACATCCTGTATATTTTTTATAATTTTCACTAGATTGGTACTGATGAGTACTTGCCTTAGACATGCTATTTATGGTTGTTTATTGGGTGTGTTGAAGATAATATTAAGTTTTACGAATTTTTTTTTCTCAAATCATAACTTTTCATTTACTTTGGACCCCACTGTGAAAAAAAAATACTCTACCGAAAAGTGACCCTGTGTTACAAGTTTTGGCGCATTTAATAGGGATTCCGAAAAGGTATTACACATGGCCATGAGTGGCTCTAATATCTTTCTAGGACGAAAAAACAAGACAGCGATTGTGAAATAATTGTTTTATTAAGCAAAACATTTTACAATAAATGCTCAAAATTCCTGCCTCGGTAAGATATCGGTACCTGAAATGACGGGCGAACCGGCCTTTTATTGACAAAGGATTAAATGATTAGTGTAAAAGAGAGGCAGAGAGTCTTTGTCATTAATTGTATTAGTTCCAGTTTATTTTTAAATAAGCCTAACCGAGTTTTATGGTTGGATTAACTTTGGCCTTGCTACGAATAATCGTCCTTGAAAGATATTAGAGCCACTCATGGCCATGTGTAATACCTTTTCGGAATCCCTATTAAATGCGCCAAAACTTGTAACACAGGGTCACTTTTCGGTAGAGTATTTTTTTTTCACAGTGGGGTCCAAAGTAAATGAAAAGTTATGATTTGAGAAAAAAAATTTCGTAAAACTTAATATTATCTTCAACACACCCAATAAACAACCGTAAATAGCATGTCTAAGGCAAGTACTCATCAGTACCAATCTAGTGAAAATTATAAAAAAGATACAGAATGTAGATTTTTTCGAATTTTTATAAGAATTATTTAAAAAAAGTGCATTTTGTCATAAAAACTCAAAATAAATTATACTCTGCAGGGGTTGACCTTAAGGACCTCCCGTAGAACAACTTTTTGCAGCTGATGACCCCACCTAACCCCTAGTTGCGTTTGATCCACGACTTTTGGGCCACCCTGTACTGTACTGTATTATTAAATGATAAATAAAAAGTTACTTAAGGGGGCTGCGCTAAGGTAGCGACAAATTCAAATTTTCTTACGTTTTTTTTTGCCATTTGCAGGTCAGTGTCAGGTTGTATGATGATTAAAATATGATTCGCGGCCGTAGCTAACATGGCTTTACAGAATTATAATAATTAAAATCAGCAATACGACTCCATAAGTTAGAAGTGACCTCAAATCTAGCGATTTCATGAAATCAAGAGGTTTGAAGTCAATTGTAACTTATGGAGTTGTATTGCTGATTCTGATACGCCTGATTCATAAGAATTTTCTTGGCAGCGGCAGCATTTTTTTTCGCCGGCCTTCAGGCGCCTTCTGACGGTGTCCATCGAAATCTAAAACAAAGAAAATGTTGACAATTTCAATACTTACATAACATTCTTGAAAAATTGTACGGGACAACTTAACTAAATGAGTATGGATGCACAAATAAACAATCAGTCGAATTGAGAACTTCCACCTTTGTGAGGTAGGTTGTAAAGAACTGAAAAATTATCTAATAAGAAGTCATACTAAATTCACTGAGTCAAATACGTTCAGCGGGCGTAATTATTGCCTACCATTAGAAGGCCGCGCAACGCGCGCATAACCAGTTTGAGTGAGCGCCTGTCGAGCGCCCTTATCTATTGTCTTACTAGCTAATCTACTCCAGCTTTTAACAACATAAAAATAGTTTGTGTAAAACGTCAACGTCACTGCCCTTAAACGACATAAATATCGCGGTAGTCAAATTTCGGTCGAGATTCGGTCAAATTACCGCGGTAAGTGGTGGCTACACCTACGGCTAACGCCCTTCAACGCGATAATCAACGGCACATCCCGTTAATACCTACTACTTCTAATGCAACATTAGGTCATCTTTTTAAATACCAATTTTTTTTTGACAGATACCTAATGCTCGATTATAATGATGACCTACTACCAAATTCACAAATACACAATCGCTTCTAAAACTGCACACTTCTACTTTTTATTATTGTGCATTTTTAGGCCCGGCGCACACCGCTGGAAGCGCGGCGGAGCGCAGTTGAAGACAACAATTTAATATAAACCTTAACTACCTTAACATACGGTCAATATAAGAATAAATTCGCACGTGGTGCTCGGAGCGTCCGCCCTGAAGCTACTACAAGAGCATGCGCGCGACCGCTCCGCTGCGCTTCCAGCAGTGTGCGCCGGGCCTTAGACAACACAATAGATTTCTTGAGCCCGCCGCGCGATCGCCAGGCGAAAGTGGATTCTATTTGCTAGGCAACAATATTAAAATTTCTCAGGAGTCACTGCTTCATTTCTATCATGCGGACACCACGAATGCTGTATTGTGTAATATGAATAGGGCCTATTCTGCTATAACAACGTGATAAACGCGGCCGCAAGAAAACTTTTCAAGAAAACGTCTACTATAACCGCGCCCTTATAATAGTTATTCAGGTATGTGTGACACAAGTCATGGTTTTCTTTAATTTCATACCTATTTAAAGTGATTGCGCTGTGGTAGCCCGCGAAATTCAAATTTTCTTGCGTTTTTCGCAATTTTCGGGTCTGGGTAAAGTTGTATATTAATCAAAGTATGATTCGCGACATTAAGAACTATGTATTTACATAATTTTAACCATCAATACCTATCTCCAAGTTAGATTTCCTCCGGATTGGTCCGATTTCGGAATTTAGACTAATCCGGGGGAAATCTAACTTAGAAAGATGTATTGATGATTTTTATGGTTAAAATTATGTAAATATATAGTTTTCACTGTCCCGAATCATATTTTGATCAAGATATAACCTGACACTGACCTGCAAATTGCAAAAAACGCAAGAGAATTTGAATTTCGCGGGCTACCACAGCGGATCCCCCTTAACCCCTCGCACGCCAATTAGCAGAAACAATAGATTTTGTATTGCTATCTGAACACCTGGGTGTGCAAGCGACGTTTAATGCAATTTATCTTATTATACCTACCTACTTTACCTAATGTTAAAGCAAAATCGTGCTTATTATGTAGTAGGTATATTTTAATCAATTTTTAACCGACTTCTGAAAAAAGGAAGAGGTTATCAATATGTGTGTTCGGGCATAACTTCGTCATACAAAAACGGATTTACAAAATTATTTTTTGTTTGAAAGGGTATGTATACTCTCGAGGTGGTCCCATTGTCACCAAGTCGGAATCTGATGAGGGGATCCCATGGAAATCGAGGGAAACCGTCAAATTTTATAGGCACACCACCAATTTGGGTATTTTTTATAGTAGCTCGTGCATTTGCTCTCGGAAAGCACCATTTGGTGAAGTGGAACTGATGATGAAGACCACAGATGGCCACCGGAACTACTTAATTATTCCTAAGTATTTCACGGGTTGCGATTCAATTACTTTAATATGGTTGCTGTGTAATCTATGCCGTCAAAATGCATAATGGTGATGATGACTTCACCATGGAGCTCTAGTTCTCCTGGTCCTTATTAGGAGAACTCCTCAACAATTAACGTCCCTGCATCGGGAAAGTTTGTAAAAGGTGATGAGCAGTTGACATTGGGCTATTGTAACTTAGATAAATTATAAACTGACCCACTACAAAGTGAAAAATAAAAACTTTTTTACAAAAAAAAAAAAAAACAACCGACTTTCAAAAAACACTACAAAGTGGACAATAACTTTAATTTTGGAAGTCAGTGGCAAAAAACTAAAATACAGATCCAAAGACACCGACTTCCAAAATTAAAGTTATTTTTCACTTTGTAGTGTTTTTTTGGAAAACGGTTGTTTTTTTTTTTGTAAAAAAGTTTTTATGTTATTCACTTTTAAGAAAACCATGTTATATGTAAATGAGAATAAGTTAGGGTGGTAAGTGTGATAAAAAGTTACACATGGACTCACGCTGTACGAAGATGAGGTAGTTCGACTGCTTAAAAAAGTATCGGCAGAGTGTGCAGCGACCTTAACTGCATCTTCTGCCGCTGTTGTAGCTCTCGTGTAGATGCTGATGATGATGATGTGCGATGCTTCGATTGTTCCGCTTTCTTGCCACCGCCGAAGCCAGAAGTAAACAAATTTTTCTGGAACGAAAAAGATACTTAGATAAAATATTACTATTAATATTGCACATTATTACTGAATTACTATAGGCAAAGATGTATTAATATTTATCTAATTCCCTACAATAGGTAATCGCTAAGTTATTATTATATAAGTATTAAATTATTTATTTCCACACAAACATCACGCCATGACAGGATTACACCCAATGCGATAGCGTGGTAATAAAATGAATCTAAACTGAGCCCGCGTTAATGAATTACACCCATTTCGAGAGGCCTTGTCCTAGCAATATTTGGTCAGTGGGTCGTCTTATGGGCTATATCAACAAACAAAAAGCAAGTGCGAAATTGCGCAGGCAGGTAACTTTATAATCCTACTACTTACTGGATTAACTTTAGTTTAAAATGTGTCATAGCTTAGCTATTGGAATGAAAAACAAAAGTTCATCGAATTCTGAGTAGGTATTATTTCTGATTGCCCACGTGAATCGAACGTAAAAATATCGCAGCGGGCTTTTATTGCGCACTGGATTTTCAACACTCTGTGTTGAGCCCAGCATTGATATCACAACAAAGCGCTTGCCAGCGCGTCAAAAAACCTACCGGCCGGTTACCTACTCTACATCTACATTTCAATGGCGCTTGAAACAGCGAAACACAATATGGGGAACTCATTAGGAAAGGAAAATAACTACTTACATACCTATCGCTTCTGTTTACATATTATTTCGAAAATTCTATTGAAAAACACTATTAGGTATCACATTTTTTCAATACCTATTAGCCTTTGTAATTCCGGTCAATGGGTCGTCCTAAGATTTAAAAACATAATAATTACAAAAAATATTACTCACCGTTATGCCCGTCTGCCGACAAATCCACTGTATGATCACCAATCTATGATCCACTCAATCCAAGCGCTATTATGCGCAGTCTTTCAATTTGCGCCAGCTGAGACGCCATTAACAAATAATATTTCACGCACTTTGAAGTTTAAAATGCACTACAAGATTCCACGAATTTTTAGTGACTGACGCGACGCACAGATTTCATGTGAGCGTTCGTTTAATTTCGCTGAGGATCGGGAGAACTCGGTAGCGAGTGCCGGATGCGCAGAGACGCGGAGGGTGTGGCCTATTCCAAGTGAAGCATGATTTTATTGGCTCCTCATTATTAGAATGTGCAACCATTGCGCAATTTTAGAAACGATGGAAATTCAACCAATCATGCCAACGATACTTTCTTTCTAACACTGCATGCTGCGTCGCAGTTATAGTTATGTATAGGGTTTAGGTTGATGTGCTGGCGTCTGTACATTAAAACGATAGTAACTAGGTATTTACCTACCTTTGTTTCCGTATCAATACCGTTAGAGCGAAGATTGACGGGCTTGCGAGGACTGATCTCCTCAATCAAAGCTCTTACAAGGTCTTCAGAGTGGAGAGTCGGTAGCACAGATTAAGGTAGTATTGTCGGTAGGTACGTCATAACGAACTGACGATGCGTAAGGTCAAAAGCATTATTGCTTAGCTATTCTGGAAGATACATTTCTTGCTTACTATTCCAACGTCAACCTCATGGCAGGGCAAGTCAAGTTCAACGGAATCCATCCAACATCATCATTTTTAAGGAAAAAACGAAAGGAATCCTAGATCGATTCGGAAAAAGTTACACTTTACCAACTTATGTTCGACCGCTAATTTTGACAGATGAATCGCTAAGGTTCAGCTTTGGTTCGATTCAAACAAGTGTCAAAGTAATAGTAGAATGCGATTATACGTCACGCTCACGTTCGATTTTGTTATCAGAATAGATTTTGACATTGTTTCGGTCGATCGTTGGCGTCAACTGAAACGTAACCACAATTGGATCGTTGTTGATTAGTAGAATGAGAAAACGCTAACAAGCCGTGATTTAGCTGCGATTCTATTGCGACTTTTGAACAATTTTGTTAGTAGAATCGGCCCCCAGATCCACTACTGTACTATTGACCGGATCCACTACTGTACTATTGACCAGATCCGACATATATATTTATTTTATGTGTTCGTTCGGGCATAACTTCGTCATATAGAGACGGATTTGCAAAATTCTTTTTTTGTGTTTAAGGGTATACTCTCGAGGTGGTCCCATTATCGGCAAGTCACTCTGATGAAGGGATCCCATGGAAATCGAGGGAAACCCTCAAATTTTATAGACACACCTATAGCGATTTGGGTATTTCTTATAGTAACTCGTGCATTTTTTCTCGGAAAGCACCCTTTGGTGAAGTGGAACTAATGATGAAGACCACAGATGGCCATCAGAACTACTCAATTATACCTAAGTTGTTCACGGGTTGCGATTCGATTACTTTAATATGATTGCTAAGTAATTTATGGTCGTCAAAATGCATAATGGTGATGATGACTTCACCATGGAGCTCCAGTTCTCCTGGGTTCTTACTAGGGGAACTCCTCAACAATTAACATCTCTGCATCGGGAAAAGCAATATTTTGTAAAAGGTGATGAGCAGTTGACATGGGGCTATTGTAACTCAGATAAATTACAAACTGACCCACTAAAAAGTGAAAAATAAATACAAAAAAAAACAACCGACTTCCAAAAAAAAAACACTACAAAGTGAAAAATAACTTTAATTTTGGAAGTTGGAGGCAAACAACTAAAACACAGATCCAAAGACCCCGACTTCCAAAATTAAAGTAATTTTTCACTTTGTACTTAGTGTATTTTTTTTGTGAAAAAATTTTTATTAATATAGTCCGTTCTAAAGTCCACCATGACCTGGCTACTGCGCCCAGGATTGGCTGCAGACGAGGGAACTTCTCAACGGTTCAGACACGAAATTGTATACGAGCTTTAACTATGATAGTACGTTCTAAAGTCCACCATGACCTGGCTACTGCGCCCAGGATTGGCTGCAGACGAGGGAACTTCTCAACGGTTCAGACACGAAATTGTATACGAGCTTTAACTATGATAGTACGTTCTAGAGTCCACCATGACCTGGCTGCTGCACTCAGGATTGGCTCCAGACGAAGGAAATCCTCAACGGTACACAGTACAGACACGAAATTTTATATATGCTTTAATTGTGACAGTCCGCTCTAAAGTCCACCATGACCTGGCTGGTGCACCCAGGATTGGCTCCAGACGAAGGAAATCCTCAACGCGCAACGGGAACGATACGGGGCAGATACGAAATTTTTACAGGAATAAACAAAATTTTGGTGATTTTTAGTCTAGTTTAGAGGCATTTGTGACAAGAGAATCGGCACCAGTGAGTGACAGCCAGACAGTCACGCAAGGTACGTGCGGCGACAGCGCTGGTTATAAAAGTCGTAGGTACTATGGTAGTCTGAACAACAACAACACGTGTACGGCGCCATACATATACGTCAGAAAAAGGACACAAATCATGCGAAATGCTTTTCGGATCACGCTAATTTGTAATTACTATTTTCAGTAAGTAATTCGAAAAAAAAACACAGTTACGGAAACACAATATACTAAAAATATTTTTTATAGTGGGTTTGCTTGGAGTTTATAAATTAAACATACGTCATTATTACTAAAAAAAAAGAAAAACGTGGCGTAATCGATTGTACCTAAACAAAGTGAATCGATAAAAATGGAACGTCTCTTAGAAGAGATTATTTTCTCCGTTGTTAATCTTTCTCCATGGTCAACCAGAATAATTATGGTTTTTTTGATAGTATCGAGATTTGAACCGGACATTGATGCGGAGATTTGAAACAGAGATTTATCTCCATGGTCGTGATACCTAGCTCGAGCCCGGAATTGAGGCCCTGGATCTAATGATAGAGACAGGTAGTGGCTATAGGGACTTCTTAACTAGATAAGATAGCCCCGTTGTCCTCTAGCTATTTGGATATGTCTTGACAAGTAGGTGCGATAGCCCAGGACCTGATGATGGAGCTGGAAGCACGCTGTATGAACTCTTCACAGAAACAAAATAGGCCCATTGTCTTTCGGCTATTGTGTATTATTGATTTGTTTTAGTGGTCCCTGTTAAAATCCAGAGTGATGGTGGAGCCAGAAGAACGGTGGAGATGGTGGAACAAGAACTCCTCAACTAAAAAGATGGCCCTGATATGTTTGGGCTCGCTAGTTTTGTCTTGACAAAAGCTATAGCCCAAGTTGTAGTCCAGGGTTTGATAATAGTGCCGGAAGGTAGCCACAGGAATACCTTAACTTTACAAGGTAGCCCTGTTGTACGACTGTACATCAAATATTTTATCAAATTCTAATGCTAAAAAGTACAAAATAAAATACTTAAGTAAAAATCGTGTGAGTCTACCAGACAGGCCCCAACGAGATCTATCAACAGGTGATAGCTTTTCATAAAGACATTATTTTGTACCTCAAGAAAATAAATATTAAGATATATTTTGTACCTCGACAATTTTTGATATGACGTTTTTATGTCTAGCTAGCGGGCCCCTTATGATGTTGTTATACTTTGCCTCCTGCTCGTGATTCCTGCATCACATCAACACCCGTCAGGTGCCGATTCCGCAGCGCTGTTGTAACGATGAAACGGTCGTCTCTCTCTGAAGTGCACCGATGGCGGCGGACTCTTGGTCTCCGTTTAAAGGCACCAGTCTCTTGAAATCTTCTGTATACCCTTGATATAGCAGACTGGCTCAAGTGAAGCTGGGCAGCGACGGTTCGCTGACTGAGTCCTCGTTGCAACATAGCAACAACTTGAGCAGCTTCTTCAGGCGTAGTGTCCATAGTTTCTTCAAAACAATGAGTGCAATTTGCCGAGATGTGTACAGGTCAACTTCTGATAAGCGACTGATAAGGTAAATGGGTTGTGAGGGTTTTTATAGGGGTGTGCACAAGTCGTGTGTACCGTAGAGAGTGAATTTTCCTAAACACCCGTTTAAATTGCTTAAATAAAAAAGTACTGAATATTTTTTTATGACAGTGGTGTTGATGTAGAGGTAAAATTTTCAAGCTTTTAATGGACATATGGTTTTTATAAATAAAATATGTATTTTCCGAAAAATAAAGATATGTATGCGTGCTTATGGGTTGAGTCGATTTAGTTGCTCGCGAGTTTAGAAAGAAACATGGATCAATTCCAATACAAAAATATACTGGAAGAAACAATGTTACCTTCTGCGAAGATGTGCTTCCGGTTATTTGGACATTCCAGCACGACAATGATCCAAAGCATACTGCACGCACCGTTAAGGAATTTCTCACATCGCAATCAGTTTCTGTCTTATATTGTCCAGCTAACAGCCCAGATCTAAACCCAATGGAGTATCTTTGGTGCGAAGTCAAGAAAAATGTTTCAAATCGACAATTTAAGAGAGCTGTACAACGTTTTCTTAGAAGAATGGAACTCTATCTCTCTTGCGAAATGTGAAAAATTGATAGAGTCAATGCCTCGCAGGTGTAAAGCAGTAATTAAAAGCCGTGGACATGATACTATTAATTTTAGTTTAAAATGTACTAAATTGCTTTTTTTTTCCTTACGCACTTCACGTTAATATGATTTATTTAATTTAATTTTACTATAAAACAACTCTCGAGCAGTTTAATAAATCGTTCTTAATTATTTGTCCGGCTCAATTACTATTTGAATTTGTAACTCTATAGAATAAATAAAGTTTGTAAAAAAAATAGTCAGCGATTTTGTTCTATATTCCTAATACCGTTTCCTCTATTCATGTGGCTATTTCATAACATAACTAGTTACTTATAAAAAGAAACACATAACTACACATGACATGATTTACATAAAAAATTCTGGAACTTCAAAACGTTCTTAATTATATGGCCACAACTGTATAGCCATTTTCGAGAACGTGAGTACAAATATAACGTGAGTACAAATATATTATATTTGTACTCACTTTCTCGAAAATGGCTCTAATGATTTCGATGAAACTTACAATATACTGGGAAAATTCAAAATAATAAATAATAATAAAAATAGTTTTCTCTATTTTCACCCGAGCAGAGCTCGGTCGAACAGGTACTGTAACATAATAAACGCAACACGTAACATAATAATTACTGACGAGCTAAAGCACAGAAAAAATCACGATTAATTGACGAATATCTTCTAAAGTATAGCTCGCAGAAAGTCAAAAATTTTGGATTTATAAGGTACATAATAGTATCGAGCTTCTAACACTATTGTATGATACAAAATAGTTGTATTTAAAAAAGGGCCCGCTGGCTGTACGCTTGTTTAAATAACGAATATCTCCTGAAGTACGTATAGCTCACAGAAAGTCGAAATTTTGGATTTGTAAAGCACATAATAGATTCTAACTCCGAGCACTATGGGGCGATCTGAAAGTATAATAACAATAAAAATGATCAAAAGGGGCGAGACACTTCATAAAAACGTCATTTTAATCAAAAACTGTCGAGGTACAAAATATATCTTATTTATTTTCTTGAGGTACAAAATAATGTCTTTATGAAAAGCTATCACCTGTTGATAGATCTCGTTGGGGCCTGTCAGGTAAACTCATACGTAAAAATTTATTAAGAAAAAGCCCGCCATAATTTAATTTAATTTCCTTCCTAGAACTCAATTTTATAAGTTTAAAAACAAAAGTATAATTAAATATAAGTAAATAAAAATCTTTTTAAAAACAAGTAAAACTTAAGTAAACATAGAACATTTTTTTTTCTCATATAAAAAGAGAAGTCCTGACTCACTGACTGAATGATTGACCGACTCATCAACGCCCTGCCCAAACCCTTGGACCTAGAAAGCTGAAATTTTGCACAAAGCTTACCTTTATAATGTAGACAAGGAATAAGGAAGGAATTCCCGGTAGCAGGTTCCCGTGGGATATTTTCCGACATGCACGTGTTAGATTTTCTATATAATGTATAACTACTACTATACCTAGATATATATAGATACTACACAAATAGCAAACCTTGAATGTCAGGATGGTTATTAGTTATTTTATTTACTGTGTATTAAAGTATTATTGTTTACCGTGTTTTACTGTGTTCTATGAATATAAATAAATAAATATCCTTGGACATTTCACACAACGCCATCTAGTCCCAAGCTAAGCAACCTAATGCTTGTGTTATGGTAACGAGATGGCTGATAAACTACTTATATACATTTTTTTTTGTAAATACATACATATTATAGATAGAAAAACACCCAGACTCGGAACAAATACTTGTAGGTCGTACAAATATTTATTCCGTGCGGGAATCGAACCCGCGACATGCTGCGCAGCAGCCAATCGCTCAACCACTGCGCCAACCGTGTCGTCAATATGGTGTGTAAGGGAAAGGATTTGATAAACAAAAGCACGGAAAGACAAGACTAGATAGGTATTTATTACTTCAATCAATCTTGTCAATAATTATTCATCTTTGAGAAAGCTATTTGTCCGTTCGCAAAACTAGGTCTTCGTGGAGAAGAGCGGACAAGAAACTCCACGGAAACTTATCTTTAAAGTATTTTATCAACACATTTCTTATATTTCCATAAATTATCGTTATCTCAAAATAGTCGATTCTAGCTGAGGGTACTCAGATTAATAGCAACATAATAACAATAGTGAGGAAAGGAACATGAATATTCCTTTGTTCAATTCGACACACTGGCACTACCGGCCATATTTATAACACATACAGAACAACATAATAACAGTACAAATCAAACATAATAAAAATAGAAAATAGAAATTAAACATATTGGCAACATAATTACTTAACTTTTATCTGTAGGCCGGCACTCCGTTCTGGTCGACTTCTGGATCAAGAATTCCCCTCTGACACTCGGAGCTCCCCCTTTTATAGTCGTGAACAAAAAACTGACTTTTATATCTACCGTCATCGTCATCTAAAATATCTACGACAGTATTGTACCAATCGTTTGAAACAGCCTATTATATTAAAATAACAATATAAATTCTAAAATATAGTCCAAGTACTATTAAATATTACATAATGATTTATAGTAATAACATCCATAACATTTTTACAAGTTAAAAGTGGTATATTTTATAAACACAAAAACTAGTCAAATTAGATACTTCTACATTAGTTCCAAGTCTCGTAAATGTGACAGATGTCATTATCCAACAAACAGTAATAAAATAATACCAAAATGAAATATCTAAAGGTGGTTTTACAATGATTTTATGGTTTAAATCACAACCGAACCAACTTCTGGAATCAAGGTAATATCAATTTTACTTAATAATTAAAAATATAGTGCTAAAAATTATAAAAAACAATCATCAAATATAACACACGCGGGCGAAGCCGCGGGCAAAAGCTAGTATTTTCATAAAAGCTTGCCTCAAGCTTTTAACAAAATTGTAACTCCATGCTAACTTCGTTAGTAACTCTCGCATATTGTAATTAAACGAGGCAAAATTGTAACTCCATGCTAACTTCGTTAGTAACTCTCGCATATTGTAATTAAACGAGGCAAAATTGTAACTCCATGCTAACTTCGTTAGTAACTCTCGCATATTGTAATTAAACGAGGCAAAATTGTAACTCCATGCTAACTTCGTTAGTAACTCTCGCATATTGTAATTAAACGAGGCAAAATTGTAACTCCATGCTAACTTCGTTAGTAACTCTCGCATATTGTAATTAAACGAGGCAAAATTGTAACTCCATGCTAACTTCGTTAGTAACTCTCGCATATTGTAATTAAACGAGGCAAAATTGTAACTCCATGCTAACTTCGTTAGTAACTCTCGCATATTGTAATTAAACGAGGCAAAATTGTAACTCCATGCTAACTTCGTTAGTAACTCTCGCATATTGTAATTAAACGAGGCAAAATTGTAACTCCATGCTAACTTCGTTAGTAACTCTCGCATATTGTAATTAAACGAGGCAAAATTGTAACTCCATGCTAACTTCGTTAGTAACTCTCGCATATTGTAATTAAACGAGGCAAAATTGTAACTCCATGCTAACTTCGTTAGTAACTCTCGCATATTGTAATTAAACGAGGCAAAATTGTAACTCCATGCTAACTTCGTTAGTAACTCTCGCATATTGTAATTAAACGAGGCAAAATTGTAACTCCATGCTAACTTCGTTAGTAACTCTCGCATATTGTAATTAAACGAGGCAAAATTGTAACTCCATGCTAACTTCGTTAGTAACTCTCGCATATTGTAATTAAACGAGGCAAAATTGTAACTCCATGCTAACTTCGTTAGTAACTCTCGCATATTGTAATTAAACGAGGCAAAATTGTAACTCCATGCTAACTTCGTTAGTAACTCTCGCATATTGTAATTAAACGAGGCAAAATTGTAACTCCATGCTAACTTCGTTAGTAACTCTCGCATATTGTAATTAAACGAGGCAAAAGACCGCCATTTAAGAACTTGCTTCCTAGATAATTCAATTTTACAAGTATAAAAACGAAAAACATATTCAAGAAAGTTTCATTTTTTCGTTTTATGCTTATTGCCACAAGTATGGGATTTGTAGCTACATACTTTGTAGCGGAAATAATCGATATTTAACTTGTTTCCTATTTTCAACTAGGGTTTAATCTTTGACCGTTTATAAACATTACGACGGAGACGTACCTAAATGTTACTAAATGTGTTTTATCCCGTTTTTTATTTGAGAAAATGTGTTTGTTTGTAGTTAGACCAAGTTTGCTGTCGTAATATAAAATAAATGTTTTATGACTCGGTTTTTGTGAAAAAGTGATGATGCTTTAAGAAAATGTTGGGTAGTAAAAACTATTATTTTTTTAACGTCGCGCAATTTTAAATATACAGATCGAAAGAGCGTGAAAAACTAAGTAAGACTGTATCAAAAGGTAAATTTGGCTAAAATTGTATTTAAGCCCTTTTGTAGCGGAAAGCGTCTTTCTTTCTGTGCTGCATCAGTGACGTATAAGTAAGTACTTGATTACAAGAGCAGTATTATGTGTAAGTACATGGTTTATATAATTATTTAAATGCATATTACACACTGTGCGTGTGCAAGTACTGTTTTATTTGAAAACCTTGAAACATCGGTACACTTTGTTGCACTTCTTTCTGTTAAGTAATTAAGTAGGTACCAAAACAAACTACATGTCTACTATTTGTACTACCAGCGCCATCTGCTGTATATATTAATGTAACTGTGTGTTGACATCCTAAAATAAATGTCAGTCTGTTGAAAGCCACTCTGGAGTTTTATTACTTTCGGCCCATCATAATATTTTTACACAAACAACTAATTAATTAATCTTAGACAGTAGGTATGTTTGGCGTACGCGATCTGTTTCCGTGTGACTATGAATGAAATGAAACACGCGCGACGCGAGCCGTCTCGTACTCGTGGAATCGTGATTATATATCCCAAACTCAAAATCAAAGCATTTATTTCAATTAAACCAATTACAGGCACTTTTGAATTGTCAAAGAGTCGGTCAGTAGGTAAGTCAGAAAGTTGAAGCTAGTTGCCCATTCCAAAACGTAGATCTATGGAGAAGAACGGGCAAGAAACTCCACGGACACTCTTTTAAATCAAAATATAGTTACAAAATATTGGTTACATCATTCATGTTGAAATTATACATGTGAGAACGATGAACGTTAAAAGCGTCCGTAATAAAAAAATAAAAAAAAAAACAATTCAAAATTAAAATTAAAATAAGCCGTGGCAGCTAAGGTATGACCAGCCTCCACCAACAGCGCCCGTTCACAATCCGATCGTCGTAAAATGCTAGCTGTTGCCGTTCCGCTTAGAAAAGTCGAACGAACGCCGAGGGCGCGCGGCGCGCGTTTCGGTTTGGCAACGTCGCACCAGATATTACTCGTTTTTAGCGAAATACCGCTATAAGTAACGTTATTTAAATACCGGTAAATCGTAAGATTTAACGTTATTTTTACAGGTAAATATTTAACATAAGGTAACGTTACCATTTTGGTAGTTTTACCGGTATTTATTTAGTAACGGTAACCGTCCCTGGACATGAATCACTCATTAGGTCTTTCGCCAGTGTGAACAAGAATAAGTTTTGTTAAATAAAAACTTTTTTACAAAAACAAAAACCGACTTCCAAAAAAAACACTACAAAGTGAAAAATAACTTTAATTTCGGAAGTCGGTGTCTTTGGATCTTTAGTTTAGTTTTTTGCCACCGACTTCCGAAATTAAAGTTATTTTTCACTTTGTAGTGTTTTTTTTGGAAGTCGGTTTTTGTTTTTGTAAAAAAGTTTTTATTTTTCACTTTTTAGTGGTTCAGTTTGTAATTTATCTAAGTTACAATAACCCAATGTCAACTGCTCATCACGTTTTACAAAATGTTGCTTTTCCCGATGCAGGGACGTTAATTGTTGAGGAGTTCTCCTAGTAAGAACCAGGAGAAATGGAGCTCATGGTGAAGTCACCATTACCATTATTTTGACGAGCATAAACCATAATAAAGTAATCGAATCGCAACCTAACCTGTTATATACTTAGATATAATTGAGTATTTCCGATGGCCCTCTGTGGTCTTCATCATCAGTTCCAGTTCACCGAATGGTACTTTCCGAGAACAAATGCACGAGTTAATATAAAAAATACCGAAATCGATATAGGTGTGCCCATAAAATTTGAGGGTTTCCCTCGATTTCCATGGGATCCCATCATCAGATCCTGACTTGATGATCATGGGACCATTTGGGACGTATACCCTTTCGAACAAAAAAAGAAAAATCCAAATCGGTCTAGCCATTTTCGAGTAATCGGGGAACATACATAAAAAAAAAAAATAAAAAAAAAAAAAAAAAAAAAAAAAAAAGGTTCCGACGAATTGAGAACCTCCTCCTTTTGGAAGTCGGTTAATTACAATTTTGATTAAAACTACGCTGACACATCACACTTAAACGGTTTTTGACCAGTGTGTAAAAGAATATGTCGTGTTAAATTACCCTTTATACTAAAGCAACGCTGACATACATCACACTGATAAGATTTTTCACCAGTGTGTACACGAATATGTCTTTTTAAAGCAGAGCTATGACGAAAACTATTATGACATACATCGCACTTATACGGTTTTTGACCAGTGTGTAAACGAATATGTTGTGTTAAATTAGACTTTTGACTAAAACTACGTTGACATACATCACACTTATACGGTTTTTGACCAGTGTGTATACGAATATGTTGTGTTAAATTAGACTTTTGACTAAAACTACGTTGACATACATCACACTTATACGGTTTTTGACCAGTGTGTATACGAATATGTTTTTTTAAACTGTCCTTAACACTAAAACAACGCTGACATACATTACACTTATACGGTTTTTGACCAGTGTGTATACGAATATGTTTTTTTAAACTGTCCTTAACACTAAAACAACGCTGACATACATTACACTTATACGGTTTTTGACCAGTGTGTAAAAGAATATGTCGTGTTAAATTACCCTTTATACTAAAGCAACGCTGACATACATCACACTGATAAGATTTTTCACCAGTGTGTACACGAATATGTCTTTTTAAAGCAGAGCTATGACGAAAACTATTATGACATACATCGCACTTATACGGTTTTTGACCAGTGTGTAAACGAATATGTTGTGTTAAATTAGACTTTTGACTAAAACTACGTTGACATACATCACACTTATACGGTTTTTGACCAGTGTGTATACGAATATGTTGTGTTAAATTAGACTTTTGACTAAAACTACGTTGACATACATCACACTTATACGGTTTTTGACCAGTGTGTATACGAATATGTTTTTTTAAACTGTCCTTAACACTAAAACAACGCTGACATACATTACACTTATACGGTTTTTGACCAGTGTGTATATGAATATGTCGTGTTAAACTAGGCTTTTGACTAAAACTACGTTGACTTACATCACACTTACACGGTTTTTGACCAGTGTGTATACGAATATGTTTTTCTAAAGTGCTCTTATCACTAAAGCAACGCTGACAAACATCAGACTTATTTATACGGTTTTTGACCGGTGTGTATACAAATATGTTTTGTTAATTTAGACTCTTCACAAAAACTACGCTGACATACATCACACTAATACGGTTTT
Source organism: Cosmia trapezina (assembly GCA_905163495.3). Taxonomy (NCBI): domain Eukaryota; kingdom Metazoa; phylum Arthropoda; class Insecta; order Lepidoptera; family Noctuidae; genus Cosmia; species Cosmia trapezina. The sequence goes on along the minus strand of LR991046.1, from coordinate 4,215,045 downwards.
TGACCAGTGTGTATACGAATATGTCGTGTTAAATTAGACTTTTCACAAAAACTACGTTGACATACATCACACTTATACGGTTTTTGACCAGTGTGTATACGAATATGTCGTGTTAAACTACACTTTTGCCTAAAACTACGTTGACATACATCACACTTATAAGGTTTTTCATCAGTGTGTATACGAATATGTTGTGTTAAATTAGACTTTTCACAAAAGCAACGCTGACATACATCACACTGATAAGGTTTTTCACCAGTGTGTATACGACGAACATGTTTTGTTAATTCACCCTTGGGAGTAAAACTACGTTGACATAAATCGCACTTATAAGGTTTTTCACCAGTGTGTATACGAATATGATTTGTTAAATTGCGCTTATCTCTAAAGCAACGCTGACATACATGACACCGATAAGGTTTTTCACCAGTGTGTATAAGAATATGTCGTGTTAAAGTAGACTTTTGAGTAAAACTACGTTGACAAACATCACACTGATAAGGTTTTTCACCAGTGTGTATACGACGAACATGTTGTGCTAAATTACCCTTGTCACTAAAACTACGTTGACATACATCACACTTATACGGTTTTTCATCAGTGTGTATTCTAATATGTCTTGTTAAACTGCTCTTATCACTAAAGCAACGCTGACATACGTCACACTTATACGGTTTGTGACCAGTGTGTATACGAATATGTTGTGTTAACTTCCACTTTTTACTAAAGCAACACTGACATACATCACACTTATACGGTTTTTGACCAGTGTGTATAAGAATATGTCGTGTTAAACTAGACTTTTGAGTAAAACTACGTTGACATACATCACATTTGGGTTTTTCACCAATTTGTGTACGAGCATGTTGTAACTTTTTTTTTACTCGATTCAAATTACGCTGATCACATTTGTAAGGCTCTTTGAAATAAGTGTCAGGTTTGGACGTACGTTTTTGAGTTGTCCGGATAACTTTAGAGTCAGATTTTTCCTTTTTCGTTTGCTCGGCTGTTATTGCATCTTCTAGTTTTGTACTTCGAGTGTCTAGTTTTGGTTTTTTCGCAACGGTCGTCCCTGTAATTATAAATCTGCTAAGTACAATGTTGGAAGAAAATTGACATGCACAAGAATCAACATAATAGCGCTTTGCATGACTCAAACTAGGACCGAAAAGGAGGAATTTCTGGAGACATTGAACCCTCCAGAAAAGTAAAGAAGAATACGGCACTGCCACTTGCTATGTCAATAGATAGCCCATAGGTAATACAATTTTGTTAGTGTACGCACGGCCACAGATTAAGCTATACATTTCCAGTATAAGCTGATTTCGCATTGTATAGGATTTCCTTACAATGAGAGGTCAGTGTAAACTGAAAATGTATAGCTTGATGTGCAGCCGTGTGTAGTAAATTGTTGTAATATACAGGGTGATTGGAAGATGGGTGCAAAGCTTTAAGGCGAAGATAGTACATACCATTTAGAACCATTTAAGCCATGGTTGTATTAGACGAAGTCTTACCATTTTTTTAACCTAATTTTTATGATGTTTTCGAAAATTCCCAAAATTTTAACTAAACTGCTTATTTATGGCCAAATTGAATGATAAATTAATATATTTTTATTTCATTTTATTAAAGTAATGTGTAACCAATCTAGCAAAACATGTTTTAGGCCTCTGTGTCGTTACACATTTTTTTTACGGACATTTAAAGTTCACAAAAATTTTAAAATATTATTTTAAAAAAAACGGAGGGTGCTTTTTTGTGTTCAAACCTTTTAGAAAACATGCTTGATAATCGCTCTTTCTTTTGAGACATCATTTACGCGGATATCTTACAAATTATTGAAATTAGGACCTACAAACCAATCTGAGAGAGAAATTTTAAATTTTAGGCACACTAATTAAAACTAAATTTTTGCATAATATATTACTTTGTGTTTGAAATGATAACTACATACACTTTTACTAGTGATTTTTACGGGAGTAGGAGGTGGTTGGATCGCTGTTTCGTATCTGTAGCAGCTTGGGATACAATTCTAAATGTAGGTGAGTGCAATCATAAACGGTATGAGCCGAGACAAATCTCCAGGACATGATGGGCTCAGTATTGAGCACTTGAAGCACGCAGGTGTACATCTGCCGCGAGTCCTGCCTATGTTTTTCACAATGCGTATTAGTCAAGCGTACTTGCCTGCTAATCTGATGAAAACCATAGTGACTCCCATTGTGAAGAACAGAGGACGGGTGATATCTCGGACAAGAGTAACTACCGTCCCATTTCCCTTGCGACAATAATAGCTAAGGTGTTGGACGGTATGCTTGATACTTGTTTAAATGAATACATGCAATGCGCATCTTCATGATGCGCAGTTCGGGTTTCGCCCCGGACTTTCAACTGAAAGCGCTATTTTGAGTCTCAACTCTCAAGCATACAGTTCAATACTATATAGATCGCAAAACGTCGGTGTACGCCTGTTTCCTTGATCTTTCCAGAGCCTTCGATCTTGTCTCGTATGATGTGCTTTGGGAAAAGATGGTAAACAGGGGTATACCCGCGGAAATATATGGACTACTGCAACATTAGTATGGTAATCAGATCAATTGTGTGAAGTGGGACGGTACGCTCTCTGAACCGTATGGGCTGGAGTGCGGGCTCAGACAAGGAGGTCTGACGTCTCCCAGGCTGCTCAACCTCTATGTAGATGACCTCAACAGGGGCTCAGCAGCATGCGTGTCGGATGCAGTGTTGGGGTTAGCATTAACAACATTAGCTATGCTGACGACATGGTGCTGCTGGGTCCGTCTGCGGGGGCAATCAGAGAGTTGCCTAAGACTTGTGAAGCCTACGCTGCCGCACATGGATTAATTTACAATGTCAAGAAATGTAGGTAAATACATGGTCTTTAAGGTCGGCGGCAAATGCCGTGAAGGCGTGAAGTGGGACCCGAGCTAATTATAAACGGGTCAGTTGTTGAAAGGGTATCCGCTTTTAAATACCTAGGTCACTTCTTTCCGACGACCTTAAGGACCATGTAGATATAGAGAGGGAGCGCAGGGCACTCGCAGTCCGGTGTAACATGTTGACCCGTCGATTTGCTCGGTGTACGGACCTAGTAAAGATCACCATTTTCAAGGCTTACTGCCAGAGTTTGTACACGAGCAGAAGTGTGAAGACGGAGCCGTGCTTGTATTAGGAATCACGGCAGACATTTTAAACATGAAAAATAAACTGTCAAAGATCCACGAATGACAGGCGGGACCAACGGCTTAACGTGCTTTTAGAGGCACGGAGAAGTCTCGGTATGTAAAGATGGTCACCTATCCACTGACCAACCCCGGAAAGCGTAGCTTAATCTGATGGATCAACCAGTGCGGCTGTTATTACTTAGCCACGAGCTCCTCAAGATATCCGCGTAAATGATACCTCAAAAAAAGAGCGATTATCAAGAATGTTTTCAAAAAGGTTTGAACAAAATAAGCACCCTCCTTTTTTTAAATAAGGTTTTGTTTTACAGACACCTAAAGTTCATAAAAATTTAAAAAATTCATAGATACTTTTTGTAAAAAGTATTTATGAATTTTAAATTTTTTTTATGAACTTTAAATGTCTGTAAAAAAATGTCTAACAACACAGAGGTCTGAAAAATGTTTTGCTAGATTGCTTACACATTACTTTAATTAAATTATATCAAAATGAATACATTATTCATTCAATTTGGCCATAAATAGGCAGTTTAGTAACAATTTCGGGGATTTTAGAAAAAAAAAATGGTCAGACTTCGTCTAAGACAACCATCGCTTAAATGGTTCTAAACAGTCTGTACTATCTTCACCATAAAGCTTTGCATCCATCTTCCAATCACCCTGTATAATTTATAATCATTTGAAGACTGGATGCGGAAGGCGGAGGACAGGGTGTTGTGGCGCAGACTGGGAGAGGCCTATGTCCAGCAGTGGGCTGCGGTAGGCTGCAGTTGATTGATTGATTTGAAGTTCAATTCTATCCTTTTTGATGGAAGAAGAACTGACAAGCACATCACCACCAAAATATTAAGAGTAAAGTTAGGGAAATATTTAATTGATACTCTAAAAACTTATGGATTTTCTATTGATATACGCCTTTTTTAGGGTTCCGTACCTCAAAAGGAACAAAACGGAACCCTTATAGTATCACTTGTGTGTCTGTCTTGTCTGTCCGTCTGTCACAGCCAATTTGCTCCGAATCTACAGGACCAATTAAGCTGAAATTTGGTATACATATGGATTTCTGTGATGTACGGCTAAAGTAAATAAATGAATTTTGAATATGGGGGTCACTTTTAGGGGGCAAATAAGAAAATTTAAAAAAAAAGTTTTGCAAACTGTACCGTGTGACATATCAAATGAAAGGGCTTACTATGAGGGTCTCAAATATATTTCTTTTATAATTTTAAAATAAATTATTTTAAAGTTATTTAAGAAAATAGACGAAAATTGACCGTCCCCCACCCCCTTATCTCCGAAACTACTGAGCATAAAATTTTGAAAAAAAATACACAAAATAGTTCTATACCTGTAGATTACAGGAAAACCTATAAGAAGTTTGTGGTCTTAAAATAACATAGTAAATCTCTCAATAGTGTGAGTACAAACTTACATTTACTGTTGGAATGTATGGGAGAACATGTTTTTCAATTATAATGTTAAGTTTGTTCTTGGGATAATTTCATCCCAACTACGGAACCCTCATTGTGCGTAGTCCGACACGCACTTGGCCGGTTTTTTTTTTAATACACGTATTTATAAAAAGCCTATAGGTATCAATAGAAGTACAAAAGGTTTTTTGTTCTAGAGGCACGTTTGCTTCTTTTTCTGGGCTTTACTCAAAGTAGTTTGTCTCAGCAGCTAAGACAGCGCACCCCGACCAAAGGGTTATGTTAGAACTGTGACACTACCGACGGCGTGAGGAGGCGCGACCGCGGAGCGGTGAGCCGCTGCAGCGAGAGGTCGAGCATCGCCGGTCACAGCTCCGCGAGGTCCTGGCGACGGAATGGCGGGACAGGCTTCTGCGCCCTACTGCCGGCCTCGCTGCCGGCCTCGATCCGACCAGTGCTCGGCGAATGGCTCGGGAGGTTCCACGCGCACCCCTATTGGACATCGCGGAGAGAGGGAGTCGCAACTAACTAAAACGCTCTAAAAACCTATTTTAGTTAGTGTTTTGTCTTCTTTGAAACTCAAATCATAATTCGAAAGAAATTGATAAAACACTTCTATTACTAAAATATGTCTATGTTTTCGTTTTTTATGAATAAGGGGGTTACTAACTAACACTTACTTGTCGTTTCCCTGGCTCTTCGTTTCTTGTTAGATACTTCTTGTGCCTCTTCCACTTCAGTTTCAAACTCCATCAGAGGGACATCATCTTCTAAATCTGATTCAGAATCGTGTGGTGGTATATCTGCTACATCTAGACAGCTATTGTCTAAATTTTCCAGTTCTAGTTCTGTAAGTAAACAAAAACAGTCAAGAGTATTACTTGTTTATTATTGATATTTCTTTTATGTTACAACAAAATGGGGTTTGGTTCCGTTAAGTTGAATTAAACTTAACACTGTCAAAAGTTTGAAGTAGTTCAAAAAGTTATTTGATCAGTATGGAATCACATACACACATACATTACATTATATTAACATTTTTTTAAAGATATTATTTAGTGATAATACTATTTATGTTCTTACAAACATACCATCACTTTGATGTTCCTCTTGTGGCTCAATAATATCATCTAGTTCCTCACAAACAGTTGGTAATTCTTCTTTGATAGCAATGTTTTCAGTTTGAAATTCATCATCTATACTTATGTGCACTATTGGAGATATAATTAATCCGCTCAAAAACTCAAAGTGGTCTTGGTTTATTATAGGATTGGGCTGTAAAAAGATGTTTACAGTATTAGGAAAATATGCTGGTGATCACAGTCCCACGAGCACAAACCTTTTCTCATGATATTAAAGTCTCTCAAAAGAGCCTCCGCAAGTGAGAATACTTAAGAAGGTCCATGTAACCTCACTGACCGCTGCACAATCTATTGTTGCATAGCTTGCGCTGACATGAGAGAGGACCGTTATCAAACTGCCACATACAAGTGTCATACAGAAGCTGTAGCAGTATTATATGGATTAACATGTAATATTATTGAGGAGTGACTTTTCAAAAGGGCTTAAATCTGTATTAACAGTTTTTTCAGTACAAAGAAAATATGATTACTCACCATGTATTCAAATTATAAATTAAATGTGAAATAAGGTACTTTGTTGCGGAACACACTTTTTGTGCCCATTTTTACCAGATTAATAAGTGTTTTAGAAGCAGCCACGTAATAAAATATGATGTACATAAGAGGAAAGAACAGATTGGCATTAAAAAAAAGGAAACCCAAACTAAGCCGTTTTGAAAAGTCACTCCTCTATTGTAAACACCTGCATTTGACAAAAGTGTAGTGTTCAACACTCAATGGTAAGCTTGGCCTGAAGCCCAGACACAACAGGTATGAGCTTGAGAGGAATCACTTCTATATTATACTGGAATTAGAAATTATAAAAATAAATGGCTGCTGAAGAACACCTCACCTCATAATCCTCATTCATCATCATCTGAGCGAACAGCTCTTCGGCTTCCAGACATTGTCTCGATAATCTGTAGCATTGCTTTAGTTTTGCGCAGCATAAGAAACAAGCAAGAATCGGTCTAATGTCTTCAGTTACAAACTGCAACAAAATTTGTCTTGCACTATTTTGTTTTTCTGAAGAAAATATTCTATTCTACATAGTAATGCTGTCCAAGCCATCAGTTGGTGGTCCTTAATGCTTTCTGTGCGCCTCTTACAGAGAATGCATTAACATTTTCTGGTCAAGGGTCTCTTAAGGGAGATTGGCGATTTAATGTACTACATACAAGTTTGGTTTAAGTCCAAGTTTCCTCTGTTTTACGGAAGCACTGGAGCCTACATCTTTGTGTAGGAGAGGAAATAATTCTAAAAATATCAACTTACTTGAATATCAGTCAGCGTCTCATAAAGTTCATGTAAGTCCCTGTTGACTACTACATACATGCGTACATTTTCCGCTAAACATAACCTACACATTGGCAGTTTTTCCATCTTTTAACTCAAAATATGATGATACGATCATAGATATTAATACACTATTTATAGTAATAATTCACAGACGATGAAATGAAACGAAGTAGTAAACCTCCGAAGGAGTAATAGTGTTCTGTGTAGTAAACGATGTTATGATAAAATAAATCAACTTCCGTCGACCGTCGAAATTAATGTAATCTGCTACTGACACTGACAGAATGACAGCTTGACAATCAATCTGCCTAGCCTTTTCCCAACTATGGCTGCATTCCGAGTTACGCTGTAATCGATTTGAGCGCGCTAAAACACGTACCGAAATAGCGTGAGCGCGATAACGATGTCCCGTGAATCGTCATAGATGACGTCATGACATGCGCCATCTTGCGATAACGCCGACCATGCCCTAAATAAATATCACCGTGAGCGCTGTCAAAATGACAGTTCTGCTGTTTTGTTATGATCGAGTCGCATCTTAACTCATAAATTGTGCTCAGGTATTAAGAAGTGTTCTGTGATTACGATTCTGGCTAGAGTCGCCACCTAAACAAAGAAGAATAATAAAGTGGTGTTTATACAAAGAAATAATCGAACCATGAGTTTTCAAGTGAATAAAGCCGACGAGCCTAACGGCTGACAATTTTCTGTCATGCACACATCGGAGCAATACGAGAGGGCTCAGAGACGTAAGTTCTGAATTTTAGTCCCCCTTGCAGTTCTACCGACTGCTTAAACGATTTTGATGTAAATGTTTTATTCATCACAACTGCTTAGCTGTATGTTTGCAAAAGCTACCTTACAGTCTTTACAGTGCATCCAAGCACTGTATTGTCCCTGTTATAGCATAGATGTTTACTAAAGTGGTACTTAATGTTTACAGATACTGAATATGTACAGCAATTGGTGCATGACTTTGATGCAAGCATGGACAGCCGAGAAACAGAGTCACTGCTGAATGAGCCAACAGAACAAGATGGTAATTATTTTATATCTGGTTATGCGCAGATACTTAATAGATGAATGAGCCTGTTGTTTTTGCATAACATATCATGTTGACAACAATAATTTATGTGGTCACTCTTACTACAATACTTAATGTACAAAAAAAAAGCATTTTCTATAGTAGGTATATTAAAAATATCCCGTTTTATTCCAGGGTATGATTGTGGCAGCATCTACATCACCACATACGAACTACGCATCACAATGACATGATGTCACACAACCTGCACCGTGCGAGTAGCATATATACAATATCCCAACATCAACCGTCGGGCAGTTGCCCACCAGACACGACACCCACCTGGTTGGAGGATCCTCCCTTTTCAATAGACGATGAATGATGTTTACACCCTGTTCCTCATGCCTCTAAATGATTATCTATGTGGCAATAGTTAATATTTATTTACTTAATTATATTTTAAAATTTGATCAGTACAACGGGTACTTACTGATCAAATTTTAAAATTCAAGTAGTAGATTTGAATAAAAAATATGTTGCCTGTTCTGTGAAAAATCTGTGAATTATATTAGTGTTTAATTGTACTGTATGTCTGTGATTGAGTTAATATACAAGTACAGTCTTATTAGTGTACTGTTTGATAGTTTTCTTATATTAGCGTTTATTAATTAGGAGAAGAATGTGATCTGGAGCCGCGGCAACTAATGTTCAGTCTGAGTAAACTGTGATTCAAATTGATTGTTAATATTTATTTAAATTAAGATTTTAAGATTTGATCAGTAGAAGAAGTACCTGTTGAAGTAGTAGATTTGAATATGTGATTCTAACTGATTTTTAATAAAAATGTTCTATTACTATTACCTACTGTTGTAAATTATTTACCCCAATAAAAGTTCCCTTCTCATATCATTTTAACGACAGCATTGATGGGAGAGAATCCCGCGCAAGCAACAAATATTATCCAATAGTTTAGAAATAAGGACAGTACAATATTAAACTTGCTAACACTCAATAAATCTGGATTTAATTATTGTTTAATAAGTAATCTATTTTGTAGTTTTACTTTCAACATCATAACTTAACAATAAGTTTTGTATTTATTTAAAACTTAAATTATAGTTAGGTACATAATGTTGGTGTGTGGTGTGTGATAGGCAATTGTGCAATTCATTTTTGGCACATATACATTGTGATTTACATGCCAAGTAGCTTTCTTGCTGTATTAAATAAATGTACTCATATTCATTTCTTAATAGCATATAATATACTGTAGTCCAATGATATTATAAGTAAACTTATAATATCATTGCTGTAGTCCATATATTCAAAGTACTCTGTGCTGTAGTCTTTGGGTAATAGTTTTCTGATTTTGGGGTTATGTGATATGTTTTGACGTCTTGAGCGAGCACTGTAACCGCGTTCACGAGCGTTCCGAATTGTTGACAACTCTCAGCTGTCATAATCGTGATATCTAAATCGGAACGCAAAATATTGGTGTGAGCGCTGTGAGCGATTATTTTCTAATTCGGAAAGCGGGGTATGTTGGGGTCGGCTTCCAGTCTAACCGGATGCAGCTGAATACCAGTATTTTACATGGAGAGAATGACAGCTTGACAATGACATTACAATTTGGCTGACTTTCTGGCTTTTTTGGGAATTTAATGCCTGGCTACCGAGGCATTTAAGTCTAGTCTTTTTAGTTTTGAGTATCTGTGGTTTTGTTTTTGGTACATACATTAATGATTAACCGTCTTACTAATAAACACAGAATAAAGTTATTCCAAGTTTAAACCTATGAAAATGTATGGTTATTCTTTTGTTATTCCTGATATAACTTTATTCCGGTTTTATTTGTAAGAGGGTAAGGGTACAATACTTACATAGTCACTACGAAATTCATTATTTTCTTATTGTTTTCAGTGTTTTTAATGTATTTGTTGTATAGTGGTTTACAACAATTTAAGTTCAAAAGACAATTTTGATGTATTTAAAAACATGGAAGTAGGTACTATTATTCACCTGCTCACTATGTACCTACTTACCATTAAGCCCTTCGGGTACTGCCGTGCGTTTTTCTAACGCATAATCTGTGAAGTATGGATTGTCTTTGAACTCTTAAAGTGCGCGCACTGCGGTGAGAAAAATGCATGCGTTTTAGTCAGCGTAGGCACCGCCGTACGGCACCGTGCCGTGCCGTGCGGCACTAATATAGTAATCTGTGGTGCGGCAGAACTAACGCAACGCATTCCACCGCACGGCAGTGCGCGTAGGGCCTAAGACGCGACACAGGGAATCCCAGTATGGAGGCTAGTGTTATTTGAATGTTGTATAATGCTTTCTTGAACGATAAAGTTTTTATTTATTACCAGCAGCTTCGCCCGCGTGGATGTCGGTAAATATCCCACAGGAACATACTACCGGGAATTCCTTCCTTATTCCTTGTCTACGTTATATAATTTTGCACAGAGGTTCCTTACCTCTGTGAAAAATTTCAGCTTTCTAGGTCTAAGCGTTTGGGCTGGGCGTTGATGAGTCAATCAATCAGTCAGTCAGGACTTTTCTTTTTATTTATGTCTTAGATAATATTATTGTCGCGCCTTCCGTACTTCACTTAGGCTGTAGGCCTGGACTCCATTACAGGTAGAACAGGTAAACTCAACAATACCATAAAACTTATAACCATGGGTCGACTGTTATTTCTATGCTTGGTTGAGAGTTACGTTAGTGACTCGAACTCATTATCTGCATCGCAAAGTTGAGCTATGCTCCGCCAGGGTCTACTTGCGTAGTAACCCAAGGGGTCTACTCACGTGTAGAGTGACCCCATTCCAACAGTCTACTAGATGCCCCTTATAGTGTCCCACTATCTTTGCTTATGCAAACCATGGGTTAAACCCAGACCATGACACCATACGGGCGTGAGGGCCGTAAAGCCATTCTACTATTTCATAAGCAAAGTGGAAACCGAATCGTAACGGGAACGTAACAGCGCTTAACCTGTGTTACCAACCCGCCAAATAGTATGTTTTAATAATACCACCGAAAAAAAAGTTGAATCTAAAAATGTTACTAAATACGAATAAGTGTCACAAAAAGTGTTTTTTAATACAAAAACGTAACTAGACCATACATAAGCTTTTTTCTTGTATATTTAATTGTTACACATACAACAATTCAACTTTTTAAATAATAAAAACTCAGAAGAACGTTTCGTTTTAAGGCCCTAGCTGGCCGAAGCTGTGAAACGAAACGTTTCGGTTATGTCAAAGACTATAAGTTAATGTAAACAAACAGCGGGAAGCAAAAACTTACTTTTATTTTTTATTGTGTGCGAGTTCATCAAAAGGTTGATTTACGGGGAGTTTCGTTTTAAATATTACGGATAATTTATTAATTAAATATAACATCTCACGATATACCGTTATTAAGCTTGACTGTACCTTTCTCTAAGCCATAAATTGAGATAGACGTATCCGGTTCCGGTACGGTGAAGCGCTATAAGCCCCGCAGCGCCATCTCCGCCCCAATCCGGCAGGTAGTGGGGGTGCGTTTGCGCAACGCATGATGATATCCATGAACCTCATTGGCGTTCGGAATTCCGAACGGTGTAGTCGCGTTTAAAAGTAACCCGTTACTTTTAATAAGGGTGTCCTACTTTATAGTGATATAAAATTATAAAAATAATTTTACTGTTAAATAAAGTTAATTAGTGTTAAAATGAACTCTTTGGACGAAAATGTTAGTATGGACAATGCCCCACGTGCTCGGTCGCGATACAGTGGTTCGAGCAGTAGCAGCGATTCTTCTTCCACGGCGCGTAAAAGGAGACATCGTAGGCGAAAGGAGCAGCGCCGCCGTACAAAGCTAAGTAAATTAGAGGACGCTTTTAAGAAACTTACGGAAAAAGTATCCTCTTTGCAAGATCTTATTGTAAATAAAAATAATACTCAGTCGTGCATGTCTGACAGTGAGTCTATTCTATATATTCCGAGCCCTACTGAACTGGAAAATGAATTAAACAAAGAAAAAGGCATTGATTTTAAAATTCAAACTACCCTCAAATCACAGACATTACAGACAAATAATACGCATCTCGAAATGCTTAACAAATTGCAACATTTTAACTCGCCTGACTGGGCTCAAGTACGTTATTCTGAAGTACAAAAACTTTATAACTCTACCCCAGGTTTTGTAGAGCTCGAAACTAATGATATTTTGAAAAATTTTGAACATAATCGTTCATTAGCGGTCGTTGAAAATTCTTTAGCTGCTATGTCTCATGCTGTTATTTTGCAAAACGAAGCATTTCAAAAAGGCTTATGCCAGTTCATTTCATGGGTATCCGAATTAAAAAACCCAACGACCACTGAAGAGATTACTTCAAAAATCAATGAAATTTTTGCTGATGGGGAATACCAAAAAATACAATTGGATTTATTGCAAATGATATGTGGCAAACGGGCTGATATAGTGCAACAACGTCGTGATGGTATTTTAAATTCAGTAAAGGAAAGTTGTTTTAAGGAATCGTTAAGGAAAATACCCCCATCCGCGAATCATTTATTTGACGATGCAAAGTTTACAGATTTTGTAGGAAAACAAGGCGGTGTCTTAAAAATTTTTCAAGCCACACCCATTAAATTACCCTCGCAGGGTAGATCTCATAAACCTTCTGTCCAAAGAAGGGACACACAAGGAGGTAGGAAATATATAGTGCCTGTGCGCAACAGTGCAAATTATCGCCCCTCCACTTATAGTGGCTCTAATCCTGCGCAAGGACGAAAGAGAAGGGCTGAAGAGTGTTTTCGTCACACCGAAGATACACGATCCGGTAAGAAACGTAGTACCCTGGGACGGCGTGATAAACGAATCGATTGACTATCATCAACGTTTTCAAGCTGGGAGAATCAAACATCAGGTACGTGTCTGGAGGAAGTTGGGGGCACCTTTATATATAGTAAAGATAATATTAGGCTATCGGATCCCCTTTTTAAGCAAACCGCCGCTTGTTCATCCCTTGAGGATTCCCAGAAGATTTCACACAAAAAATTCAAAAGAAATCATAATCCAATTAAAAAAGCTAGTAGATCAAGGTGTGTTAGAAAAAGCTTCATTGACTCCGAGCTTTGTCTCAACAATTTTTCTTGTACCAAAAAAGGAAGCGACGTCCGCGTTTCGACCGGTCTTCAATTTAAAATTACTGAACAAATATGTCAAAATAGACAAATTTCGATTGGTGAATATGTACAAAGTCCCCGACTTCCTCCAACCACAGGATTGGTTAGTGAAAATAGACCTGAAAAACGCATATTTTCACCTGCCAATAGCGCCAGGCCACAGACGTTTCCTCAGATTAATAGTTTCGGACCAACTTTGGCAAATGACCTGCCTCCCCTTCGGTTTGGCAACTGCGCCGAAGGTTTTCGCCAGCCTAACGAATTGGATCGCGCAGATCCTACGAGACCAAGGAGTGCGATTGCTAGTATATCTCGACGATTTTCTCCTGGCGAATCAAAATCGAGAAACTCTGCAAAGTCACGCGAACTTAACGGTAAGACTATTGCAGTCTCTTGGCTTTGTAATAAACTTTCAGAAGTCTGTATTGACTCCTCAGCAGTCAATCGAGTATCTGGGGATATTATGGGACCCTTGGCAAAATGTCAAATTACTACCACCAGCAAAGGTTCGCTTACTGCAATCGAAAACATCGAAAATGGCAAAAGCCACCAGGGTAAGTTTAAAAGAAGTCCAGAGCATACTAGGACTCTGGAATTTTGCCAGTTTCGTAGTCCCGCGAGGGCGCTTAAATTCTCGTGCAATGCAGACCTTCAGCAATTCCCTATTGCGAAAAAATGTAAAAGGTCGAACACGGATGCCTGTAAAGGTAATTCCGAACCTGCAATGGTGGGTACAGAGTCACGACATGGCTTCTCAACTGCACGGTTCACCTCCAACGTATTTCCTTACGACGGACTCGGCCAAGGCAGGTTGGGGTGCGCAGCTCAACAACGAGACCTTATGTGGCAGTTGGTCAGTACAGGAAAGAGATGCTCACAGCAATATCTTAGAGATGTTGGCAATTTTGCGAGTAATTCAGGTAAGAGGTCACCTAATGATCGATACAAGCTTATTAATTCAGAGCGACAACCGTACTGTAGTGTCTTACCTGCGCAACGAAGGCGGCACACAGTCGCAGCCCCTTCTAAACCTAACATACGAAGTCTTAGACGAAATAGATCGTTATCGGATACATATGTCGGTATATCACCTTCCCGGTCGGTACAACTACGTAGCAGATCGGCTTTCAAGGAAATCTGCCCCGACAGAATGGCATTTGCTTCCCTGTGCCACCCAAAAAATTTTTCAACGTTTCGGAGTTCCCGAAATAGATCTTTTTGCGTCACGCACTGCTCATGTCGTACCCAGGTATGTGAGTCTGGATTTAGATCAGGCGGCTGTTTTCCACAACGCCTTCGGTCGCCCGTGGCACTACCGGTTAGCGTGGGTATTCCCACCACCGTGTCTAATACCCAGAGTATTAGCACACCTGAACCAGGCAACCGGCATGTACCTGGTGATAACTCCCGATTGGGAGAAGGTCTTTTGGAGAGCAGATCTGGTGGCTCGCTCCATGCGCCCCCCCTACCAGGTGAGGGATTTGGACCAAGTCTTGATAGACACGACCACCAATCGACCGCCTCCACAAGTTCATCAATTGAATTTAAAGGCGTGGTTAATACAGGGTGGTCATCGCTATTAGGTTCTTGGCAGAAAGATCAGATAGGAATTTTAGAAGGTTGTTGGAGGAAATCGACCTTAAATACGTATAAGCCGGCATGGTTACGATGGTGTAAATGGTCACATGACAATAATGTGAGCACTATAGATCCATCCCCTGAAGATGTGGCTCGATTTCTAACTGATTTGCATCTTAAATTTAAATTTGCCTATAATACAATTGCAGTACATAAGTCTGTGGTATGTACCTTTTGTCGTCCAACTAGTGGCTTCTCATTAGGTTCTCACATTATTATAAAGCAAATATTAAAGGGTATAGCATTGAAACAGCCACCCAAAGCTAAAAGTCCTATTTGGGACATTAATGTTTTAATTAGATTCTTAGTTGACAACATTCCTTCCAAAATGTCATTGTTCGAAATTTCTAAAAGAACTGCTATTCTACTTTTACTGTGTTCCGGGCGTAGAGTCCATGACCTTACGTTATTGAGTATAAATAAAGAAAACTTTGTAAGGAGTGATGGGTCTATAGTGTTTTGGCCGATTTTTGGGTCAAAAACTGATAATATAACTTATAAGCAATCCGGTTGGCGTTTACTTAAATGCGAGTCAAACTCTAACATTGACCCAATTTATTGGATTGACAAATTGCTAGAGTACTCTAATGGTCGAAGAGGTAATATTGAGAGCTTATTTATTAGCACACGTGGTGAACCCAAACCAGCGACCCGCACCATCATAGGGGGCTGGATTAAGTCATTGTTAAAACAAGCTGGAATAAACACTAGTCCAGGTAGTGTGCGATCGGCAGTAGCCTCGGCTAGTTGGTCTGATAATATTCCTATTGATCATATTTTGGAGAGAGGAAATTGGCGCTCTGCTTTGACATTTCATAAATATTATAAAAAAGAAATCAAGGATTACAGGTCTACAAATGAATCAAGTTGTTCCAATCATATCAGTAATCTGTTTCAAACGATAAGATGATTTACTTAATCGTAATATAAATGTAGTGTTATAATTAATGTCATAATAACTAATTGTTGATTTTTATAAGTTAAACTATCAAAAGTTTAAAATTAATAAATAACTTAGTTGATCACATTGGCGTTCTAATTTAGTCCCAATCCAGCAGTCGATAACAAACACTTCTCAATTTATGGCTTAGAGAAAGGTACAGTCAAGCTTAATAGAACAATTTTACCTAAAAATAAAATTGATATTAAGCATACTTACCTTTCTCTAAGCCAATTTATATTTCTGTCTGCTGATTCTTAATTATAAATATACGCGATTGACATCCAAATCAATGACTATAAATTGAGCCGCAATGAGGTTCATGGATATCATCATGCGTTGCGCAAACGCACCCCCACTACCTGCCGGATTGGGGCGGAGATGGCGCTGCGGGGCTTATAGCGCTTCACCGTACCGGAACCGGATACGTCTATCTCAATTTATGGCTTAGAGAAAGGTAAGTATGCTTAATATCAATTTTATTTTTAGGTAAAATTGTTCTATTAAGGTAAGTTTACATCTTTCAAGTTGATAAATTATCTATTGTTTAAAAATACCAATATGACAATAACAATAATTTTCTATCCATTTCAGTTTTGGAATGATTATAAATGTAGGGTGCAGACCAAACTAGCCCAAATAAACAGAGACTATGGGTACTGGGGGTGAGCTAAGAATGAATGACACTTATTTAAATTTCTAACATAAATTCTATTTATTTATTGCCTTGAAACCCACAAGCGTTGCACCAAAGCTGCTTGGTAATTACGCCCTTGCTCTAAAAGGTAAATAATAAAAATGGGGTGCATTTTTTAAATAAAATTGATATAACTGGAATATAATAATATTACAAATTATAAATAGAAAACTAATGATAAAATCAAATATAATAGTTAATTTCTATATAAATTAAAGATACGAATACGACGAAAAAAGTCTACCTATTTTAATTGTTTTAGTGTTATGGAAAGTTGATAAAAGCGCTCTTCCTCTCTCCTACCTATTTTTATAATTTTGCTGTGCCCGACAGGGTCCATAATTGTTTCTTCTAATGTATTTTCACACTTGTATATGAACATTATGGATTGCATTAAAGAATTTGAATTGAATTGAAAAATAGGTAATTCGGACGTCGCCGTGACCCACGATTTTCAGAAATTAATCTGGCTGCATCATCTCTTTCCTCACGCTCCTGTTCTAAAATTTCTGGTCCTCACTGTCCAGCTCCAGTCTAAAACAGTAATGGAGTCAATATTATAGACATATCTAATCACATTGTAACACAGTACATTAAAACGATAGTAACTAGTTATTTACCTACCTTTGTTTCCGTATCAATACCGTTAGAGCGAAGATTAACGGGCTTGCGAGGACTGATCTCCTCAATCAAAGCTCTTACAAGGTCTTCAGAGTGGAGAGTCGGTAGCACAGATTAAGTAGTATTGTCGGTAGGTACGTCATAACGAACTGACGATGCGTAAGGTCAAAAGCATTATTGCTTAGCTATTCTGGAAGATACATTTCTTGCTTACTATTCCAACGTCAACCTCATGGCAGGGCAAGTCAAGTTCAACGGAATCCATCCAACATCATCATTTTTAAGGAAAAAACGAAAGGAATCCTAGATCGATTCGGAAAAAGTTACACTTTACCAACTTATGTTCGACCGCTAATTTTGACAGATGAATCGTTAAGGTTCAGCTTTGGTTCGATTCAAACAAGTGTCAAAGTTCAAGAAACTTCAACGTTCCAGAAACTTGCCCCGTGTAAATGGCGCTTATTATAGTAGAATGCGATTATACGTTACGCTCACGTTCGATTTTGTTATCAGAATAGATTTTGACATTGTTTCGGTCGATCGTTGGCGTCAACTGAAACGTAACCACAATTGGATCGTTGTTGATTAGTAGAATGAGAAAACGCTTACAAGCCGTGATTTAGCTGCGATTCTATTGCGACTTTTGAACAATTTTGTTAGTAGAATCGGCCCCCAGATCCACTACTGTACTATTGACCGGATCCACTACTGTACTATTGACCAGATCCACTACTGTACTATTGACCAGATCCGACATATATATTTATTTTATGTGTTCGTTCGGGCATAACTTCGTCATATAGAGACGGATTTGCAAAATTCTTTTTTTGTGTGAAAGGGTGGAGGCTCTCGAGGTGGTCCCATTATCGCCAAGTCACTCTGATGAAGGGATCCCATGGAAATCGAGGGAAACCCTCAAATTTTATAGACACACCTATAGCGATTTGGGTATTTCTTATAGTAACTCGTGCATTTTTTCTCGGAAAGCACCCTTTGGTGAAGTGGAACTAATGATGAAGACCACAGATGGCCATCAGAACTACTCAATTATACCTAAGTTGTTCACGGGTTGCGATTCGATTACTTTAATATGATTGCTAAGTAATTTATGGTCGTCAAAATGCATAATGGTGATGATGACTTCACCATGGAGCTCCAGTTCTCCTGGGTTCTTACTAGGGGAACTCCTCAACAATTAACATCTCTGCATCGGGAAAAGCAATATTTTGTAAAAGGTGATGAGCAGTTGACATGGGGCTATTGTAACTCAGATAAATTACAAACTGACCCACTAAAAAGTGAAAAATAAATACAAAAAAAACAACCGACTTCCAAAAAAAAAACACTACAAAGTGAAAAATAACTTTAATTTTGGAAGTTGGAGGCAAACAACTAAAACACAGATCCAAAGACCCCGACTTCCAAAATTAAAGTAATTTTTCACTTTGTACTTAGTGTATTTTTTTTGTGAAAAAATTTTTATTAATATAGTCCGTTCTAAAGTCCACCATTACCTGGCTACTGCGCCCAGGATTGGCTGCAGACGAGGGAACTTCTCAACGGTTCAGACACGAAATTGTATACGAGCTTTAACTATGATAGTACGTTCTAGAGTCCACCATGACCTGGCTACTGCGCCCAGGATTGGCTCCAGACGAGGGAACTTCTCAACGGTTCAGACACGAAATTGTATACGAGCTTTAACTATGATAGTACGTTCTAGAGTCCACCATGACCTGGCTGCTGCACTCAGGATTGGCTCCAGACGAAGGAAATCCTCAACGGTACACAGTACAGACACGAAATTTTATATATGCTTTAATTGTGACAGTCCGCTCTAAAGTCCA
The DNA here is from genome assembly GCA_905163495.3 of Cosmia trapezina. Classification (NCBI taxonomy): domain Eukaryota; kingdom Metazoa; phylum Arthropoda; class Insecta; order Lepidoptera; family Noctuidae; genus Cosmia; species Cosmia trapezina. The sequence continues at coordinate 4,196,048 of LR991046.1, read as the reverse complement.
CCATGACCTGGCTGGTGCACCCAGGATTGGCTCCAGACGAAGGAAATCCTCAACGCGCAACGGGAACGATACGGGGCAGATACGAAATTTTGACAAGAATAAACAAAATTTTGGTGATTTTTAGTCTAGTTTAGAGGCATTTGTGACAAGAGAATCGGCACCAGTGAGTGACAGCCAGACAGTCACGCAAGGTACGTGCGGCGACAGCGCTGGTTATAAAAGTCGTAGCTACTATGGTAGTCTGAACAACAACAACACGTGTACGGCGCCATACGTGTACGTCTGAAAAAGGACACAAATCATGCGAAATGCTTTTCGGATCACGCTAATTTGTAATTACTATTTTCAGTAAGTAATTCGAAAAAAAAACACAGTTACGGAAACACAATATACTAAAAATATTTTTTATAATGGGTTTGCTTGGAGTTTATAAATTAAACATACGTCATTATTACTAAAAAAAAAGAAAAACGTGGCGTAATCGATTGTACCTAAACAAAGTGAATCGATAAAAATGGAACGTCTCTTAGAAGAGATTATTTTCTCCGTTGTTAATCTTTCTCCATGGTCAACCAGAATAATTATGGTTTTTTTGATAGTATCGAGATTTGAACCGGACATTGATGCGGAGATTTGAAACAGAGATTTATCTCCATGGTCGTGATACCTAGCTCGAGCCCGGAATTGAGGCCCTGGATCTAATGATAGAGCCAGGTAGTGGCTATAGGGACTTCTTAACTAGATAAGATAGCCCCGTTGTCCTCTAGCTATTTGGATACGTCTTGACAAGTAGGTGCGATAGCCCAGGACCTGATGATGGAGCTGGAAGCACGCTGTATGAACTCTTCACAGAAACAAAATAGGCCCATTGTCTTTCGGCTATTGTGTATTATTGATTTGTTTTAGTGGTCCCTGTTAAAATCCAGAGTGATGGTGGAGCCAGAAGAACGGTGGAGATGGTGGAACAAGAACTCCTCAACTAAAAAGATGGCCCTGATATGTTTGGGCTCGCTAGTTTTGTCTTGACAAAAGCTATAGCCCAAGTTGTAGTCCAGGGTTTGATAATAGTGCCGGAAGGTAGCCACAGGAATACCTTAACTTTACAAGGTAGCCCTGTTGTACGACTGTACATCAGATATTTTATCAAATTCTAATGCTAAAAAGTACAAAATAAAATACTTAAGTAAAAATCGTGTGAGTCTACCAGACAGGCCCCAACGAGATCTATCAACAGGTGATAGCTTTTCATAAAGACATTATTTTGTACCTCAAGAAAATAAATATTAAGATATATTTTGTACCTCGACAATTTTTGATATGACGTTTTTACGTCTAGCTAGCGGGCCCCTTATGATGTTGTTATACTTTGCCTCCTGCTCGTGATTCCTGCATCACATCAACACCCGTCAGGTGCCGATTCCGCAGCGCTGTTGTAACGATGAAACGGTCGTCTCTCTCTGAAGTGCACCGATGGCGGCGGACTCTTGGTCTCCGTTTAAAGGCACCAGTCTCTTGAAATCTTCTGTATACCCTTGATATAGCAGACTGGCTCAAGTGAAGCTGGGCAGCGACGGTTCGCTGACTGAGTCCTCGTTGCAACATAGCAACAACTTGAGCAGCTTCTTCAGGCGTAGTGTCCATAGTTTCTTCAAAACAATGAGTGCAATTTGCCGAGATGTGTACACGTCAACTTCTGATAAGCGACTGATAAGGTAAATGGGTTGTGAGGGTTTTTATAGGGGTGTGCACAAGTCGTGTGTACCGTAGAGAGTGAATTTTCCTAAACACCCGTTTAAATTGCTTAAATAAAAAAGGACTGAATATTTTTTTATGACAGTGGTGTTGATGTAGAGGTAAAATTTTCAAGCTTTTAATGGACATATGGTTTTTATAAATAAAATATGTATTTTCCGAAAAATAAAGATATGTATGCGTGCTTATGGGTTGAGTCGATTTAGTTGCTCGCGAGTTTAGAAAGAAACATGGATCAATTCCAATACAAAAATATACTGGAAGAAACAATGTTACCTTCTGCGAAGATGTGCTTCCGGTTATTTGGACATTCCAGCACGACAATGATCCAAAGCATACTGCACGCACCGTTAAGGAATTTCTCACATCGCAATCAGTTTCTGTCTTATATTGTCCAGCTAACAGCCCAGATCTAAACCCAATGGAGTATCTTTGGTGCGAAGTCAAGAAAAATGTTTCAAATCGACAATTTAAGAGAGCTGTACAACGTTTTCTTAGAAGAATGGAACTCTATCTCTCTTGCGAAATGTGAAAAATTGATAGAGTCAATGCCTCGCAGGTGTAAAGCAGTAATTAAAAGCCGTGGACATGATACTATTAATTTTAGTTTAAAATGTACTAAATTGCTTTTTTTTTCCTTACGCACTTCACGTTAATATGATTTATTTAATTTAATTTTACTATAAAACAACTCTCGAGCAGTTTAATAAATCGTTCTTAATTATTTGTCCGGCTCAATTACTATTTGAATTTGTAACTCTATAGAATAAATAAAGTTTGTAAAAAAAATAGTCAGCGATTTTGTTCTATATTCCTAATACCGTTTCCTCTATTCATGTGGCTATTTCATAACATAACTAGTTACTTATAAAAAGAAACACATAACTACACATGACATGATTTACATAAAAAATTCTGGAACTTCAAAACGTTCTTAATTATATGGCCACAACTGTATAGCCATTTTCGAGAACGTGAGTACAAATATAACGTGAGTACAAATATATTATATTTGTACTCACTTTCTCGAAAATGGCTCTAATGATTTCGATGAAACTTACAATATACTGGGAAAATTCAAAATAATAAATAATAATAAAAATAGTTTTCTCTATTTTCACCCGAGCAGAGCTCGGTCGAACAGGTACTGTAACATAATAAACGCAACACGTAACATAATAATTACTGACGAGCTAAAGCACAGAAAAAATCACGATTAATTGACGAATATCTTCTAAAGTATAGCTCGCAGAAAGTCAAAAATTTTGGATTTATAAGGTACATAATAGTATCGAGCTTCTAACACTATTGTATGATACAAAAGAGTTGTATTTAAAAAAGGGCCCGCTGGCTGGACGCTTGTTTAAATAACGAATATCTTCTGAAGTACGTATAGCTCACAGAAAGTCGAAATTTTGGATTTGTAAAGCACATAATAGATTCTAACTCCGAGCACTATGGGGCGATCTGAAAGTATAATAACAATAAAAATGATCAAAAGGGGCGAGACACTTCATAAAAACGTCATTTTAATCAAAAACTGTCGAGGTACAAAATATATCTTATTTATTTTCTTGAGGTACAAAATAATGTCTTTATGAAAAGCTATCACCTGTTGATAGATCTCGTTGGGGCCTGTCAGGTAAACTCATACGTAAAAATTTATTAAAAAAAAGCCCGCCATAATTTAAGAACTTCCTTCCTAGAACTCAATTTTATAAGTTTAAAAACAAAAGTATAATTAAATATAAGTAAATAAAAATCTTTTTAAAAACAAGTAAAACTTAAGTAAACATAGAACATTTTTTTTCTCATATAAAAAGAGAAGTCCTGACTGACTGACTGAATGATTGACCGACTCATCAACGCCCTGCCCAAACCCTTGGACCTAGAAAGCTGAAATTTTGCACAAAGCTTACCTTTATAATGCAGACAAGGAATAAGGAAGGAATTCCCGGTAGCAGGTTCCCTTGGGATATTTTCCGACATGCACGTGTTAGATTTTCTATATAATGTATAACTACTACTATAACTAGATATATATAGATACTACACAAATAGCAAACCCTGAATGTCAGGATGGTTATTAGTTATTTTATTTACTGTGTATTAAAGTATTATTGTTTACCGTGTTTTACTGTGTTCTATGAATATAAATAAATAAATATCCTTGGACATTTCACACAACGCCATCTAGTCCCAAGCTAAGCAACCTAATGCTTGTGTTATGGTAACGAGATGGCTGATAAACTACTTATATACATTTTTTTTTTGTAAATACATACATATTATAGATAGAAAAACACCCAGACTCGGAACAAATACTTGTAGGTCGTACAAATATTTATTCCGTGCGGGAATCGAACCCGCGACATGCTGCGCAGCAGCCAATCGCTCAACCACTGCGCCAACCGTGTCGTCAATATGGTGTGTAAGGGAAAGGATTTGATAAACAAAAGCACGGAAAGACAAGACTAGATAGGTACTCAATACTCAATACTCAATCATTTATTGCATTCCACAATGTTTATGCTTAGGTGGTAAGTAGACATTTGTAGTAGGTAACAATCGTGGACCCTGTCGGGCACAGCAAAATAAAAGTTACAGAGAAGAGGACTTATATAAACATGCAAATTAACTTAATCTAAGTAAAATTAGTAACATTTTATTAATTATTAATTTTTTCAATTCAATCTGCCTAGCCTTTTCCCAACTATGTTGGGGTCGGCTTCCAGTCTAACCGGATGCAGCTGAATACCAGTATTTTACATGGAGCGACTGCCTGTCTGACCTCCACAACCCAGTAACTGGGTAATACGATACCTCTTGGTAAGACCGGTTGTCAGACTTTCGGGCTTCTGACAACCCGTAACGACTTATTAATTATTAATTAATCTAAATTATTCATTATGTATTCATTTATATAATTATGTCAGTTAGTCTATGGATTTGTCAATTAAATATTCATCTATACTATAATAACATTTATTTATTAATATTTTCCTTAATTTATTTGTAAAAATAGCAATCTTTTTTTCATTTCTGAGTACTTCAGGTAGTTTGTTGTACATTTTTATCGACATAACCAGTGGACTAGATGAGTGCATTTTTAAACGGGATGTCGGTAGGTTTAAACGTGTTTTGTGTCGGAGTGTGTATCTAGTTTGTATGTCTTCTCGTTTTGTGTACAAGTGTTGGTGTGTGTGTGCGAATTTACAGATCTCCAGTATGTATAAAGAGGGAAGAGTTAAAATGTTAAGCTTTATGAAATGGGGTTTGCAGCTATCCGTTTGTCTTAAATTAACTAAAATCCGAATTAACTTTTTTTGAGTTGTGAACAGCGCCGGTGCGTCTGTGCTATTTCCCCACATTATTACGCCGTAGCTAAGCCAAGCATGAGCATAAGCATAGTATGTGACCAGAGCAGTTTGCAAGTTTGTGGTCTTTTTTATTTCTCGAAAAGCGTACAAAAATTTGGAAAGTTTGGATTTTATTTTCTGCACGTGTGGTTTCCAATTGATATTTAAATCTATAGTTAAGCCTAATAGTGGAAATTCATTTACTGATTCTATTTTGTGGTTATTGTAAGAAAAGTTTACATGAAGAGGTTTTTTTTGGTAGGGGTGGAAAGTTATTAATTTAGTTTTAGCAAAATTTATTTCCAAATTATGTTCGTTCAGCCAGGTGATTGTTTTGGTAAATATACTGTTAAGGGTATTATTTAAATGTACGTTATCATGACAGGGAGTAATAATCGAAATATCGTCCGCAAACAAAACGCATGGTCCGGATTCCTTTATGGTTTTTGGAAGATCGTTGATGTAAATGAGAAAAAGAAAACAACCAACAACGCTCCCTTGGGGTATTGAGGCGTGTACTGCCTTGTTGTCGGATCGAAATTTTTGAAGTTCATTCTTTTTATTGTCGAAGAATTCTATTTCTACTAATTGTGCTCGGTTTTCTTAGGTTTTTCTTAGGTATTTATTACTTCAATCAATCTTGTCAATAATTATTCATCTTTGAGAAAGCTATTTGTCCGTTCGCAAAACTAGGTCTTCGTGGAGAAGAGCGGACAAGAAACTCCACGGAAACTTATCTTTAAAGTATTTTATCAACACATTTCTTATATTTCCATAAATTATCGTTATCTCAAAATAGTCGATTCTAGCTGAGGGTACTCAGATTAATAGCAACATAATAACAATAGTTAGGAAAGGAACATGAATATTCCTTTGTTCAATTCGACACACTGGCACTACCGGCCATATTTATAACACATACAGAACAACATAATAACAGTACAAATCAAACATAATAAAAATAGAAATTAAACATATTGGCAACATAATTACTTAACTTTTATCTGTAGGCCGGCACTCCGTTCTGGTCGACTTCTGGATCAAGAATTCCCCTCTGACACTCGGAGCTCCCCCTTTTATAGTCGTGAACAAAAAACTGACTTTTATATCTACCGTCATCGTCATCTAAAATATCTACGACAGTATTGTACCAATCGTTTGAAACAGCCTATTATATTAAAATAACAATATAAATTCTAAAATATAGTCCAAGTACTATTACATAATTATTTATAGTAATAACATCCATAAGATTTTTACAAGTTAAAAGTGGTATATTTTATAAACACAATAACTAGTCAAATTAGATACTTCTACATTAGTTCCAAGCCTCGTAAATGTGACAGATGTCATTATCCAACAAACAGTAATAAAATAATACCAAAATGAAATATCTAAAGGTGGTTTTACAATGATTTTATGGTTCAAATCACAACCGAACCAACTTCTGGAATCAAGGTAATATCAATTTTACTTAATAATTAAAAATATAGTGCTAAAAATTATAAAAAACAATCATCAAATATAACACACGCGGGCGAAGCCGCGGGCAAAAGCTAGTATTTTCATAAAAGCTTGCCTCAAGCTTTTAACAAAATTGTAACTCCATGCTAACTTCGTTAGTAACTCTCGCATATTGTAATTAAACGAGGCAAAATTGTAACTCCATGCTAACTTCGTTAGTAACTCTCGCATATTGTAATTAAACGAGGCAAAATTGTAACTCCATGCTAACTTCGTTAGTAACTCTCGCATATTGTAATTAAACGAGGCAAAATTGTAACTCCATGCTAACTTCGTTAGTAACTCTCGCATATTGTAATTAAACGAGGCAAAATTGTAACTCCATGCTAACTTCGTTAGTAACTCTCGCATATTGTAATTAAACGAGGCAAAATTGTAACTCCATGCTAACTTCGTTAGTAACTCTCGCATATTGTAATTAAACGAGGCAAAATTGTAACTCCATGCTAACTTCGTTAGTAACTCTCGCATATTGTAATTAAACGAGGCAAAATTGTAACTCCATGCTAACTTCGTTAGTAACTCTCGCATATTGTAATTAAACGAGGCAAAATTGTAACTCCATGCTAACTTCGTTAGTAACTCTCGCATATTGTAATTAAACGAGGCAAAATTGTAACTCCATGCTAACTTCGTTAGTAACTCTCGCATATTGTAATTAAACGAGGCAAAATTGTAACTCCATGCTAACTTCGTTAGTAACTCTCGCATATTGTAATTAAACGAGGCAAAATTGTAACTCCATGCTAACTTCGTTAGTAACTCTCGCATATTGTAATTAAACGAGGCAAAATTGTAACTCCATGCTAACTTCGTTAGTAACTCTCGTACATATTGTAATTAAACGAGGCAAAATTGTAACTCCATGCTAACTTCGTTAGTAACTCTCGTACATATTGTAATTAAACGAGGCAAAATTGTAACTCCATGCTAACTTCGTTAGTAACTCTCGCATATTGTAATTAAACGAGGCAAAATTGTAACTCCATGCTAACTTCGTTAGTAACTCTCGTACATATTGTAATTAAACGAGGCAAAATTGTAACTCCATGCTAACTTCGTTAGTAACTCTCGTACATATTGTAATTAAACGAGGCAAAATTGTAACTCCATGCTAACTTCGTTAGTAACTCTCGTACATATTGTAATTAAACGAGGCAAAATTGTAACTCCATGCTAACTTCGTTAGTAACTCTCGTACATATTGTAATTAAACGAGGCAAAATTGTAACTCCATGCTAACTTCGTTAGTAACTCTCGTACATATTGTAATTAAACGAGGCAAAATTGTAACTCCATGCTAACTTCGTTAGTAACTCTCGTACATATTGTAATTAAACGAGGCAAAATTGTAACTCCATGCTAACTTCGTTAGTAACTCTCGTACATATTGTAATTAAACGAGGCAAAATTGTAACTCCATGCTAACTTCGTTAGTAACTCTCGCATATTGTAATTAAACGAGGCAAAATTGTAACTCCATGCTAACTTCGTTAGTAACTCTCGTACATATTGTAATTAAACGAGGCAAAATTGTAACTCCATGCTAACTTCGTTAGTAACTCTCGTACATATTGTAATTAAACGAGGCAAAATTGTAACTCCATGCTAACTTCGTTAGTAACTCTCGTACATATTGTAATTAAACGAGGCAAAATTGTAACTCCATGCTAACTTCGTAAGTAACTCTCGCATATTGTAATTAAACGAGGCAAAATTGTTCTTCGTTAGTAACTCTCGTACATATTGTAATTAAACGAGGCAAAATTGTAACTCCATGCTAACTTCGTAAGTAACTCTCGCATATTGTAATTAAACGAGGCAAAATTGTAACTCCATGCTAACTTCGTAAGTAACTCTCGCATATTGTAATTAAACGAGGCAAAATTGTAACTCCATGCTAACTTCGTAAGTAACTCTCGCATATTGTAATTAAACGAGGCAAAATTGTAACTCCATGCTAACTTCGTTAGTAACTCTCGCATATTGTAATTAAACGAGGCAAAATTGTAACTCCATGCTAACTTCGTTAGTAACTCTCGCATATTGTAATTAAACGAGGCAAAAGACCGCCATTTAAGAACTTGCTTCCTAGATAATTCAATTTTACAAGTATAAAATGTAGTGGCATTGAACTTTTAGAACACAAAATCATAATATTATGTGTTTATCGACCACCAAAAAATGGCAAAGACTATATTGACTTATTTTTTACTAGACTAATGGATTTATTAAATAAAATATGTTTCACAAGCAAAAAAGTCATAATTTGTGGTGATTTTAACATTAACAGGTTAGATGATAGCAACGTATCCCGACAGTTTGAGCAATTACTAGCGAGTTATAATTTAAAATTAACGATAAATCAACCGACTAGACTGAGTAGCATGACATGTATCGACAATATACCCCATAATATCAGAGGCTCTACATCAAAAGTTCTAGAACTCTCGCTATCTGATCATACAGCACAAATTTTAACGTTCCCTGTAAAGAAAAGTTATCACATCACACACTGGTTCAAATCTAAACGTGACTATTGTGAAGATAATGTGACGTAATTTATAAAATGTATAGAAAGCCTTGGTTTTACAGAATGTTACACAATTAATGACCCTGAAAAGGCGTATGAGGCATTCTATGAGCTATTTAAACTATTTCATGATCTATGTTTCCCTATCATACGAGTTAAAATACCTATTTCCAAGTAACCTAAATGGCTAAGTAACGGAATCCGAGTATGCTCTAAACGAAAACGTCAACTACTTTGGAAGTATAGGTTAACATCAAATCTGAAAGATAAAAAATACTTTAAAGAATACACAAAAAGGCTAAGAACTATAAATTAAGAAAATTAAAAAATCACAAAACAACTATTATAGGTAATACGGGCTGGTATCCGCAACTCCACGTCAATGCGCGTATTTTGCGTATGGAACAACTATTATATTAGTTCAGCTACCAACAAAGCCAAAGCAACATGGCAGATAGTTAATGACTATAAAACTGTAAATCCCAAAGAGGACATTAAAAAAATTAAAGTAAACGACAAAATAATTACTATGCCGATGCCGGAAGAAATAGCTGAATCATTTAAAAAACTTTTTTACAAAAACAAAAACCGACTTCCAAAAAAAACACTACAAAGTGAAAAATAACTTTAATTTCGGAAGTCGGTGTCTTTGGATCTGTATTTTAGTTTTTTGCCACCGACTTCCGAAATTAAAGTTATTTTTCACTTTGTAGTGTTTTTTTTGGAAGTCGGTTTTTGTTTTTGTAAAAAAGTTTTTATTTTTCACTTTTTAGTGGTTCAGTTTGTAATTTATCTAAGTTACAATAACCCAATGTCAGCTGCTCATCACGTTTTACAAAATGTTGCTTTTCCCGATGCAGGGCCGTTAATTGTTGAGGAGTTCTCCTAGTAAGAACCAGGAGAAATGGAGCTCATGGTGAAGTCACCATTAACATTATTATGACGAGCATAAACCATATTAAAGTAATCGAATCGCAACCTGTTATATACTAAGATATAATTGAGTATTTCCGATGGCCCTCTGTGGTCTTCATCATCAGTTCCAGCTCACCGAATGGTACTTTCCGAGAGCAAATGCACGAGTTACTATAAAAAATACCGAAATCGATATAGGTGTGCCCATAAAATTTGAGGGTTTCCCTCGATTTCCATGGGATCCCATCATCAGATCCTGACTTGATGATCATGGGACCACTTGGGACGTATACCCTTTCGAACAAAAAAAGAAAAATCCAAATCGGTCTAGCCATTTTCGAGTAATCGAGGTTCCGACGAATTGAGAACCTCCTCCTTTTGGAAGTCGGTTAATAATTATTTATAGATGACATAAAACCTACAACAAAAGAAAATGGTACTTACCCAAAAACACTGACATATAATAATTGCAATTCAATGTTCATGAAACCGACTAATCCATATGAAGTTGACCAAATAATAAAAAGACTAAATAACACTAATAGTACTGGGTATGATAACATAAATACTAAAATAATTAAACGTGTTTCCAAAATCATAGCTCCAGTACTGAGCACCATTATCAATTTGTGCCTGGAGAACGGAATATTTCCCTCAAAACTAAAAATAACAGTCATTAACCCAGTATTTAAAAAGGAAGATAGAGAAGACATGAAATTTTATAGACCAATAGCTTTAATACCAATTATTGCAAAAATTTTTGAAAGTGTAATTTATAATAATCTATGTAACTATTTTGAATCCAATAATATATTCACATATGAGCAATTTGGGTTTCGTAAAGGCAAATCAACGAGCGATGCACTTTTTAATTTTTTAAAGAAAGTAATGACAGGACTGGACAATAAACAACATATAACTGCAATATTTACGGACATGTCAAAAGCGTTTGATTACGTAGACCATAACATCCTCTTAAATAAACTAGAAAAATACGGAGTTAGAGGAACTGCATTAAATCTTATAAAATCATACCTCACAAACAGAGTTCAAATAACTCAAATAACAAGAGTATCAAATGAAACAAAATATGAGCAAGCGTTTCAGTCTAAGCCTAAAACTGTTAGGTACGGGGTGCCTCAAGGAAGTATTCTTGGTCCACCTTTGTTCTTAATATATATCAATGACCTCCCAAGAGCCATAAACCATGACATGATATTATTTGCAGATGACAGTACAGCTATTTTCACTGACGAGGATCAAGATAAATACGAAATTAATGTTAATGATTCCCTAGAATGCATAATAAATTGGTTAAATTTCAACAATCTTAAAATTAATTTAGAAAAAACATGCTATATTTCGTTTGCTAATATAAATAAAAAACCAAAGAACCTAAACATACAATACAAAGGTGAAACTGTAAAAGAAGTAAAGACCACCAAATTTCTTGGCATACATATTGACTCTGGACTAAACTGGAAAATACATGTTGACCATGTTTGCAAAAAACTAAACCAGTTTTCATATGCCCTCTACATGTTAAGAAAAGTTACAAATGAGAGTACTTTACTAAGTGTTTACCATGCACATGTAGGCTCCGTACTAAAATATGGTGTCCTATTCTGGGGTAATTCAACGAACAGAGAGGGTGTTCTAAAAGCACAAAAAAAGTGCATTAGGAGCATATGCGGACTTAGACAGATTGATTCATGGAGACCAGTTTTCAAAAGGTTGAAAATCTTAACCCTACCTTCTTTGTACATATTTGAAGCGGCAATGATGATAAAACGCGATATAGATAAGTTTGAAACGTTGAAAAGTGCGAGACACAAAACTGAACTTAAAGGCATTCAATGTAGAACAGTAAAATTTAAATCGAGTGTATTTGGTATTGGAGTTAAGATCTATAACAAACTCCCTAACTGTATTAAGAATATCTCAACATTAAACATTTTTAAATTAAAGCTAAAAGAATTTCTCATATGTAAAACCTATTATTCAATTAACGAATTTATTAATGACCGAATTATTGACTAAAATTGTTTTGACTTATTTAATGTAAATTATATTACCGTAATATATATGTCTAATAATGAATATGTAGTGCTTAAGAGGTTGACTAAAACTTGACATATTAAACTTATTTTTATTTTTCTGACAGAACTAAGGTAAATTGCATGACCATAATAATTATGTCTATTAGTGAATGTAAGATGAAGTCGACTAAAAGTCGACATGTTATGCTTATTTTTATTTTATTTATTTTTTTGCCTAATATAAACGTAAATTGAATGACCATAATGCTTATGTATAGTAATTAATGTAAAACGAGGTCGATTATAACAACCAATGCAATGGATAATAACCAGCAAACATTAAAAAAATGTAATTGTATTTTTATAAAATTATTTTTAACATAGCCAATAATATTGACATGCGTAATAAATATTGTACACCCCATGGGTATGTTTCAGTGATACAAAAATGATAACTGTAAGAACTATATTCACCTGTGACAAACAATTAATAAATGAATAAAAACGAAAGACATATTCAAGAAAGTTTCATTTTTTCGTTTTATGCTTATTGCCACAAGTATGGGATTTGTAGCTACATACTTTGTAGCGGAAATAATCGATATTTAACTTGTTTCCTATTTTCAACTAGGGTTTAATCTTTGACCGTTTATAAACATTACGACGGAGACGTACCTAAATGTTACTAAATGTGTTTTATCCCGTTTTTTATTTGAGAAAATGTGTTTGTTTGTAGTTAGACCAAGTTTGCTGTCGTAATATAAAATAAATGTTTTATGACTCGGTTTTTGTGAAAAAGTGATGATGCTTTAAGAAAATGTTGGGTAGTAAAAACTATTATTTTTTTAACGTAGCGCAATTTTAAATATACAGATCGAAAGAGCGTGAAAAACTAAATCAGACTACCCAACTCAAGACTAAGACTGTATAAAAAAGTAAATTTGGCTAAAATTGTATTTACGCCCTTTTGTAGCGGAAAGCGTCTTTCTTTCTGTGCTGCATCAGTGACGTATAAGTAAGTACTTGATTACAAGAGCAGTATTATGTGTAAGTACATGGTTTATATAATTATTTAAATGCATATTACACACTGTGCGTGTGCAAGTACTGTTTTATTTGAAAACCTTGAAACATCGGTACACTTTGTTGCACTTCTTTCTGTTAAGTAATTAAGTAGGTACCAAAACAAACTACATGTCTACTATTTGTACTACCAGCGCCATCTGCTGTATATATTAATGTAACTGTGTGTTGACATCCTAAAATAAATGTCAGTCTGTTGAAAGCCACTCTGGAGTTTTATTACTTTCGGCCCATCATAATATTTTTACACAAACAACTAATTAATTAATCTTAGACAGTAGGTATGTTTGGCGTACGCGATCTGTTTCCGTGTAACTATGAATGAAATGAAACACGCGCGACGCGAGCCGTCTCGTACTCGTGGAATCGTGATTATATATCCCAAACTCAAACTCAAAGCATTTATTTCAATTAAACCAATTACAGGCACTTTTGAATTGTCAAAGAGTCGGTCAGTAGGTAAGTCAGAAAGTTGAAGCTAGTTGCCCATTCCAAAACGTAGATCTATGGAGAAGAACGGGCAAGAAACTCCACGGACACTCTTTTAAATCAAAATATAGTTACAAAATATTGGTTACATCATTCATGTTGAAATTATACATGTGAGAACGATGAACGTTAAAAGCGTCCGTAATAAAAAAAAAAAAAAAAAAACAATTCAAAATTAAAATTAAAATAAGCCGTGGCAGCTAAGGTATGACCAGCCTCCACCAACAGCGCCCGTTCACAATCCGATCGTCGTAAAATGCTAGCTGTTGCCGTTCCGCTTAGAAAAGTCGAACGAACGCCGAGGGCGCGCGGCGCGCGTTTCGGTTTGGCAACGTCGCACCAGATATTACTCGTTTTTAGCGAAATACCGCTATAAGTAACGTTATTTAAATACCGGTAAATCGTAAGATTTAACGTTATTTTTACCGGTAAATATTTAACATAAGGTAACGTTACCATCTTGGTAGTTTTACCGGTATTTATTTAGTAACGGTAACCGTCCCTGGACATGAATCACTCATTAGGTCTTTCGCCAGTGTGAACAAGAATAAGTTTTGTTAAATTACAATTTTGATTAAAACTACGCTGACACATCACACTTAAACGGTTTTTGACCAGTGTGTAAAAGAATATTGTAACAAATCTACTAGCCTACAGAAATAAAAGGGGGCTAAAGTAAGACTTGAAACAATATATTAAATATTAAAAGATAAAAAATACAGACCGGTTTTTAAAAAAAACATCCTACCTAACACACACAGTTATTTAACGCGAAGGTAGAGGTTAGCTTGAAGTAGTAATTTGAGTAAGTCCAGGTTAGGCAAACACGCACGGATAGTTTGGAAGAGGAAGATTTTGAATTGAATCGCTCCGATAAATTAATGGTTATTTTCTATAACCCTCCTTTAGGGATCGACCGCAGTCGGGTAAGTTTTAGTCACTAGGTTAGTTTTCCCGGTCGAAGAATACTTTTAGGAGATGTTTCGTTTATAGCTTCCGGAGCAGAACTGACTAGTCTCCGAGTCTTCCACCCATCGATTCATCAGCGTTTTTCGAAATCGTCTTCCAATTTCAGATCCTTTCCACATTTGAAGCTATCCGTCATCAGAATGCCAAACGCCACAGTCAATGCTTGAATCTGCCAGTAATATACGTTGAAAAACCTCTAACCTCTTCGATGAATTTCGAGTGTGTGTGGATTAATTTTATAAAAGTAATTTAAGATACAGCTACACAATAATAAATCAAAATTATCTATAAAATACAATATTTGACCTAACATATTGATAAAAAGAATTTAGATTACATAAATCAAAAGAAACGTTCATAGTCTATGCCATTATGAAACTCTATGAGGTAGTTAGATAGAAGAAAAAGTAATGACAGCTTGACAGCCTGACGTAAGTGTCATAACAATGAAAATTTATAGAAAACGAATTGTTTTAGACCAATTCACAATATATGAATGTAAATCTTTATAAAAGATAATAAATATGGATGAAAAGTGTAAGTGTAGTAATGTAGTAAGTGATGTAGTGTAATAAATAGATACTATATTTCCCCATCAACCCCGAGAAAATTTTCAACTCAATTGAAAATTTTGAAGGTTAAAAATATTACAGCATTCACAAAACGTACATACTTCATTCAATCACACCGACATCTTACGAAGTTAGGTCAGGTAGGATTCACATTCAATGATCACTACTCAACCTGATAAATCAATAACAGTAGGCTTATTTTCGGAGTTGTAATCCGCTCACGTCTAAAACCATTAATAAAATATATTTAACAAGGGCTTATTTTTATGGAGTTGTTAGCCGCTCCAAAAGATTCAAGGTTTAAGAAAAACCTCAAGTTTAAGAAAACTTAAGTTTAAGAGAGAAAACTCAAGTTAGTTTGAGTTTAAGAATAACCCAAGTTTAAGAAAAACTTAGTTTAAGAGAGAGAACTCCTTAGTTAGAGTTCAAGTTTAAGAAAGGCTCAAGGAAGACTTGAGTTTAAGAATTAGAGGATTTAAGAAAACCTCTAAGGATAGAGAATGCATTAGGGGCTTGTTTAATGAGTTGCTACCGCTCAGAAAGAAAATAAAATTGCATTAGGGGCTTATTTAGGGAGTTGCTACCGCTCAAAAAAAAAAAAATGCATTAGAGGCTTATTTAGGGAGTTGCTATCGCTCAAAAAGAAAAAAAAAATGCATTAGAGGCTTATTTAGGGAGTTGCTACCGCTCAAAAAGAAAAAGGTGGAATAAGTTTTTACCGAATAGTTTTAAATGAGAGAGGGAGTATTTTAATGTTGAAGGGTGAAACAATAAGTTTAAAAAAAAAAATATTCAAGTAAAAAATTAAAGAAAATATCTCAAAAGAGAAAAGATTTCTAAAAAGTCCTGGGAAGTTGTTTTAAAGTTCAAAGAAAATAATTCTATCTATGGTTAAAGATTAATGTTAAATAGGATTAAAATATTTTAAAGGGAGGTAAGTAAGGGTTAATGAGTGCAAAAGACAACTCAAAGAGAGTGAGTGCTAAAGACGACTCGAAGGGAGTGAGTGCTAAAGACCACTCAAGAGTTTAAGAGGTCTCTTAATATTTAAGAGGTCGGTCCCTTAGTATAGAGGAGGTCCCTTAGTATAGAGGAGGTCCCTTAGTATAGAGGAGGTCCCTTAGTATAGAGGAGATCCCTTAGTATAGAGGAGGTCCCTTAGTATAGAGGAGGTCCCTTAGTATTGAGGAGGTCCCTTAGTATTGAGGAGGTCCCTTAGTATAGAGGAGGTCCCTTAGTATAGAGAAGGTCCCTTAGTATAGAGGAGGTCCCTTAGTATAGAGGAGGTCCCTTAGTATAGAGGAGGTCCCTTAGTATAGAGGAGGTCCTTTAGTATAGAGGAGGTCCCTGAGTATTGAAGAGGTCCCTTAGTATATAAGAGGTGTAAGAGGTCTCCTAGAGGGTTTAAGAGGTCTCCCAGAGGGTTAAAGAGGTCTCCCAGAGAGTTTAAGAGGTCTCCCAGAGGGTTTAAGAGGTCTCCCAGAGGGTTTAAGAGGTCTCCCAGAGGGTTTAAGAGGACTCTAAGAGGGTTAAGAGGACTCCTAGAGGGTTTAAGAGGACTCCTAGAGGGTTTAAGAGGACTCCTAGAGGGTTAAGAGGACTCCTAGAGGGTTGAGAGGACTCCTAGAGGATCCAAATTAATGATGAGACTAAAAAATAACCACAAACAAAAAGAAAGGCACAGAGGCACATCGTAAGTTGTATGTGTGTAAGAGTGTAAAATAGTGAAGTATTTGTAATAGGTGTTATATAGATATTAAGTTTGTATAAACGACTATAGGATATTCTCCTATAGTACGTCGAAGAGTAAACCAAACCCCAACTTGTAAGTGACCACGAATGGTTTTAAGAACACTCACAAGCGAAGAATGGGTACGATTACCAGTGGGTAAACGTATGTGGTGTGCAAGTGTGTGGGGTGCAGAATAATGATGTAGAAGTAGAGAGTTATGTGTAGGTGGTAACGATTACAGGATATTCTCCTATAATACGTTGTACAGTAAGCCAAACCCAACTTGAAAGTGACCACGAATGGTTTTAAGAACACTCGCAAGCAAAGAATGGATGCCAATTACCAGTGGGTAAAGGAATGTGTGTGGGGGTGTAGTATAAGTTTGTTAAGTATGTGCTGAAGAGAAAAGTAAGTTAGTATTAGACCTACCTGAAACCTAATACATGTAACAAAAAAAAGACTAAGCCAAATAAGAGTCCGAAAAAAAATAGTACTAGAGATAGTTTATTTTAGAATTTTGAAAAAGATTTGAAAGGGCTAGCTTTGATTTTATATTGGGCGCCAGACTGTAACAAATCTACTAGCCTACAGAAATAAAAGGGGGCTAAAGTAAGACTTGAAACAATATATTAAATATTAAAAGATAAAAAATACAGACCGGTTTTTAAAAAAAACATCCTACCTAACACACACAGTTATTTAACGCGAAGGTAGAGGTTAGCTTGAAGTAGTAATTTGAGTAAGTCCAGGTTAGGCAAACACGCACGGATAGTTTGGAAGAGGAAGATTTTGAATTGAATCGCTCCGATAAATTAATGGTTATTTTCTATAACCCTCCTTTAGGGATCGACCGCAGTCGGGTAAGTTTTAGTCACTAGGTTAGTTTTCCCGGTCGAAGAATACTTTTAGGAGATGTTTCGTTTATAGCTTCCGGAGCAGAACTGACTAGTCTCCGAGTCTTCCACCCATCGATTCATCAGCGTTTTTCGAAATCGTCTTCCAATTTCAGATCCTTTCCACATTTGAAGCTATCCGTCATCAGAATGCCAAACGCCACAGTCAATGCTTGAATCTGCCAGTAATATACGTTGAAAAACCTCTAACCTCTTCGATGAATTTCGAGTGTGTGTGGATTAATTTTATAAAAGTAATTTAAGATACAGCTACACAATAATAAATCAAAATTATCTATAAAATACAATATTTGACCTAACATATTGATAAAAAGAATTTAGATTACATAAATCAAAAGAAACGTTCATAGTCTATGCCATTATGAAACTCTATGAGGTAGTTAGATAGAAGAAAAAGTAATGACAGCTTGACAGCCTGACGTAAGTGTCATAACAATGAAAATTTATAGAAAACGAATTGTTTTAGACCAATTCACAATATATGAATGTAAATCTTTATAAAAGATAATAAAAATGGATGAAAAGTGTAAGTGTAGTAATGTAGTAAGTGATGTAGTGTAATAAATAGATACTATATTTCGTCGTGTTAAATTACCCTTTATACTAAAGCGACATACATCACACTGATAAGATTTTTCACCAGTGTGTACACGAATATGTCTTTTTAAAGCAGAGCTTTGACGAAAACTATTATGACATACATCGCACTTATACGGTTTTTGACCAGTGTATAAACGAATATGTTGTGTTAAATTAGACTTTTGACTAAAACTACGTTGACATACATCACACTTATACGGTTTTTGACCAGTGTGTATACGAATATGTTGTGTTAAATTAGACTTTTGACTAAAACTACGTTGACACACATCACACTTATACGGTTTTTGACCAGAGTGTGTATACGAAGATGTTTTTTTAAACTGTCCTTAACACTAAAACAACGCTGACATACATTACACTTATACGGTTTTTGACCAGTGTGTATATGAATATGTCGTGTTAAACTAGGCTTTTGACTAAAACTACGTTTACTTACATCACACTTACACGGTTTTTGACCAGTGTGTATACGAATATGTTTTTCTAAAGTGCTCTATCACTAAAGCAACGCTGACAAACATCACACTTATTTATACGGTTTTTGACCGGTGTGTATACAAATATGTTTTGTTAATTTAGACTCTTCACAAAAACTACGCTGACATACATCACACTAATACGGTTTTTGACCAGTGTGTATACGAATATGTCGTGTTAAATTAGACTTTTCACAAAAACTACGTTGACATACATCACACTTATACGGTTTTTGACCAGTGTGTATACGAATATGTCGTGTTAAACTACACTTTTGCCTAAAACTACGTTGACATACATCACACTTATAAGGTTTTTCATCAGTGTGTATACGAACATGTTTTCTTAAATCACCCTTATCACTAAAGCAACGCTGACATACATCACACTGATAAGGTTTTTCACCAGTGTGTATACGAATATGTTTTTCTAAAGCGCTCTTATCACTAAAGCAACGCTGACAAACATCACACTTATACGGTGTTTGACCGGTGTGTAAACAAATATGTCGTGTTAAATTAGACTTTACACAAAAACTACGTTGACATACATCACACTTATACGGTTTTTGACCAGTGTGTATACGAATATGTCGTGTTAAATTAGACTTTTCACAAAAACTACGTTGACATACATCACACTTATACGGTTTTTGACCAGTGTGTATACGAATATGTTGTGTTAAATTAGACTTTTCACAAAAGCAACGCTGACATACATCACACTGATAAGGTTTTTCACCAGTGTGTATACGAACATGTTTTGTTAAATCACCCTTATCAGTAAAGCAACGCTGACATACATCACACTGATAAGGTTTTTCACCAGTGTGTATACGAACATGTTTTCTTAAATCACCCTTATCAATAAAGCAACGCTGACATACATCACACTGATAAGGTTTTTCACCAGTGTGTATACGAACATGTTTTCTTAAATCACCCTTATCACTAAAGCAACGCTGACATACATCACACTGATAAGGTTTTTCACCAGTGTGTATACGACGAACATGTTTTGTTAATTCACCCTTGGGAGTAAAACTACGTTGACATAAATCGCACTTATAAAGTTTTTCACCAGTGTGTATACGAATATGATTTGTTAAATTGCGCTTATCTCTAAAGCAACGCTGACATACATGACACCGATAAGGTTTTTCACCAGTGTGTATAAGAATATGTCGTGTTAAAGTAGACTTTTGAGTAAAACTACGTTGACAAACATCACACTGATAAGGTTTTTCACCAGTGTGTATACGACGAACATGTTTTGCTAAATTACCCTTGTCACTAAAACTACGTTGACATACATCACACTTATACGGTTTTTCATCAGTGTGTATTCTAATATGT
Organism: Cosmia trapezina; assembly: GCA_905163495.3. Lineage (NCBI taxonomy): Eukaryota > Metazoa > Arthropoda > Insecta > Lepidoptera > Noctuidae > Cosmia > Cosmia trapezina. The sequence goes on along the minus strand of LR991046.1, from coordinate 4,175,732 downwards.
CTTGTTAAACTGCCCTTATCACTAAAGCAACGCTGACATACGTCACACTTATACGGTTTGTGACCAGTGTGTATACGAATATGTTGTGTTAACTTCGACTTTTCACTAAAGCAACACTGACATACATCACACTTATACGGTTTTTGACCAGTGTGTATAAGAATATGTCGTGTTAAACTAGACTTTTTAGTAAAACTACGTTGACATACATCACATTTGGTTTTTTCACCAATTTGTGTACGAGCATGTTGTAACTTTTTTTTTACTCGATTCAAATTACGCTGATCACATTTGTAAGGCTCTTTGAAATAAGTGTCAGGTTTGGAGGTACGTTTTTGAGTTGTCCGGATAACTTTAGAGTCAGATTTTTCCTTTTTCGTTTGTTCGGCTGTTATTGCATCTTCTAGTTTTGTACTTCGAGTGTCTAGTTTTGGTTTTTTCGCAACGGTCGTCCCTGTAATTATAAATCTGCTAAGTACAATGTTGGAAGAAAATTAACATGCACAAGAATCAACATAATAGCGCTTTGCATGACTCAAACTAGGACCGAAAAGGAGGAATTTCTGGAGACATTGAACCCTCCAGAAAAGTAAAGAAGAATACGGCACTGCCACTTGCTATGTCAATAGATAGCCCATAGGTAATACAATTTTGTTAGTGTACGCACGGCCACAGATTAAGCTATACATTTCCAGTATAAGCTGATTTCGCATTGTATAGGATTTCCTTACAATGAGAGGTCAGTGTAAACTGAAAATGTATAGCTTGATGTGCAGCCGTGTGTAGTAAATTGTTGTAATATACAGGGTGATTGGAAGATGGGTGCAAAGCTTTAAGGCGAAGATAGTACATACCGTTTAGAACCATTTAAGCCATGGTTGTCTTAGACGAAGTCTTACCATTTTTTTAACCTAATTTTTATTATTTTTTCGAAAATTCCCAAAATTTTAACTAAACTGCTTATTTATGGCCAAATTGAATGATAAATGAATATATTTTTATTTCATTTTATTAAAGTAATGTGTAACCAATCTAGCAAAACATGTGTTAGGCCTCTGTGTCGTTACACATTTATTTTACGGACATTTAAAAATTTTAAAAATTCATATATACTTTTTGTAAACCTTATTTTTAAAAAAACGGAGGATGCTTTTTTTGTTCAAACCTTTTAGAAAACATGCTTGATAATCGCTCTTTCTTTTGAGACATCATTTACGCGGATATCTTACAAATTATTGAAATTAGGACCTACAAACCAATCTGAGAGAGAAATTTTAAATTTTAGGCACACTAATTAAAAGAAAATTTTTGCTTAAAAAATTACTTTATGTGTTTGAAATGATAACTTCATACACTTTTATTAGTGATGTTTACGGGAGTAGGAGGTAGTTGGATCGCTGTTCTAGTATCTGTAGCAGCTTGGCATACAATTGTAAATGTGGGTGTGTCTGAGGATATTTATGTGTCGGATGATCTACCTATGTGTGTTGAATGTAATTTAGAAGTGGTGCGGCCTAAACTGTTGACTCGGAGTACCTGCCGCAATTCTGTTGTATGGGGTGAAAGGACAAAGACAGAAACGATTAATTACCATAATTTTTGTAATAGAGAGTTGCGCAACGTTGATTTCCCTCATGAGTTTGAGAGTTGCGGTGGTGGTTCGTGCCGTTTGGCTGAACATAAAGTTGTTCTGGATAATTTGTACAAACAGATTGTAGAAATACTATGTGCGGCATGCAGGCAGTCTAAAGTGACACACGAGGGGGACCGAGCCGGGGTAGGCGCGTGTGTGGGTGGAATGAACATGTCAGGGACGCTCGTCACGAGGCCAGATTTAGTTTTCAGGCCTGGATACAAAACAAACGTCCCTCTTCAGGTCCTGTCTATGATAAAATGCGAGAGAAGCGAAACTTTTTTTTAAAAGCCGGTTGAAGTTCTGCCAAAACAATGCTGAGCAAATTATTATGGATAGGTTAGCCGAACAGCGTGCCACTAAAAAATTCGGTGAATTCTGGAAATCAACTGGTAAGTTGGATGGGAAGCCCAAGCTCGCTGCGAGTATGGGAGGGTTAAGTGATCTCCAGGGAATTGCAAACATGTTTAAAGTGCATTTCCAAGTTCAGTCCCCTTCCGGTCCCTCAACCGTGAAGGAAGATTCTGAGCCCAGCAGTCGTGGAGTGAGACCTCAGTTTCTCAGCTAAGCAGGTGAGTGCAATCATAAACGGTATGAGCCGAGACAAATCTCCAGGACATGATGGTCTCAGTATTGAGCACTTGAAGCACACAGGTGTACATCTGCCGCGAGTCCTGTCTATGTTTTTCACAATGTGTATTAGTCACGCGTACTTGCCTGCTAATCTGATGAAAACCATCGTGACTCCCATTGTGAAGAACAGGACGGGTGATATCTCGGACGAGAGTAACTACCGTCCCATTTCCCTTGCGACAATAATAGCTAAGGTGTTGGACGGTATGCTTGATACTTGTTTAAATGAATACATGCAATGCGCATCTTCATGATGCACAGTTCGGGTTTCGCCCCGGACTTTCAACTGAAAGCGCTATTTTGAGTCTCAACTCTCAAGCATACAGTTCAATACTATATAGATCGCAAAACCTCGGTGTACGCCTGTATCCTTGATCTTTCCAGAGCCTTCGATCTTGTCTCGTATGATGTGCTTTGGGAAAAGATGGTAAACAGAGGTATACCCGCGGAAATATATGGACTACTGCAACATTAGTACGGTAATCAGATCAATCATGTGAAGTGGGACGGTACGCTCTCTGAACCGTATGGGCTGGAGTGCGGTCTTAGACAAGGAGGTCTGACGTCTCCCAGGCTCTTCAACCTCTATGTAGATGACCTCATAGAGGGACTCAGCAGCATGCGTGTTGGATGCAGTGTTGGGGTTGGCATTAACAACATTAGCTATGCTGACGACATGGTGCTGCTGAGTCCATCTGCGGGGGCAATCTGAGAGTTGCCTAAGACTTGTGAAGCCTACGCTGCCGCACATGGATTAATATACATTGTCAAGAAATGTAGGTAAATACATGGTCTTTAGGGTCGGCAGCAAATGCCGTGAAGTGGGACCCGAGCTAATTATAAACGGGTCAGTTGCTGAAAGGGTATCCGCTTTTAAATACCTAGGTCACTTCTTTCCGACGACCTTAAGGACCATGTAGATATAGAGAGGGAGCGCAGGGCACTCGCAGTCCGGTGTAACATGTTGACCCGTAGATTTGCTCAGTGTAAGGACCTAGTAAAGATCACCATTTTCAAGGCTTACTGCCAGAGTTTGTACACGAGCAGAAGTGAGAAGACGGAGCCGTGCTTGTATTATTCAACACTCACTAAAACCATAACCTGGATGAACGCGCAGAACCTCGAAATAAACTACTCAAAAACTAAACTAATTACCTTCCACCCCCATGAAAAAACACCTCTAAATATAGATTTTACTTTTAACGGCTCAAAATTAGAAATTGTTAAAGAATTTACTTTACTTGGACTAGATTTAGAGACACATATAAACTGGAAAGCACACATACAAAAACTTAGATCAAAAATTTCAAGATTTTCGTACGCTCTCCGTGAAATTAAAAAACCACCAATCTTCAAACAGCGCTCACCACCTACTATGCGTATGGTTATGCATGGCTAAGCTACGGCGTTACCCTTTGGGGAAATAGCACAGATGCACCAACACTCTTCACGCTTCAAAAGAAATTACTTAGAATCCTAGTAAACATCGAGCAAACTGACAGCTGCAAACCACACTTCCAAAATTATAGTATTTTAACAGTCCCCAGTATTTACATATTAGAGACCTGCAAATTTGTTCGTAAACATAAAGAATTTTATACAAATCGCGAAGACATACAGTCACGTTACACACTCCGACATAAAACAAGGTTAAACATTCCCACTTCTCGGCTAAAAATGCATTCTACAAGTCCCTATGTAATGTCAATAAAAATACATATTTAACAAACTACCTGAATTAATAAAGAAAGAAGACAAAATTAACATATTTATAAAAAAATTAAAACAATTTTTAATAAAAAAATGCTATTATAGTATTAACGAATATTTAAATGATAAAAATATATAAGTTGCCAACATATCGATATAAAGATTTTGTGATATTTTTTGTTCTAGTGTTAGTGATCATCTAGTCAGATTTAATGTTAACGAATAATTCAATTTTAGTTTATTGTATTGTGACTATTTTTAATTTTAATGTTTTCTATTTTTATGATGAATTAATTTAATCAATTTTATGTATTTATTAGGACTTGGTGCCTGATGGTGTAATTTGACTATTATTTATTAGGACTTGGTGTCAGATTAATGTTAATGAATAATTTAATTTTAGTTTATTGTATTGTGACTATTTCTAATTTTAATGTTTTCTATTTTTATGATGAATGAATTTTATGAATTTTATGTAATTTTGATTATTATTTATTAGGACTTGTTGCCTGATTATATAAATATATTATTATAATACAGGGTCCATAATGATCACATATTTTTAAGTTACCATCTAATACACATTGTGGAATGCAAATAAAGTATTGAGTATTGAGTATTAGGAATCACGGCAGACATTTTGAACATGAAAAATAAACTGTCAAAGATCCACGAATGACAGCCGGGACCAACGGCTTAACGTGCTTTCTGAGGCACGGAGAAGTCTCGGTATGTAAAGATGGTCACCCATCCCCGGCAAGCGTAGCTTAACCTGATAGATCGACCAGTGCGGCTGTTATTACTTAGCCACGAGCTCCTCAAGATATCCGCGTAAATGATACCTCAAAAAAAAAACCGATTATCAAGCATGTTTTCAAAAAGGTTTTGTTTTCAAAAAAAGCACCCTCCGTTTGTTTAAATAAGAAAAATGTGTAACAACACAGAGGTCTGAAAAATGTTTTGCTAGATTGCTTACACATTACTTTAATTAAATTAAATAAAAGTGAATTCATTATTCATTAAATTTGGCCATAAATAAGCAGTTTAGTAAAAAATTTTGGCATTTTAGAAAAAAAAAGTTAAAAAAATGGTAAGACTTCGTCTAAGACAACCATGGCTTAAATGGTTCTAAACTGTCTGTGCTATCTTCGCCATAAAGCTTTGCATCCATCTTCCAATCACCCTGTATAATTTATAATCATTTGAAGACTGGATGCGGAAGGCGGAGGACAGGGTGTTGTGGCGCAGCCTGGGAGCGGCCTATGTCCAGCAGTGGGCTGCGGTAGGCTGCAGTTGATTGATTGATTTGAAGTTCAATTCTATCCTTTTTGATGGAAGAAGAACTGACAAGCACATCACCACCAAAATATTAAGAGTAAAGTTAGGGAAATATTTAATTGATACTCTAAAAACTTATGGATTTTCTATTGATATAGGTACACCTTTTTTAGGGTTCCGTACCTCAAAAGGAAAAAAACGGAACCCTTATAGGATCACTCGTGTGTCTGTCTTGTCTGTCCGTCTGTCACAGCCAATTTGCTCTGAATCTACAGGACCAATTAAGTTGAAATTTGGTATACATATGGATTTCTGTGATGTACGGCTAAAGTAAATAAATGAATTTTGAATATGGGGGTCACTTTTAGGGGGCAAATAAGAAAATTTAAAAAAAAGTTTTGCAAACTGTACCGTGTGACATATCAAATGAAAGGGCTTACTATGAGGGTCTCAAATATATTTCTTATATAATTTTAAAATAAATTATTTTAAAGTTATTGAAGAAAATAGACGAAAATTGACCGTCCCCCCACCCCTTTATCTCCGAAACTACTGATCCTAAAATTTTGAAAATACACAAAATAGTTCTATACCTGTAGATTACAGGAAAACCTATAAGAAGTTTGTGGATTGTGGTCTTAAAATAACATAGTAAATCTCTCAATAATGTGAGTACAAACTTACATTTACTGTTGGAATGTATGGGAGAACATGTTTTTCAATTATAATGTTAAGTTTGTTCTTGGGATAATTTCAACCCAACTACGGAACCCTCATTGTGCGTAGTCCGACACGCATTTGGCCGGTTTTTTTTTAATACACGTATTTATAAAAAGCCTATAGGTATCAATAGAATTACAAAAAGTTTTTTGTTTTAGAGGCACGTTTGCTTCTTTTTCTGGACTTTACTCAAAGTAGTTTGTCTCAGCAGCTAAGACAGCGCACCCCGACCAAAGGGTTATGTTAGAACTGTGACACTACCGACGGCGTGAGGAGGCGCGACCGCGGAGCGGTGAGCCGCTGCAGCGAGAGGTCGAGCATCGCCGGTCACAGCTCCGCGAGGTCCTGGCGACGGAATGGCGGGACAGGCTTCTGCGCCCTACTGCCGGCCTCGCTGCCGGCCTCGATCCGACCAGTGCTCGGCGCATGGCTCGGGAGGTTCCACGCGCGCCCCTATTGGACGTCGCGGAGAGACGGAGTCGCAAGTAACTATAACGCTCTAAAAACCTATTTTAATTAGTGTTTTGTATTCTTTGAAACTCAAATCATAATTCGAAAGAAATTGACAAAACACTTCTATTACTAAAATATGTCTATATAGGTTTTAGTTTTTTATGAATAAGGGGGTTACTAACTAACACTTACTTGTCGTTTCCCTGGCTCTTCGCTTCTTGTTAGATACTTCTTGTGCCTCTTCCACTTCAGTTTCAAACTCCATCAGAGGGGCAGCATCTTCTAAATCTGATTCAGAATCGTGTGGTGGTATATCTGCTACATCTAGACAGCTATTGTCTAAATTTTCCAGTTCTAGCTCTGTAAGTAAACAAAAACAGTCAAGAGTATTACTTGTTTATTATTGATATTTCTTTTATGTTACAACAAAATGGGGTTTGGTTCCGTTAAGTTGAATTACTTACAGATAATGAACTTAACACTGTCAAAAGTTTGAAGTAGTTCAAAAAGTTATTTAATCAGAGTGGAATCACATACACACATACATTTCATTATATTAACATTTTTTAAAGATATTATTTAGTGATAATACTATTTATGTTCTTACAAACATACCATCACTTTGATGTTCCTCTTCTGGCTCAATAATATCATCTAGTTCCTCACAAACAGCTGGTAATTCTTCTTTGATAGCAATGTTTTCAGTTTGACATTCATCATCTATACTTATGTGCACTATTGGAGATATAATTAATCCGCTCAAAAACTCAAAGTGGTCTTGGTTTATTAAAGGATTGGGCTGTAAAAAGATGATTATAGTATTAGGAAAATATGCTGGTGATCACAGTCCCGCGAGCACAAACCTTTTCTCATGATATTAAAGTTACTCAAAAGAGCCTCCGCAAGTGAGAATACTTAAGAAGGTCCATGTAACCTCACTGACCACTGCACAATTTACTGTTGCATAGCTTGCGCTGACATGAGAGAGGACCGTTATCAAACTGCCACATACAAGTGTCATACAGAAGCTGTAGCAGTATTATATGGATTAACATGTATTATTGAGGAGTGACTTTTCAAAAGGGCTTAAATCTGTATTAGCAGTTTTTTCAGTACAAAGAAAATATGATCACTCACCATATTGAAATTGTAAATTAAATGTGAAATAAGGTACTTTGTTGCGGAACATACTTTTTGTGCCCATTTTTACCAGATTAATAAATGTTTTAGAAGTGGCCACATAATAAAATACAATGTACATAAGAGGAAAGAACAGATTGGCATTAAAAAAAAGGAAACCCGAACTAAGCCGTTTTGAAAAGTCACTCCTCTATTGTAAACACCTTCATTTGACAAAAGTGTAGTGTTCAACACTCAATGGTAAGCTTGGCCTGAAGCCCAGACACAACAGGTATGAGCTTGAGAGGAATCACTTCTATATTATACTGAAATTAGAAATTATAAAAATAAATGGCTGCTGAAGAACACCTCACCTCATAATCCTCATTCATCATCATCTGAGCGAACAGCTCTTCGGCTTCCAGACATTGTCTCGATAATCTGTAGCATTGCTTTAGTTTTGCGCAGCATAAGAAACAAGCAAGAATCGGTCTAATGTCTTCAGTTACAAACTGCAACAAAACATATCTTGCACTTTTTTGTTTTTATGAAGAAAATATTCTATTCTACATGAAGCCATCAGCCATCAGCCAGCTACAAGCCATCAGTCGGTGGTCCTTAATGCTTTCTGTTCGCCTCTTACAGAGAAAGCATTAGCATTCTCTGTGCAAGGGTCTCCTAAGGGAGATTGGCGATTTAATTTTATTTTATTTTATTTTATTTATTTATTTCAATTGGTCTTACGAGCTAACAGACATACCATCCAAAACGCTCATAGGATTAATTTCCTTACAATTCAATTTTATAAAATAGCAATAATGTACTACATACAAGTTTGGTTTAAGTTCAAGTTTCCTCAAACTGTTTTACGGAAGCACTGGAGCCTACATCTTTATGTAGGAGAGGCATTTAAAACCTAATAGGTAATTTACTGAAATATATCTACAAACATCAACTTACTTGAATATCAGTCAGCTTCTCATAAAGTTCATGTAAGTCCCTGTTGACTACTACATACATGCGGACATCCTCCGCTAAACATATCCTACACATTGGCAGTTTTTCCATCTTTTAACTCAAAATATGATGATACTATCATAGATCACTATTATAAAGTATTAATTCACAGACGATTGAAACGATTTTATGATAAAGTAAAGTAAATCAACGTCCGTCGACCAAATTAATGTACTCTGCTATCACAGATTAAGTAGTATATGTCTGCTATTGAGCTATTGACACTGACAGGCTGATGGATGACAGAATGACAGCTTGACAATGACATTAGAATTTGGCTGATTTTCTGGCTTTTTTGGGAATTTAATGTCTGACTACCGAGGCATTTAAGTCGTCTTTTTAGTTTTGATTATCTGTGGTTTTGTTTTTGGTACATAAAGGGTACATGTCCGTAAGGATTGAGTCGCCACATTTCATATCTTAATGAAATTTACTTATTTACTTATTTAGTAGTAAGTTTAAAAATTTTGTAGGTTCGATCCTCGATTTTGTAGGTATAATACTTCAAAAGATATATGAACAGAAAGGTGGCACCTCAATCTAAATATTTGGATTGAGACGCCACGTCAGAACTAGGTACATCATGGATGAATGTTTATCATTATTTGGTATGATTTAGTAGTAATTGTGTATAGTACCTACTAAAAATCTGAGTCCTGTACTGTTGATATTGAAGAATATACAATACTTTTAATGTGGCTCCTCAATCCATCAATCAATCAATCATAAGAACGTGAATTTCCATGAAAGTAATTGGTCAATTTATATTCCACTCCAAAGAACATTTAGTAGTAAGTGTGTTCGAATTTGTAGCATATAGAGAAAGTAGTAAAACTGAGTGAATTTAGTAAATAAACGCATTTTATTTGGCTCCTCAGTCCTGACGTTCTGCAAATAAATAATTGATTGTATCTACCTGAGATCACAACGGAATCAATAACCAGAGACACTAACATTTATTATAAATGTCTACTAAATACTTATGTACAAATCAACATTGTATATATATTCGGTATCTGAAAAAAAAATACTTTTCGATATTCATTAAGAATTCGCTATTGAGGGTGACTATGTTGTGTGTGTACCTGGGACTAACGGTCAAACTAGGTAAGTCCAACTTCGTTAAGTTAGGGAAGCTACGGAAGATCTTCTCGTCCAAAATATCGCAGTGTCTCGAAACAAAAGTCTTTGACCAGTGTGTGTTGCCAGTTATGATTTACGGCACTAAGACGTAGCATTTTACAATGGGCCTCATAAGAAAGCTCAAGATCACCCAAAAGCCAAAGAAGAGGGTTATGCTCGGTGTTTTTCTGCGAGATCGAGTTAAGAATGAGGTCCCTTTTGGGGGGAGCAGTGGACGTCTTTCGGCTGAAATGATGATGATGATGATGTTAAATGAAACCAGGATGACTAGTTTTTGAAATTTATTTTTTTAATAAAATCCCTACTTATTTCTAACAGAATTGTATTATTCACTTCGTAAAGGAGAAAAATAATAAAGTGTTCATCCTAAACGTTCTGAATAATTGCCACTTAAATACTAACTTACCTAATAAATAGAGTCTGGCACACGAAACATGATCCTGAAAAATAGCGGCAAATTCAAAAATCTGGCTCTGGTATCACTGCGTATAATAGGTAAATACATTTTGATACTTGAAATACATCATGGACTAATGGACAAATATAATTGTCCTTTTACATCATACAATTTTCACGGCTCAACCAATTTTAATCTCGATTTTTTGAATTTGCCGCTATTTTCCAGGCTCACGTTTCGTGTGCCAGACTCTAAACACATTAATACTAATTGTAAAAAACTATTCAAACTGCCCATTGATACCTCTGATCTTATGGTAAGCGTTTATAACTACGATTTTGTATCGAAGCGCTTTTGTGTTTTAAAACAAATCACAATTGAAATCAAGATGTGCCAACAAAGATAATTATGCAAATTACAATTATTAATTATTATTTAAAGACATCGTTTTATTTTTCCTGTAATCTTTACATAAACCTCTATCATATAGAATATTTGCAGATTTTTCGCTTCGCAAACTTCGGAGATAAGGGGGGGGGGGGGAAACGGTATTTTTTTTTACATTTTTCATCAAAAGTCGAAAACTATGCGGCCTATAAAAAAGAAAAAAAAATGTTTGAGAATGTGCAAATAGCGCTCTTTCATATTATGATACCCCATATGCCATAGTAAACCCACTTTGAATTTTTAAGACTTATACTTTTTTTGCAACATTGACTGAAAGGGGAGTCAATGTTGCAAAAAAAGTATAAATATTTCTATTTATTTGCAAAATAGTTGGGTAAACATCATCTAAAACTGTTCCAAATTTCAAGTTGATAGCATTAGTAGTTCTTGAGATATCCAGCTGTGACAGACAGACAGACTGAGTCACACCATAAGGGTTCCTTTTTTAGGGTTCCGTACCTCAATAGGAAAAAACGGAACCCTTATAGGATCACTCGTGTGTCTGTCTGTCTGTCTGTCCGTCTGTCACAGCCAATTTGCTCCGAATCTTATGGACCGATTAAGTTCAAATTTGGTACACATATGGATTTCTGTGACCCAAACACGTACAGCTAAAGTAAATATATGAATTTTGAATATGAGAGTCACTTTTAGGGGGAAAATAAGAAAATTAAAAAAAAAAGTTTTGTAAACTGTACCGTGTGACATATCAAATGAAAGGGCTTACTATGAGGGTCTCAAATATATTTTTTTTATAATTTTAAAATTTATTGTTTTAAAGTTATTTAAGAGAATAGACGAAAATTGACCATTCCCCCCCCCTTATCTCCGAAACTACTGAGCCTAAAATTTTGAAAAAAATATAGAAAATAGTTCTATACCTGTAGATTACAGGAAAACCTATAAGAAGTCTGTGGTCTTAAAATAACATGGTAAATCTATATATATAAAAAAATCAAAGTCCTGACTGAGTCACTGACTAATATATCAACGCACAGCCCAAACCAATGGACCTAGAGACTTGAAATTTTGCACATATATACCTTATATAGTGTTTACATCCACTAAGGAAGGATTTTTGGAAATTCCATCCCTAAGGGGCTAAAATAGGGGATGAAAGTTTGTATGAAAAATCCTATCCCTTGAGATAATAGACTTGAAACTTAGCACGAATATTCATCTAAGTAAATTATAAAGTTTATCATTTTTAGTTTTCCTAAACTACCCCCTAAGGAGGGATTGGGGGTGTCAAAGTTTGTATGGAGGAACTTTAACACGCGGTCCGATTAACTCAAAACTCAGTTTTTATACTTGAGATCAAAAATTAAGACTAACGTGTATCAGGGTTTTCCAAAAATCTACCCCTAAGGGGTGGAAAGTTAATTTTATAGCGGAGGATTTTATTGGGGGCTTTATTAACTCTAAAATTGGTGTAAATAATGTTTGAGTCAAGTTATGGAAACATACCAGACGATTTTTGAAATTCTTTATCTGTGTTCGTGAAAACAGAGATACAGTTTATAAGAAAAATCTTATTAATTTGGTTAATGAACTTGAAACTTAGCACAAATACTTGCATAAGTAAGTAATAATGTTTGTCATTATTAGTTTTTCAAAACTACGCCTTAAATGAGGTTTAGGGATGTTAAAGTTTGTATAGAAGAATTTTAAAGCGCAGTCCGATTAAAAAAATGGTACTTTGAGTCAAGTTAGGAAACTTGCCAAACGAATTTTCACCGATTTTGACGACATATAGCTGATGTTGAGTAACTTAGGCTATTTTTATTTTAGAAAAATAATTAGGGTTCCACGCAAGAAAATTAAAATCCATGAAATCAGACAACCACGTACAGTCCAGTACAAACTTACTAAGCCTCCGCTGTCTATTACGGCTATAACAATAAATAATAAAAATAAAGCAAAATATAAGGGGTAGGTCCCCATACAATAAACTTTTCATTTTGAAAAAAAAATATAAATTTTAATCTGTCATTGTCTTGGAACTCATTGAGTAGAGTACAAACATATATTTTTTTTATCTTTTAAAATTAAGAAATAGGGGGCCGCAAAAGTTGTAAATTTCAGACCATTTTTGTACGAGCTCTAGCGCAACAATTCAACAAATTAGGAATTTGAAACTTCTTTATACCATATAGGTACCATGATTACTGTATTTAATCAACAATACTAAAACTGCGATTCATAAGGTATTTTGTTTAAACATGGGTGATTTTCTGCAACTGCAAAAAATAACCTTGTCATTCACAGTATCATTATAAAATAAGTAAGAAGTTATCTTTGCGATTGTTTAACATATAATATGGTACGGAACCCTTCGTGCGCGAGTCCGACTCGCACTTGACCGGTTTTTACCATTTTGGTTCGGAACCCTAAAAAGGAACTATCCCTATACTATATGTTTTAAAAAACAGCACATAATAAGTGGTAGGTCCACTAATCGAATCGCAACCCGCGAAATTCAATAATTGAGTAGTCCCGATGCACACCTGTGGTCTCCGAGAGCAAATGCGCGAGTTAGGGTCAGCTCACACCGAGACGCGACGCGACGCGACGCTGCGCGCACATTTTAAAAGAGCGACTCAAAATATAACTTTATTTTCTACACGAAAATATACACATTTCATTGTGAGAATTTAGAATACGTTGCACCATGCAGCGCTGCGCCTCGTGATGCCTCGCAGCGTATAGCGATGCATCGCGACGCAGCGGTGCTTCGCCGGTACGCGCGTTGTGCAAGAGCGGTGGTGCGCCTCACGAAGCCGCGCGACTACTCTACTACAGTCTCTACTATTTCCGTCCAGACTTCGTGTAGAATTGATGCAGTTTGGTCGAGTGCTCGAGTGAAATTATAATGATAGACTGGGATCTTGTTATAATCGGACTTCTTGTAGAAGAGGAAGAGGAAGAAGAATACAAAAATAAAATTAAAAAGACGCAGGGCGGGGCGGGAGCACGTGGCGAATGTAGACACGTTCCGCTGCGCCGCGCGGCGTCGGCTTAAAATTTTTGCAGCTGCCATCTTGGATTTCCATTTTGACCTCATTATCGTTTTAGGTGTTTTTTTTTTACCTCTAGTGTTTTACACCCTTAAAAAATTTCACAAGTTCCATGATGAAACTATGATGATAATGAAGTTTGCTGTGTTGACTGTACAATATAATCCAAAAAAAAAATAGGCTTGGTAGTGTCGTTAATTGGAAACGACACTACTGGTAGTGCGGCTGGTAGTGTCGTTGCCAATAAACGAAAATTTAAGAGATTCCCTCGATTTCCATGGGATCTCTTCATCAGATTCTGACTTGGTGACAATGGGACCACTTCGAGAGCATAACCTTTCAAACAGAAAAATAATTGTGCAAATCCGACTATACAGGCTGACTTTGAAAACATGCGACAAAATAGATTTTGTTTCTATAAGCCACGAAACGTACATTTTCTTTTTAAATCACGTATTCATGGTCACCCTACAAAAAAATTTCATAAGAAATTAAAGAATAGCTAATAACTTCGTAAATATGTACTTTTTTTTGTATTTTTTATACGTACATTTAGTAGAAATTTATACAAAATATTGGCGTTTCTTGTTCCAAATTTCGTCACATGATTATGTAGATTAGAGGCAAATCTATTTACCGAAGCATCTGAATTGAGGAGCCACATTAAATATGCTATATCTCCCATTTCTTTCTTTTGTGATTGCCGACTCTTATCCTACAAATCTAATATACTTACTACTAAATGATGTTGAAATTGCGCGCGTTGATGTTGAACTACTGCTTCTTTGAAAAATTACCAGTCGTATGTGTATGGTCTGAGGAGCCACACATAATTTTTTTTTATTTATTTATTTATTTAATTCAGACACAGAGATCCATATTTATGTTAGTGGGTATTCTTAGAAAACTATGTTAGTAAGCAAAGATAAACATACAAAAAGACACAAACACTTACACAAAAATATTGAAATAGGGGTCCTGTAGTTATATAATATCACATTGTAAATTAAAAATTATTAAAATTAATTCAATTAAGTTCATGTCCAAAGTAAAATAGTTAATAAAATTACATAATTAAATAATAAATTAAAATTGTAAACTAAATTTAAAGAATATTACAGTTCATTCCAATTAACGTCAATCATAAAAATTAAATATTATTAAAAATTAAATAAACAAATATTGCAACTTGGAATGGAAATTAAATTTAAATTACCAACTTAATAAAGGACCTCCAGAGCGGGGATGAGACCCTGTCAGCTAACGTGTTCAAGATTTTGTTGCGGCCGCCACGCAATCTGCAGATCAGGGACACCGTCTTCTTGCGAATGATGGCATGAAAGCCATCAGTGCGAAACAGCGCGAACATCCCCGATGCACTACAGAAACGTGGCAGCCCCAACATCATCCTGAAGATATTATTATACTGGATGCGCAGGGCATCCAGCGATCTTTTGGTGTGACGAACCCACAGACTTCCCGTATAAAAGCTCTGACAATATGCCTTAAATAGCGTAATCTTGACTTGTTCAGAGCAACGGGAGAATCTGCGGACCAGCATGTTACCTCTGACCGCTAGTGCCCTACGCTCCCTCTCAATGTCTACATCGTCCTCAAGGCCGTCGGTAAGGAAATGTCCCAGGTATTTAAATTTCTTAACACGATTTAAGCTCATGCCATTTAGGGTAACGCTGTGAGAAAGATTGGGACACCCACCGGCGGCCCTAAAGACCATGTATTCAGACTTCTGTACATTGTATACCAGGCCATGTACCTCTGCATAGGCCTCACATACTTTTAATAGCTCTCCAAGACCCCCCACCGTCGGGCTCAGCAGCACCATATCGTCCGCATAGCTTATGTTGTTGATACGAACGCCATCTATCGAGCAACCGACGCGCTTGCTACTGAGCTCGACGATGAGGTCGTTTACATACAGGTTGAAGAGCTTGGGAGAAGTCAGCCCTCCCTGCCTCACCCCACTCTCCAACCTATACGCTTCAGAGAGTGTATTATCCCACCTTACAAAATTGGTTTGGTTTCCATACCAATACTTCAGCATGTTGAGCACAGCCACCGGTATACCCCTGTCCCTCAACTTTTTCCAAAGCACATCATACGACACGAGGTCAAAAGCTTTGGAGAGGTCAAGGAAACAGGCATATACCGGCGTCCTACGGTCAGTATAGTACCGGACGGTATGCTTGAGACCAACGATTGCGCTTTCAGTGGACAGCCCGGGCTGAAATCCGAACTGAGCGTCGTGTAGATTGATATAATTATCCAAGCTGGAATCAAGCAAACCGTCCAGCACCTTAGCAATCACAGTGGCTAGAGATATGGGGCGATAGTTCCCCTTATCCGAGATGTCACCAGTCCTGTTCTTCACAATAGGCACTACGATGGTTTTAATTAAATCTTGTGGTAAATAAATAAAAAAATAAATAAAATCATTTTATTTCGAGTATCACTGACTCATAATACCAAAAAACACTCATACAGTCACATTACATTACAAATTAATTAAGATAATCCAATTCATTAATAACATCATAAATTCATAATACAAAAATCAAAAAATAAATAAAAACTATAATGAAAAATAATAACAATATAAATAGGAGTGATTCATGCACATTGTGAAGAACATGGCTAGGACTCTCGGCAGGTGAACCCCAGCGTGCCGCAAGTGCTCAACACTAAGCCCATCATGACCTGGGGACTTACCACCAGTCATTTTCCTTAAAACGATGCTTACCTGCCTAGCTGTAAAACATACAAACGACTCATCCCCCTCACATCCGGCCTCTGAAATAGTTGACAACGCTGAAGGTCCCAGCGGGGAGCGCACCTTAAAATGCTCCCTGAACATATTTGCAACATGTACCGGTTCGCTTTTCCCATCCACACTCACCGGGAGGCCAGGCCTAATATCATACTTTCCAGTAGCCTTCCAGAATTTGGCGAAATCTTTTGCCGACCTGTGTTCAGCTAAAATGTCCATTCTAAGTTGGTCCTGATTGTTTTGGCACCACTTCAAATGACGTTTGAAAATTTTACTTGACTCAAGCATTTCGTCACAAATGATGCCAGCAGAAGGCCGCTTGCATGCTACCCACAATTTGAACTTAGACCTGGCCGACCGATGAGCCTCACGAACATGTCTATTCCAGCCACATAAGTGCCTGCTTTTATTTTGTTTACTGCCACGCTTCCCACTGGACCCAACAGCGGCGTCACTTAGGATTCGCACAACATCCTCATACAATTTGTCCAGCATAATTTTGTGGTCTTCCAAGTTGCAAGACCCATGACTACATTCCGTGAAATCACTGGGAAAATCAACGCCGCGAAGTCCATTGTTACATGATTTATGATACATATTGACTTGAGATAATGTATTGTAACTTTTTTTAATTTTAACGCTACCGAGCTCAGATTTTGTCTACTAAATACTCTCAAATACTACTAAATCATACCAAATTATGATAAACATCCATGATGTTCTTAGTTCTGACGTGGCGACTCAATCCAAACATTTAGATTGAGTTGCCACCTATAAGTTCATATATCTTTTGAAGTATTATACCTACAAAATCGAGGATCGAACCTACAAAATTTTTAAACTTACGACTAAATAAGTATTACATTTCATTAAGATACGAAATTTGGCGACTCAATCCTTACGGACATAAAGGGTCCAATAGTTACATCTTAGAGCATTTAACCTATGGAGATGGCAAGCAGCGAATCACCGAACTACATTTTCTGCCACTTTATGCGGGAGGCGAAGAAAACACTTAAGGGGATTACTTTGCTGAAATCCCAAAAACACCATATTTTAAAGAAAATTGTTGATGAATCCTTTTGTGCGATTTCCATAAAAAAAAAAATATAAAATAAGATAAGATAAGATAAGATAAAGATTTATTTCTCACCACAATATAAATATACATTTTCAAAATATGATCAAGAACACAATAACACTTTTAATTATACTGTGGGAGACTGGTGCCTAAGCTAGGCGTAAGGCCTGTATTTCAGGACACCAGGTCTCCACCCCTTCGGAGGACATTTAAATATAATTATGCACTCATACACAGATGCGGTAAGTTATATAAACCAGAAAATAACATACTAGTGATTATTTCTAATTCTAGGGTTAGTAAGTGTGTGTGTGTGTGTGTGTATGTGTGTGTGAGTATGCGGATGTATGAAACATGGTATACTTAAGGCATATGGTATACTTAAGGCCATCACAAACACATTGTATTATTTACAATTTTAATAAACTGTCCCAAATATTGGGAAAAAATCTTTGAAATAGGCCCTCTTGCAAACTAAATCGTAAATTGTCTCTACAAGGGCCGAATAGTTCGCCATGAATTTTGTGTACCAAAAAATATGTAATAATTTATTTCACAATTTGTATTATTTTTTTTTTTCTTATTTCTTTTGATATTTTAAAATAATAACTATAAACAAGGATCTTGGTCAGTACCCCGCTGAAGCACCCCCGCAAAGGCCTGTGACACGTCCTCGGAACGCGATACGTCAGTGCCGCGGCGACGCTTGTGACGGGTGGACTGTACGCGCTTTATTTTTTCGAAATAAAATCAAAAACCTAACGTTTTGAACGATTTTTGAATGAAATCTTATTGGAAATTGTACAAATATAAATATTTCGTAGAATAAGAATATAAATTACGTTTGTAAACATGTATAAAGTAGTTTGTAATTTCATTATGTTTATTGAACCTGTCATAGAGTAAGGCTGGCAAAGCATAATATAAGATTATAATGTGAAGCGTGGCCGAGGTCTCCAAAACTAAGTTTCTACCTACCCGCCCTCATAGTAGATACATTATTTAATTTTTTTTTCTATTAGTTTATTTTTTTAATCGATTTTAACCATCTTGAGAATTTCGTTTGACGGAGGATGTGAGAAATAGGTGTCTGATGATGGCACCTACCAACATGGTTTACTACAAAGGTGGATCTCAGTGACGGCACTACGTAGCACCATCGTCTTAGTAGGACTCATTTGAAAGATCTCATGAAGACATTGGTGATTGATGCAAGTTATACGTGAGAAGGAACCTCATTCCTGACGGGGGTCCCTTGACCGCACGTTTTTTTTTAAATATTTTGTTTACACCTTTTAAATAGATCATATTATTTATTGCTCACATACCAATACATACATACATACATCCTAATATATGATATTACAAATACAGAATAAGGTGCCCAGGAAACAGTGAAATATAATTATAAGCATTTTATTGTGTGTTACTCGTTACTTACTTTACATTTAAAGTATTCTAAACATTTTCAAAATGATTACATCAGAACATTAAAACAATTATCGACAAATATCACTATTTTGACAAATTAAATTTTATTACTTATTTTTTTTATTATTTATATAACTATATTTTATTACTTACTTACTGGTATTCAAAATTTACCAAGCGCAGGTTGTGGTGCTAAAACACCAAGGATTCTGCTTTATCTGGCAGGAGTCTGTTAGTACGTTTTTGTTGGTATACATTTCTTGCCTCTGAGAAAAGCCGCTCAGAGTATATGGAGCTTCTAAGAGGCGATAAAAATAACCGATAAGCACTTACCTGGTCATCATCAGACCTTCAGAACCCCCCCCCCCCCGTGCTCAAATAGATAAATGTTAAAAGCTAGGTCATCCTAACTATTTTCCTTACAGAAAACCGATAAGCACTTACCTGGTCATCATCAGACCTTCAAAATGTATCATGGAGTAGCGCCTGTGCTCTATTAGATAAATGCTGAAAGTTAGGTCAACCTAACCATTTTCCTTACAGACATACAGAGAACCGTTAAACACTTTTCATCGGTTCTCTTTTATAGATTATCTGCTCATCATAAGACCTTCAGAAAGTATCATGTAGTAGAATAAAAGCTAAGTCAGTAGGCAAAGTGCATCGTTTATTTCAAAATAAATATAAAGTATAATGTAGGTACCTACTGGCTGTGGTACTAGGTATGTACTCGTAAAGGTGTGTCCAAATATAGCGCGGCATTTGATCCGATCAGGTCAAAATAACCTTGTTTAAAGCGTATTGTCAAAGCCTGTACACGGGAAGTCTGTGGTTCAGCTGTTCTCGTGGGAAGCTAAATGCCTTGCGCGTCCAATATAACAATGTTTTCAGAATGATGTTGAAACTCCCTCGTTTCTGTAGTGCCTCGGGGATGTTTGACCAATCGAGTACAGATGGTTTCCATGCTATCATCAGGAAAAAGGTGGCATCGCTTGTAGGGAGGTTTCGAGGATTCGAGGGAGTGGCAATAGCATCCTGAAAGTCGTGGCTGAGGACCCGAGAGCTCCTGCACTGAGGCATCTCATGCAGAATCACTGTCCGCATGAAATGCCCCGTAGGTACATGACTTATTAACTTTTTTTCATGCTTTACTAATCCTAGTGTATAAGTTGTGTACTAACAAAAATGGTTCCTATGTTGTTCCAAAAAACCGGTCAAGTGCGAGTCGGACTCGCGCACGAAGGGTTCCGTACCATATTATATGTTAAACAATCGCAAAGATAACTTCTTACTTATTTTATAATGATACTGTGAATGACAAGGTTATTTTTTGCAGTTGCAGAAAATCACCCATGTTTAAACAAAATACCTTATGAATCGCAGTTTTAGTATTGTTGATTAAATACAGTAATCATGGTACCTATATGGTATAAAGAAGTTTCAAATTCCTAATTTGTTGAATTGTTGCGCTAGAGCTCGTACAAAAATGGTCTGAAATTTACAACTTTTGCGGCCCCCTATTTCTTAATTTTAAAAGATAAAAAAAATATATGTTTGTACTCTACTCAATGAGTTCCAAGACAATGACAGATTAAAATTTATATTTTTTTTTCAAAATGAAAAGTTTATTGTATGGGGACCTACCCCTTATATTTTGCTTTATTTTTATTATTTATTGTTATAGCCGTAATAGACAGCGGAGGCTTAGTAAGTTTGTACTGGACTGTACGTGGTTGTCTGATTTCATGGATTTTAATTTTCTTGCGTGGAACCCTAATTATTTTTCTAAAATAAAAATAGCCTAAGTTACTCAACATCAGCTATATGTCGTCAAAATCGGTGAAAATTCGTTTGGCAAGTTTCCTAACTTGACTCAAAGTACCATTTTTTTAATCGGACTGCGCTTTAAAATTCTTCTATACAAACTTTAACATCCCTAAACCTCATTTAAGGCGTAGTTTTGAAAAACTAATAATGACAAACATTATTACTTACTTATGCAAGTATTTGTGCTAAGTTTCAAGTTCATTAACCAAATTAATAAGATTTTTCTTATAAACTGTATCTCTGTTTTCACGAACACAGATAAAGAATTTCAAAAATCGTCTGGTATGTTTCCATAACTTGACTCAAACATTATTTACACCAATTTTAGAGTTAATAAAGCCCCCAATAAAATCCTCCGCTATAAAATTAACTTTCCACCCCTTAGGGGTAGATTTTTGGAAAACCCTGATACACGTTAGTCTTAATTTTTGATCTCAAGTATAAAAACTGAGTTTTGAGTTAATCGGACCGCGTGTTAAAGTTCCTCCATACAAACTTTGACACCCCCAATCCCTCCTTAGGGGGTAGTTTAGGAAAACTAAAAATGATAAACTTTATAATTTACTTAGATGAATATTCGTGCTAAGTTTCAAGTCTATTATCTCAAGGGATAGGATTTTTCATACAAACTTTCATCCCCTATTTTAGCCCCTTAGGGATGGAATTTCCAAAAATCCTTCCTTAGTGGATGTAAACACTATATAAGGTATATATGTGCAAAATTTCAAGTCTCTAGGTCCATTGGTTTGGGCTGTGCGTTGATATATTAGTCAGTGACTCAGTCAGGACTTTGATTTTTTTATATATATAGATTTACCATGTTATTTTAAGACCACAGACTTCTTATAGGTTTTCCTGTAATCTACAGGTATAGAACTATTTTCTATATTTTTTTCAAAATTTTAGGCTCAGTAGTTTCGGAGATAAGGGGGGGGGAATGGTCAATTTTCGTCTATTCTCTTAAATAACTTTAAAACAATAAATTTTAAAATTATAAAAAAAATATATTTGAGACCCTCATAGTAAGCCCTTTCATTTGATATGTCACACGGTACAGTTTACAAAACTTTTTTTTTTAATTTTCTTATTTTCCCCCTAAAAGTGACTCTCATATTCAAAATTCATATATTTACTTTAGCTGTACGTGTTTGGGTCACAGAAATCCATATGTGTACCAAATTTGAACTTAATCGGTCCATAAGATTCGGAGCAAATTGGCTGTGACAGACGGACAGACAGACAGACAGACACACGAGTGATCCTATAAGGGTTCCGTTTTTTCCTATTGAGGTACGGAACCCTAATAAAACAATTTGAATGTGCTCCGTTAGTAGGCAAGTGCCGCGCATGGCTGCGTTGCACGCGCGGCATACGCAGTCAGCATTCGTCATTGTTCAAGTCTGGACGGAATCTTGAAATGGATATCGAACAATATTTTCGCTTCGGTTTGCCTACGATATAGAGTCAGTAGAGCTTCCTTAATGTCGTGGCCACATTAACGGGATATGTCATTGATTATCACGATGAAGAACGTTGGCCGTAGGTGTAGCCACCACTTACCGCCATAATTGGGCCGAATCTTGACCGAATTTAACTACCGCGATGTTTATGGCGATGATGGGCATTGACGTTGACGTTAGTGTAGCCGGGGCATAAGAGTGGACAAAACAAAGATCATGTCAAATGACCATGTAACATCTACTCTCATGAAGATCGGAGAATCTACACTCGAAATTGTGGACAATTATGTTAAACTAAACCATTGTCCAGTTAGATAAGGCCAACTTCAAGAAAAAGATCAATCACCGAATCCGACTCGGCTGGGTAGCTTTCAGGAAGCTACGTAATATCTTCTCGTCTCACATACCAGTGGTAACTTATGGCACAGAAACATGGTCGCTCACAATGGGCCTCATTCATAATCAGCCTATAATGTTCCCACTGCTCCTGCTCGGACACAGGTGTATTCTCGGTGAAAGTGAGTGGGCCGTAAACCACCACGCGGGCCCAGTGCGGGCTGGTAGATGTCACATGTCTTCGGATTTTTGGTTCTAGGACATGCCGGTTTCCTCCAGTCACGATGTTTTCCTTCACTGTCTTGATAGCAGTAGTGATCAAATTATTTACACAAAGTAAAGCGCTTGCCTGGGTCATGATCTACAACTCGTAACTCGGGACCGTTACCATTGGGCCACCATTGCTCTCATGGGTCTCATTAGAAGGCTGAAAGTCACTTAAAGGACAATAGAGAGGGCTATGCTTGGCGTTTCCCTATTACGTGATCGAATCGTAAATGAAAAGATCCGTAGGAGAACCAACCTAATCGACATAGCTTGAAGAATTGCCAAATTGAAGTGGCAGTGGGTTGGGCACATTGCTCACAGAACAGATGGCTGTACTGATGCCGCGCATCTTGCGCGCTCTGTTTGGACACACCTTCTGAGTACAAAAACTAGAGGAACAAAATATGTGAAAAAATTGATTCTCTCAGACAGTGAATAAAATAGGCAAAAACGGCGATAACTGCGACACATCTGTGTTCTTGCATAATCGTCAGTTCGTTTTTTTGTAGTATCGTCATTTGTTAGTAGGCGGCGCCAAAATAACAAAGAGTAGTACAGAGGTCAAATCTCCAAGGTCATCGAGCAAGGTAATACCCTTAAGGCAAAAGCGCCAGGGTAGCCCGCGAAATTCAAAATTTCTTACGTTTTTTGCAAATTGTAGGTCAGTGTGACCTTGTTTGTTGATTAAAATATGATTGATGATGGACCAACGGCTTAACGTGCTTTCCGAGGCACGGAGGAATCTCGGTATGTAAAGATGGTCACCCATCCACTGACCAACGCCGGCAAGCGCAGCTTAACCTGACGGATCGACCCGTGCGGCTGTTATTATTTAGCCACGAGCTCCTCACTATAGCTTTAGCATCAACTTTAATTTTCATTACTTTTAATCGCAATGAGTTTGATACGTCCAATTTATTTAGAACGCACACGAAAGAATAATAGCCACACAATAAAAAAACATACGCAACTGTCCTATGACAACAAAGTAACAAACACAAAATGCTAGTGATGGGACACAAACAATCAGTGGTATTTGATTACATGAATCAAAAATCAATCTGCCTAGCCTTTTCCCAACTATGTTGGGGTCGGCTTCCAGTCTAACCGGATGCAGCTGAATACCAGTATTTTACATGGAGCGACTGCCTATCTGGCCCCTTGGTAAGACTGGTTTTCAGACTTTCGGGCTTCTGACGACCCGTAACGACTGTCAAAGAACCACGAATGACAGACGGGACCAACGGCTTAACGTGCTTTCCGAGGCACGGGGGAGTCTCGGTATGTTCACTGACCAACCCCGGCAAGCGTAGCTTAACCTGCTATTTCATTACATGAATGAATGAATAAATAAAATGTTCATTCGTTTTATTTTCTTACACGTACACGTTTCGTACAGACGCCAGCCAGGTCAAGCCACCCGAAACTGTCAAATTTTCCCAGTCAACCTTGAACCTAATACTTTAGATTTATAAAGATTGTACGAGTAGTAGCTTGACGTGCTGGCGTCTGTACACAAAAATACGCAATATGATTAATGCCTGCGAAACGACGTAGCTAGCCACTGTAGCCAGTAATAAGAAAACAATTAATAGTAATTTAGAAAAAGAACGATTGTATTTAATTTTATAGTCAAATATTTTTTCAAATATCATTATTGATGTTGCTGGATCATTCTGCATTTAGGGTCAGCAATTCGGGAGCCACTGTACAAACGCACCCGGCGATTTTATACACTAGCTACGCGTTAAGGGTCACTGTTCTAACCTAACCTAACCTAACCCAAATGATTCACCACCAATAGAGGTAGGTAATGGTCACTATTCTAACCTAACCCAAGTGATTCACCAATGTGAAGTTTCGGACGCGCGGGTGTGATAGTACAGTGGAGCCGCAATTCGGGATACATACTTGAGCCCCGTTTTATAATGCGGGCTTAACGTAGGTATACGTGTCAAAAAGTAGGAAGGGTAAAATATAAATACCACAGGTAATAAAATAACATAGCCAATTTTATTATTTTGTTAAAAATAACACTTTTACAAGTCCATTTTTTGTTTTTTAAAACTATTTGAGTTCGGTGTTTCCTAGCTAACTAATTAAACAAACTAAATGATGTGTTTGATATTTTAGTAGGAAAACATGCGGGTGTGGCTTCATAGCCAAAGTCATAGTTAGTTCATATTCATACGTCTGAATAATGACGACTACAGTCTGATTTTTAATTCGACGGAATTCTGACATTTCAGAAGTGTTGCCAATAATAAAACGGTCCTACTAAAATCTTTAATTTGCAGGCGGTTCATCCGTGCCAAGAATGTTTTTTTAAAGTGGGTATCGTACCCTCAATTAGTTTCCTTCTATTATTTGCAAGTTGTTTAAAACTACACGACATAAAATGTTCTGATCAGATTGCACTAGTACGCGTGGGTCCCCAAGTTTCTGTATTACCGCAAAATATCCTCCATTTTTGTCATAGTACAGGATCTTTTGGAAATCTGTTGAAGAAAAATATAGAATAGAAGTAATCAGTTTAAATAAGTGCCAACAGAATCAAACGAAAATCATGTCTTTTAATTTGATTGTGTACGTACTACGTTTTCATAACAGCCTTGAAAAAACCTACTAGTAAGTACCTACTACCTACGGTCCGCGGTGGAATAGTTATTAAATTATTCCACTGCGGGTTATTTTTTTTCAAATTGCTATTTTTTAAACGAACAAACTGTTATTTTTTATTAGCCTAAAACTACAAAAGAAAAGAATTTAAATCGACTCACAAAGAACTGAAATTAATATTATGTAACATATATATATTTTTATTTCAACCTGACTTATCCAGATACATTACAAAAAAAAAACTGGTTCTGAACATACTGACTGAAAAAATGATTTATTTGATCAATCATTGATTCACGTTGTCCCTGCACTATGCAAATTCCTACCTGTACTACCGTGTACTACGTTTGCGCTACCAACGTACCACTGTATTTTTCTATCGTAATGTCAACAACGATTATTTCGACATTATACTTAAATAAAACTATTTTAATGTATAGTTTATACTTATATGTGGTAAGAAACACCATGGTTTCGCAAATTTGAAGTGGCAGATCGCTTTTTGCACGAGGAAACTGCAAAATTAACCATTTTTTGGGAGCACTTTCTTGCGACACAATACGATACACAATGACAGCAGTCGGCGAATGAATTAGTTTTATATAACGTGCATGGTCGTATGGCCAATCGACTTTGGCAGAGGGGTTCGCTCAGCTATGCCATCTCCATAGGTTAAATGCTCTAAGTAAATTACCCTTTATACTAAAGCAACGCTGACATACATCACACTGATAAGATTTTTCACCAGTGTGTACACGAATATGTCTTTTTAAATCAAAGCTTTGACGAAAACTATTATGACATACATCGCACTTATACGGTTTTTGACCAGTGTGTAAACGAATATGTTGTGTTAAATTAGACTTTTGACTAAAACTATGTTGACATACAGCACACTTATACGGTTTTTGACCAGTGGCTATAAGAATATGTTTTTTTAAACTGTCCTTAACACTAAAGCAACGCTGACATACATCACACTGATAAGATTTTCCACCAGTGTGTATACGAATATGTTTTTCTAAAGTGCTCTTATCACTAAAGCAACGCTGACAAACATCACACTTATACGGTTTTTGACCGGTGTGTATACAAATATTATGTTTTGTTAATTTAGACTCTTCACAAAAACTACGCTGACATACATCACACTTATACTGTTTTTGACCAGTGTGTATACGAATATGTCGTGTTAAATTAGACTTTTCACAAAAACTACGTTGACATACATCACACTTATACGGTTTTTGACCAGTGTGTATACGAATATGTCGTGTTAAACTAGACTTTTGACTAAAACTACGTTGACATACATCACACTTATACGGTTTTTGACCAGTGTGTATAAGAATATGTCGTGTTAAACTAGGCTTTTGACTAAAGCAACGCTGACATACATCACACTGATAAGGTTTTTCACCAGTGTGTATACGAACATGTTTTGTTAAATCACACCCTTATCAATAAAGCAACGCCTTAGAGCATTTAACCTATGGAGATAGCATAGCTGAGCGAAACCCTCTGCCAAAGTCGATTGGCCATACGACCATGCACGTTATATAAAACTAATTCATTCGCCGACTGCTGTCATTGTGTATCGTATTGTGTCGCAAGAAAGTGCTCCCAAAAAATGGTTAATTTTGCAGTTTCCTCGTGCAAAAAGCGATCTGCCACTTCAAATTTGCGAAACCATGGTGTTTCTTACCACATATAAGTATAAATTATACATTTATATAGTTTTATTTAAGTATAATGTCGAAATAATCGTTGTTGACATTACGATAGAAAAATACAGTGGTACGTTGGTAGCGCAAACGTAGTACACGGTAATACAGATAGGAATTTGCATAGTGCAGGGACAACGTGAATCAATGATTGATAAAATAAATGATTTTTTCAGTCAGTATGTTCAGTAACCAGTTTTTTTTTTGTAATGTATCTGGATAAGTCAGGTTGAAATAAAAAAATATATATATTATAAAATATTCATTTCAGTTCTTTGTGAGTCGATTTAAATTTTTTTCTTTTGTAGTTTTAGGCTAGTAAAAAATAACAGTTTGTTCGTTTCGAATGTGAGTTTTTGCAGCTCATGCAATTCGAAAAAAAATTATCTGCAGTGGAATTATTTAATAACTATTCCACCGCGGACCGTAGGGGTAGTAGGTACTTAATAGTAGGTTTTTCAAGTCTGTTATGAAAACGTAGTACGTACACAATCAAATTAATAGACATGATTTTCGTTTGATTCTGTTGGCACTTATTTAAAACTGATTACTTCTATTCTATATTTTTCTTCAACAGATTTCCAAAAGATCCTGTACTATGACAAAAATGGAGGATATTTGCGGTAATACAGAAACTTGGGGACCCACGCGTTAGAGTGCAATCTGTTCAGAACATTTTATGTCGTGTAGTTTTAAACAACTTGCAAATAATAGAAGGAAACTAATTGAGGGTACGATACCCACTTACAAATACAAAAATGTTTAATTAATTACCATTATTTGTTAACATTTTGTTGGTGAATGGCGTCTCCTTTTAAGCAGATAATGCCTGTGTTAGAAGACGCCGCTCTTTCTTAGGTAGGATAAAAGATGATAAAAAAAACAAAAAACTACTTAAGACAACATTTTACAAAAAATAGTAGGTATGTGTGTTCGCTTGTGAAGTAGGAGAGGTGTGGGGGTGTAAGTGTGAGAGTGGTGTGATGTGATGTGATGTGATGTGATGTGATGTGATGTGAGTGAAGTGGTGTGTGTGTAAGTGCACTTTAAAAAACATTCTTGGCACGGAAGAACCGGCTGCAAAAATAAAGATTTTAGTAGGACCGTTTTATTATTGGCAACACTTCTGAAATGTCAGAATTCCGAAAAATCAGACTGTAGTCGTCATTATTCAGACATATGAATAACTATTAATACTAACTATGGCTTTGGCTATGAAGCCACACCCGCATGTTTTCCTACTAAAATATCAAACACATAATTTAGTTTGTTTAATTAGTTAGCTAGGAAACACCGAACTCAAATAGTTTTAAAAAACGGACGTGTAAAAGTGTTATTTTTAACAAAATAATAAAATTGGCTGTGTTATTTTATTATTTATAATTCTACCCTTCCTACTGTTTGACACGTATACCTACGTTAAGCCCGCATTATAAAACGGGGCTCAAGTATGTATCCCGAATTGCCGACCCTAAATGCAGAATGATAGGGAAGGTCCAGCAATATCAATAATGTTATTTGAAAAAATATTTGTCTATAAAAATAAATACAATCGTTCTTTTTCTAAAGCACTATTAATTGTTTTGTCATTAGGTACCTACGTAGTTTCGCAGGCATTAATCATATTGCGTATTTTTGTGTACAGACGCCCGCACATCAAGCTACTACAATCTTTATAAATCTAAAGTATTAGGTTCAAGGTTGATTGAGAAAATTTGACAGTTTCGGGTGGCTTGACCTGCTGGCGTCTGTACATACAAGAAAATAAAACGAATGAACATCTTATCTAGTCATTCATTCATGTAATGAAATAGCAGGTTAAGCTACGCTTGCCCGGGTTGGTCAGTGAATGAGTGACCATCTTTACATACCGAGATTCCTCCGTGCCTCGGAAAGCACGTTAAGCCGTTGCTCCCGGCTGTCATTCGTGGTTCTTTGACAGTCGTTACGGGTCGTCAGAAGCCTGAAAGTCTGACAACCAGTCTTACCAAGGGGTAACGTATTACCACAGTCTATACATCATACAGTCGTTCGACGAAGCCGTCTAGACAGGGCAATCGAGCGGGGCGTGAGGAGCGAGACGCGGGAGGCGCGAGCCCGAGCTGCATACTTCCACCGTTTTAGTAGCTCGGGACACGATTTTCAGGGCTATCGTGTTGATATTAATATTGTTTTAATTAATTATTATTATTGAATGTATGTAACACACAGAAAAATACAGAGATACGACATAGTAACATTTAAGTGCCTGCTTGGTTATTTCTTAAGTTTTTTTGGAAAGGACGCGGGACGGTACGAACTTAGCGAATGAGTAGGCTAGGCGAAAAAAAATTAAGTGTTTTTCATCACGAGCCTTGTGTTTTTTTTTTATATTCTAATATTAAAAATGTAACATAGGGATATGTATAAAATTAAATAAAGGAAATAATAACAATGACATGGGTGTCATTTTCATGTTTTTTGAGTCCATGATGGCGGATGCAAAAATTTTCAAATTTACCGTCATGGGTGCTATTTTCATGGTTATTGAGCTCGCTGAAAACTGTAATAAGGTCAAAATGAAAATCCAAGATGACGGCTGCTAAAATTTTGTAATTTCTCGTTATCGTTATCAGCGACCTCAAAAACCATAAGAATGATATCCATGTCGAAAAAAAATAAACTAAAAAGAAAAATAATAAAATAATTAGAAAAAAAAACTTAAGAAATAAGCAGGCACTCAAATTTCAAATTCAAAAAATAATAATTCAATTCTCATTCAATTCAATATTTCATTCAATTTCTCAAATTTATAATAATAATGTTGATCTCAAATAAACAAAGTACCTAATTAATATCGTTTACTTGGGACAACCCTTGCTGTTGCGACAATGTGTTTACTTGGGACAACCCTTGCTGTTGCGACAATGTCTAGACGTTGTCGGCATTTACCACGAGATCAAAGGCGTCGTCCTACTGTATGTTTTTATACTGTGGTATTACCAAGTAACTGGGTTGTGGAGATCAGATAGGCAGTCGCTCCATGTAAAATACTGGTATTCAGCTGCATCCGGTTAGACTGGAAGCTGACCCCAACATAGTTGGGAAAAGGCTAGGCAGATTGATTTTTGAGTCATGTAATAAAATACCACTGATTGTTTGTGTCACATCACTAGCACTTTGTGTTTGTTGTCATAGGACAGTTGCGTAGATACGCACAAATTTGTCAATGTGTATGTGTTTTTTTATTGTGTGGCTAATATTCTTTCGTGTGCGTTCGTAGCAATACGAAGCATGTATCTTAGTGTGGTTGTCAAATTTTCGTAGTGTGCTGTATGTGTTTTCCTCGCCTCCCGCATAAAGTGGCAGAAAATGTTGTTCAGTGATTCGCTACTTGCCATCTCCATAGGTTAAATGCTCTAAGAGCAACGCTGACATACATCACACTGATAAGGTTTTTCACCAGTGTGTATACCAACATGTTTTCTTAAATCACACTTATCAATAAAGCAACGCTGACATACATCACACTGATAAGGTTTTTCACCAGTGTGTATACGAACATGTTTTCATAAATCACCCTTATCACTAAAGCAACGCTGACATACATCACACTGATAAGGTTTTTCACCAGTGTGTATACGACGAACATGTTTTGTTAATTCACCCTTGGGAGTAAAACTACGTTGACATAAATCGCACTTATAAGGTTTTTCACTAGTGTGTACGAATATGAATTGTTAAATTGCCCTTATCTCTAAAGCAACGCTGACATACATGACACCGATAAGGTTTTTCACCAGTGTGTATAAGAATATGTCGTGTTAAACTAGACTTTTGAGTAAAACTACGTTGACATACATCGCACTTATACGGTGTTTGACCAGTGTGTATAAGAATATGTCGTGTTAAAACAGGCTTATCACTAAAACTACGTTGACAAACATCACACTGATAAGGTTTTTCACCAGTGTGTATACGACGAACATGTATTGCTAAATTACCCTTGTGACTAAAACTACGTTGACATACATCACACTTATACGGTTTTTCATCAGTGTGTATTCTAATATGTCTTGTTAAACTGCCCTTATCACTAAAGCAACGCTGACATACGTCACACTTATACGGTTTGTGACCAGTGTGTATACGAATATGTTGTGTTAAACTACTCTTGTGATTAAAACTACGCTGACATACATCACATTTGGGTTTTTCACCAATTTGTGTTCGAGCATGTTGTAACTTTTTTTTTACTCGATTCAAATTACGCTGATCACATTTGTAAGGCTCTTTGAAATAAGTGTCAGGTTTGGACGTACGTTTTTGAGTTGTCCGGATAACTTTAGAGTCAGATTTTTCCTTTTTCGTTTGCTCGGCTGTTATTGCATCTTCTAGTTTTGTTCTTCGAGTGTCTAGCTTTGGTTTTTTCGCAACGGTCGTCCCTGTAATTATAAATCTGCTAAGTACAATGTTGGAAGAAGATTGACATACACAAGAATCAAAATAATAGCGCTTTGCATGACTCAAACTAGGACCGAAAAGGAGGAATTTCTGGAGACATTGAACCCTCCAGAAAAGTAAAGAAGAATAAGGCACTGCTACTTGCTATGTCAATAGATAGCCCATAAGTAATACAATTTTATTAGTGTACGCACGGCTACAGATTAAGCTATACATTTCCAGTATAAGCTGATTTCGCATTGTATAGGATTTCCTTACAATGAGAGGTCAGTGTAAACTGAAAATGTATAGCTTGATGTGCAGCCGTGTGTAGTAAATCGTTGTAATATACAGGGTGATTGGAAGATGGGTGCAAAGCTTTAAGGCGAAGATAGTACATACCGTTTAGAACCATTTAAGCCATGGTTGTCTTAGACGAAGTCTTACCATTTTTTTAACCTAATTTTTATAATGTTTTCGAAAATTCCCAAAATTTTAACTAAACTGCTTATTTATGGCCAAATTGAATGATAAATGAATATATTTTTTATTTCATTTTATTAAAGTAATGTGTAACCAATCTAGCAAAACATGTGTTAGGTCTCTGTGTCGTTACACATTTTTTTTACAGACATTTAAAAATTTTAAAAATTCATAAATACTTTTTGTAAACCTTATTTTTAAAAAAACGGAGGATGCTTTTTTTGTTCAAACCTTTTAGAAAACATGCTTGATAATCGCTCTTTCTTTTGAGACATCATTTACGCGGATATCTTACAAATTATTGAAATTAGGACCTACAAACCAATCTGAGAGAGAAATTTTAAATTTTAGGCAGACTAATTAAAACAAAATTTTTGCTTAAAAAATTACTTTATGTGTTTGAAATGATAACTACATACACTTTTATTAGTGATGTTTACGGCAGTAGGAGGTGGTTGGATCGCTGTTTCGTATCTGTAGCAGCTTGGCATACAATTGTAAATGTGCATGTGTCTGAGGATATTTATGTGTCGGATGATCTACCTATGTGTGTTGAATGTAATTTAGAAGTGGTGCGGCCTAAACTATTGACTCTGCCGCAATTCTGTTGTATGGGGTGAAAGAACAAAGACAGAAACGATTAATTACCATAATTTTTGTAATAGAGACTTGCGCAACGTTGATTTCCCTCATGAGTTTGAGAGTTGGGGTGGTGGTTCGTGCAGTTTGGCTGAAGATAAAGTTGTTCTGGATAATTTGTACAAACAGATTGAAGAAATACTATGTGCGGCATGCAGGCAGTCTAAAGTGACACACGAGGGCGACCGAGCCGGGTAGGCGCGTGTGTGGGTGGAATGAACATGTCAGGGACGCTCGTCACGAGGCCAGATTTAGTTTTCAGGCCTGGATACATAACAAACATCCCTCTTCAGGTCCTGTCTATGATAAAATGCGAGAGAAGCGAAACGTTTTTAAAAGCCGGTTGAAGTTCTGCCAAAACAATGCTGAGAAAATTATTATGGATAGGTTAGCCGAACAGCGAGCCACTAAAAAATTCGGTGAATTCTAGAAATCAACTGGTAAGTTGGATGGGAAGCCCAAGCTCGCTGCGAGTATGGGAGGGTTAAGTGATCCCCAGGGAATTGCGAACATGTTTAAAGTGCATTTCCAAGTTCAGTCCCCTCTCGGTCCCTCAACCGTGAAGGAAGATTCTGAGCCCAGCAGTCGTGGAGTGAGACCTCTGATGCGTTTCTCAGCTAAGCAGGTGAGTGCAATCATAAACGGTATGAGCCGAGACAAATCTCCAGGACATGATGGGCTCAGTATTGAGCTAAAATGAGTACATTCCATTTTAAACCACTCCAGTTTTCATAGCCAACATTGCTTTTTATACGAGCTTCTAACAGGCTGTCCAACTTAAATAAGTATGTGGTACTTATTGCAAATTAAAAAACATAATGTGGTGTGAACAAAACAAATGTGTGTGCAATTTCCATTGTCCATAAATGAATATAATTATGTGCAAGTTATAACTTTATTGTGGATGGAAATTTAAAGACATCTTTTCCTTACATTATACTTCCCCGTATTATTGAAATGCCTTGATGTGGATGTGGAGTTCACAATAAAATTGCCACATAAGAAATTATAAAAGTTGCACATTGGCAAACAGTATTGATCACCACTCTACCACCCAAAAAAATTTGCCTTTCCACATAGTATATACAATACTAATGTATACATTTGTTTTTCAGATGTTTGTCAGAATAATGATCACAATTATCCTCGAAAAAGGAAACATGATGACCATACATATGCCCCGTCTGCCTGGTAAGACTGGTATTTTAATTAACAATAAAATTTTCATTTATACCTGCTGATTATTATTCTAAACAGGAATACTGAAATGGCGAAAAAAAATCTGCTGTTCAGTACATTTTATCTACACGAAACTCGCCAAAATGTAGGGAGCAGCTGATTTCTTTTCGCGATTTCAGGTTTGGTGCCATAGTAAAAGTTGTTCATATATGAGTAGAACACAACGTGAAAATTTGCGCACTGCTTAAAATAATATCCTGTTAACAAAAGTTAACTTTTTTTATTTTCGTATAACAACATTTAAAAATAAAAAGTACTTTGTTTCAGATACCTCACTTGCAGTGCCATTGTTATCAGAAAAACCAATTAATGATGGAGTATCCACAATTTCTGACACAGAAAATAATGGAAATGTAACAGGTATGTACTTACTATGGTACTTGATTTTAAATTCCCTATAGACATTTGTGTATAGTTCTATAGTTTTTATAATGTTAATGTAAAATATTTACAGATCAGTCATTAATAATGCCTTCAACATCGAAGATGATCAAGATGTCAACATATAATGATGATGTTATATCATGTGTTTCTGGTACAGCAAACGAAGAAAATGAATTGGATAATATTGGTATAATGTATCAAATTCAAATATTTATATTCCTTTTATAAATCCTGTCTTGAACACTCTACACAGTAAAAGTTCCAGCATTTTTTTACATTTCGCATGTTAATATTTCGCTTTAGAAAGTAGTATGTCAATATAAAGCATGTTTCTTTTAAAGTATCAAGCCAGTGCGAGCTGATAGCAGAGTACCATACCTATCGATTTAACACCGATGTGTGTTCTACGATTTTTGTAGTTTTCGAGTTACAATTTTTTTTTATATTTTTCATGATTGAACGAGATGATGGCTTTAAAAAATTATTTAAAAATTATTAACTTTGAACAAGAATGTACTAAATATGGCATTATTTGCTGAAACCGGTTGTTGAAAGTGGTGTATCTGAAATTTTGAGATTTTCATTTTTTATAATTTATTATGATCTTTGCATATTTTTGTCAATGCAGATATTTACTATTCCTCTACGTTTAAGCAGAGCTCAGTTGATAATAGGAACATAAATTGTATACCTACTACTATCCTTAATATGATGGGGTCGCGGGTTGTGCCGCTGGGGTCGCGGGTTGTCTGAAGGGGTTACCGCGGCCCTGGCATAGGCAACTGAAGGAACACGGGTGGGTTTTAGTCAGTAAAAGTCTGACACGCCCTCCCGCTCCACCCAGAGCGGGAGAAGTTATTTTATGATTTCCCACCCTCAAAAAATAACTTGAAGACTACAAAAAATCGTAAAACATACATGGCGGTTAAATCAATAGGTATGGTACTCTGCTATCAGCTTGCACTGGCTTGACACCTTGAAAGAAACACCCTGTATTTAGACATCTATTTAAGAGTTTAGTTGATTTTTATACATTGAGTTTCATCATGCAATATTAAATTGATGAAAACAAAAAACTAACTCGGATCAATGCTTCAAAGTACATACTTTGGTTGGCATTCTCCTATAATATTTTTGTTTATATTATGTTTTATTACACAGGTTCAAGTCCTATAGCTGAGCCAAGACTTATGGTCATGACTCCCCTTATGACTCCCAAAATGTTGACGAAAAGGAGGCTTCTGAAAACATCAAAAAATCTTACTCCTAAATGTAGGAAACTCTACAAGGAGTATGTACGGTCAAAGAGACAACTTAATTTTAGTCGGAGGGCCAAGAGGGCTCTCAAATTTTCAAAAGAGAAATCTTTTGAAAAGCTGACTCAAAATATGAATCCTTTGGCAAAACAGATAATGTGGATGCAATTGAAGCAGTGCACCAAGGGCTCACATTGTCGTCGATTTACTGACGAAGAAAAGTTAATTGGTCTCTCAATTTTAAAACAGAGCCCGAAATGTTACAAATTTTTGCAGAAAATATTTATTCTTCCCTCTAAAACCACATTAAATAAAATGATTTCTGGTTTGAATATTGGCACTGGAATTAATCCTCAAATATTTGAAGCAATAAAGCAAGAGGTAAGATAGATACCTTATTTAGGGATTTATAATATTTATTGGTACATTTATATTAATTAAATTTTAATTTAACCAAAATATTTTTCTTTTTTTTTCTTTTATTATTTTCAGGTTAGCACTTGGTGTGAAAACAAAAAATATTGCTCAATATTGTTTGACGAGATGGCCCTAGAACCGGGCCAAACATACGATAAACACGGAGATATAATCCATGGCTTCGTAGACTTAAATGGGAGGACTGATGAGCCATTTACAAATGGCAGCAGCCTATTGCTTTTTAATTCTGTAAGGGTGCAACATCATCCTTCCAACTGAAGTCAATTTTAAAAACGGTCATTACTGCATGCATTGATGCCGGTCTTTTACCTCTGGCACTAGTCAGTGACCAGGGCACATCTTTTCAGTCCGCCATAAAAAGTCTTATTGAAGAAACAAGGAGAGATCAAATACTGGCTGATGAAAATACAGGTACATACTGAATTCTACACTTCGTTTTAATGAGGATTTTGCCATTGTTTTGTTTTAATTGGATTATTAAAATAAAAGTTTTATTCAAATCTTTAAGAACAATCAAACTGGTTATCTTTTAAAGATATTCGATATACCAGGTTATTATATAGTTATTGATGTTATTTATTATACATATTATAATGACGGTAATATTATTTCTGTTTTAAATGGTGTCATTGAAATTCAGGGTAGCAAAATAAGTGTAATATTTGATCCGCCACACTTAATTAAATAGTTAAGAAACAATTTTTTGACCAAAAATATTAAACATAATGGAAAAGTTTGAAAATGGAGTGACATCGTCGAAATTTACCAAACTGACTGAAGTCATGCGCAAATGAGGCTGATGCCTAAATTAAATGACGAACTCTTGACTGATAGAGTTCTGCATTGTATTTTTTTTTTAAATTAATCATCGTTTATTTTTTTATAGGTGAAGAATTGTGCACGAGTTTTCAGCAAAATGGTTGCAGCTACTTTGAATTACACGTCTCAATTTTGTAAGTATTTCTGTGATATTAACCCATAGATTTTTTATACTTAGTTCTCTGTTAACTTAGAAATGATAATTCTGTCATTTAAGTACTAGCACTTGCACCAGTTATATTATAATAACTTCCAGCAATTTTTGTTTTTATTTTATTAAACCAGTCATCATCCTGAATTTTAATATTTCTGATATATTTTTCTGAACCTTAACTCCCTCATAGTAAGCCCTTTCATTTGATATGTCACACGGTACAGTTTACAAAACTTTTTTTTTTAATTTTCCCCCTAAAAGTGAATCTCATATTCAAAATTCATATATTTACTTTAGCTGTACGTGTTTGGGTCACAGAAATCCATATGTGTACCAAATTTGAACTTAATCGGTCCATAAGATTCGGAGCTATTATTCTATCATGTTTTTAAAAAAATCAGAAATAAACAGAGACACAAGAAAAAGGAAAGGTCATGACTCACACAACTTGTCATCTCAGAAAAAAATAGATTTAGGAGACAACTCAGCAACTACACCCACTAAGGGAAAAGAAATCCTGAGACCCAACATACTTAACTACATTGAACGAGGCAGATCTGCTTCACTGTCCGAGATACCAAAAAACTTGTAACGTCCTCCGGCACCCGGAACCAAATCGGAAAAAAGATCATAACTTCATCTAAACCAACTGGAAAATGCACCCCAAGCCGGTTGGTCACCGTGGGGAAAGAAGACCACTACCCTTCAGCAAACAATACACCTAAAATACCTAAAGAAAAACCAAATAATATCTACATAGCCACCTTAAACACACTTTCATTAAGGACAACAGAAAAACTCCTCGAGCTAGAAATAGCTTTAAGTAAAATTAAATGGGATATTCTCGGTATAAGTGAAGTAAGACGAGTAGGAAACCATATTGAAGAACATGATGACATGATATCCTGTATTACATCGGCGAAACTAAGGGGCAATACGGAGTGGGATTTATGGTGAAAAACATCTAAAGAAACAAATCATAGAGTTCAAAGGCATATATGAAAGAATCGCTTTACTAAATATATAGTTACAGGGCTACAAGAATGAGTGGACTATAGTACAAATATATGCACCAACAGAAGCAGCAGAAGAAACAGTAAAAGAGGAGTTCTATAACCAACTTTCAACCACATTAGAGACTACTCATAAAAACATTATTGTCATGGGAGACTTCAATGGCAAAATAGGCAAACAGAAGCATGGTGAAGAGTCTGTGGTAGGAAGCTATGGCATAGGAAAAAGAAGCAAGCATGGCAAGAGAATAGTAAACATGGCTCTTGAGAACAACTTAACCATATTAAACAGCGTTTTCAAGAAAAGGCCTGCCAAGAAATGGACCTGGATATCGCCCGATGGCACTTACCGAAACGAAATAGACTTTATAACTAGTAATTAACCCAAATGTTTTCAAGATGTCAGTGTATTAAATAATTTTAACTTTAACAGTAATCACCGCACGGTCAGAGCGACACTATCTCTTAAACAACAAAAGAAACAGAGGAAACACTTCCATCAAGAAAGAAATGCTTGGACAAACGACA
This sequence comes from Cosmia trapezina, assembly GCA_905163495.3. Lineage (NCBI taxonomy): Eukaryota > Metazoa > Arthropoda > Insecta > Lepidoptera > Noctuidae > Cosmia > Cosmia trapezina. The sequence goes on along the minus strand of LR991046.1, from coordinate 4,137,260 downwards.
TAACATCTCACAGCACTATAACATCCGAAGGAATAGACAAAACATAAGAAATTTACAACATAGAAACAAACGATATTTGCAGGAAGGCCAACAAGATAAAAACAGACAAAAATACCCTAAGCTCAAAGACAATAGACCTCACATAGACTTATAAAAAAGATGGACTCCGCGCTGCGCATATCGAAAGTGAAGCACAGTAAGTATGCCGGGACCGTTTGTACAAACACGCCTCGCGCACACATTTACATCATAGTATGCCGACCGGCCGCCATTACGTGACACGAGCGACGGCGTCTTTGCAGGTACTCAAATCACGCACACATAGATCGGTAGGGTGCTTCACTTTCGATATGCGTGGCGCGGAGTCCATCTTTTTTTATAAGTCTATGAGACCTCATTCAAAACAGGAAAGAACTACTAAAAAATAGAAGAAGTAAAACAACATTACAAGAATTAACTGAATTAAGTAAAGAAATAAGTCGCAATATAAAACAAGATATGTCAAATAGGAGAATCAAATGCATCCAAAACCACATTACTAAAACAGGAGGTATTAACAAGGCACTAAAGGAACTAAAAGAAGCGACGCTATGGGTCCCGAAAATGAAAAGCAAAAGCAACAGGGAAGAAACAAGGAGACAGCCAATTCTAAAGATAGCAACAGACTACTATCAGAAATTATACTCTTCCGGAAACACCTTGGAATGCAACACAAACCTTGAAGACGAAACTGAAGAAATCCCTCAGATTCTCGAAAGGGAAGTCCAGCATGCAATAGAAACACAGAAAAACGAAAAAGCTCCCGGACCTGATCATATAACTAATGAGATGATGAAAGCGATATTGCCAGAATTAACAACAAAACTGACTAACTTGTTTAATCTTATCCTAAACACAGAATACATACCTACACAATGGACAATAAGCACTATAATACTCATCTTTAAGAAAGGAGATAGATCTGAAATAGGCAATTATCGCCCAATAAGTCTTATGTCTAATATATACAAGGTGATTGGAAGATGGGTGCAAAGCTTTAAGGCGAAGATAGTACAGACAGTTTAGAACAATTTAAGCCATGGTTGTCTTAGACGAAGTCTTACCATTTTTTTTAACCTAATTTTTAAGATTTTTTTCGAAAATTGCCAAAATTTTAACTAAACTGGTTATTTATAACTAAATTGAATGGTAAATGAATTCATTTTTATTTTATTTAATTAAAGTAATGTGTAAGCAATCTAGCAAAACATGTTTTAGGCCTCTGTGTCGTTAGACATTTTTTTTACAGACATTTAAAGTTCATATAAATTTTAAAAAATCATAAATCATTTTTGAAAACCTTATTTAAAAAAAAAAACGAAGGGTGCTTTTTTTGTTCAAATATTTTTGAAAACATGCGTGATAATCGCTCTTTCCTTTGAGGTATCATTTACGAGGATATTTTACAAATTATTGAAATTAGGATCTACAAACCATTTTGAGCGAGAAATTTTAAATTTTAGGCAGACTAATTAAAACAAAATTTTTGCTTAAAAAACTTACGCTAAGCTTACTTTATGTGTTCGAAATGATAATTACTTCAATTTTAAGAATTTTTAGCACATGCCAATTGAGGGGATTATCTAAACAATGGCCGCCGCGCGCAGTGCGGCACATGAAATAACCGAATTGAAGGGATTATCTAAACAATGGCAGCAATGCGCGGTGCGACGGCATTTCCAGGTAGAACGCCCAGTGAATAGAAAATAGCGATAAATACGTTGGTTTTTACAGCAAAATGGTATTAGTTACTAAGGCAACAAAATCGTGTTTTTATTTAGTTAGGGTTAGTCAGTCTGTGTTGAAGCGGTCACATCTTTTACTTATTACAATTAGTTGAATTAGTCAAACTACAGCTGCCCATGTGAGAGGACGTTGTCGTGTTGATTCGCAATTTACCGTGTTCAGTTGTAGCCCTTTGCGTTCCTGCACGTGTTGTTTGCGTTAGTTTTGAACATTTTTGTTTCACCGTGTCCAGTCGTAGCCGCAAGCTCCTGCACGTGTTAATTTTTGAGTTGTGTTGAGTTGACATTTAGTGCGCTCCTACGCCGTTTTTCTTAATTGTTAAGTAGCTATGGCTACTTTTTCCAATCAGGAATATGCGGATATCGTATTTATGTATGGCAGAGCAGATGGCAATGGATCCTTGGCGCGACGGATGTATCAAGAACGCTTTCCGAATCGCAGGGTACCTAATGTGCGAGTGTTTTACAACACTTTTCGTCGACTTGCCCAAGTTGGGTTTCACCGCGTGGAACCTGGAGTCAACCCAGGCAGACATGAAACTGACGTCGAAGAAAACATTTTGGCAGCATTTCAAGCAGATCCTACTACCAGTACCAGAGCCGTAGCTCAAAATCTAAACATTTCACAATGGAAGGTGTGGCATACAATGCACCAAAATGACAAATATCCGTTCCATGGTAGGGGTGTGCAAGGTCTGGAAGAGCAAGATCCCCAAAGAAGAATACAGTTCTGCCGTTTCAACAGAGACATCGAAGATGCGTGGTTTCTGAAATCAATCTTGTGGACGGATGAAAGCAAAATTTCTAGGGAGGGCATTGCAAACTTTCATAACCTCCATGAATGGGCCGACAGAGACAATAATCCACATTTTAAGAAGCGAGTGTCGTTTCAGGGAAAATTCTCTGTCAATGTATGGGCTGGAGTAATTGGCAGGACATTGATTGGGCCCCACTTTTTACCGGATAATTTAAATGGTGAAAATTATTTGCACTTTCTACAATTCGATTTACCAGTTCTGATAGAGGAAACCGGTGTCCCGATATTCGAAAGAGACCGAACAGTCGTCTTTCAGCAAGACGGCTGTCCAGCGCATTGGACGTTAAATGTAAGGGAACACTTAAATAATTGCTTCCCTGACAGCTGGATCGGCAGAGATGGACCCATCCCTTGGCCCGCTCGCTCACCAGATCTGACCCCGCTGGACTTTTTCGTGTGGGGCCGGGCCAAAGAACTGGTGTATACGAATGTTGAAATAAACACGAGAGAAGAATTGATGGAGAGAATTAATTCAGCGTTTGAAACGATGAAACTGGAGATGATGTTGAAAATAACAACAACAGAAGTGAGAAGACGTAGCCGTGCTTGTATTAGGAATCATGGCAGACATTTTGAACATGAACAATAAATAATTTAGATTCAAATGTTGTTTTAATTACTCCGCCTAAAATTTTAAAATTTGTCGCTCAAATTGGTTTGTAGTTCTTAATTTCAATAATTAAAATGAATTCATTTATCATTCAATTTAGTTATAAATAACCAGTTTAGTTAAAATTTTGGCAATTTTCGAAAAAAATCTTAAAAATTAAGTTAAAAAAAAAATGGTACGACTTCGTCTAAGACAACCATGGCTTAAATTGTTCTAAACTGTCTGTACTATCTTCGCCTTAAAGCTTTGCACCCATCTTCCAATCACCTTGTATAAGGTGTTCTCAAAAATAATACTAAAACGGATTACCAAAAAACTTGACGAACAACAATCAAGAGAACAGGCTGGATTTCGATCAGGATTCTCAACAATTGATCACATACATGTGACAAAACAGCTTGTTGAAAAATGCCAAGAATATAACTATCCACTATACATGGCATTTGTGGACTATAATAAAGCATTCGACTCTTTGGAACATCAATTCATTTGGGAAGCCCTGAAAAATCAAGGAATAGAAAAGAAATATATAAGGTTGATAAGGAATGTATATTCTAACAGCAAAGCACGAATAAAACTAGAAACAGAGGGGGAGATTTTCCCAATACACAGGGGAGTGAGGCAGGGAGACCCACTCTCGCCAAAACTTTTCTCAGCAGTGCTAGAGGAAGTCTTTAGGAAGATGGAATGGGACAACATGGGAATTAATATCAATGGAACACGTTTGAATCGCCTCAGATTCGCAGATGACATAATACTTATAACAGATAACCCGGAAAGCCTTCAAAACATGCTCCAAGATTTGTCACGTGAGAGCAAAAACGTAGGCCTAACAATAAACAAAACAAAGACCAAAGTATTAACAAACAGATCGCGAATAAACATCTCAGTGGACGAGGAGGAAATAGAATATGTAAATTCCTATATATACCTGGGCCAACTTATTGCATTCAACAACCAAATGGACTCAGAGATAGAGAGACGGGTAGCCAATGCATGGAAGAGATATTGGTCTCTCAAGGAAGTGCAAAAAGGCAAACAATATAATATTGCAACAAAAAGGAAAATATACAACACATGCATATTACCATTATTAAGTTACGGTTGCCAGACCTGGGCTAACACACAAAAACAGGACCAAAAACTGATTACATGTCAAAGAGCCATGGAGAGGAGTATTTTGGGTTACACAAAAAGGGATAGAAAAAGAGCTGTAGATATAAGACACATTACGAAAATCGAAGATGTTGTAGTCCACACCAAAAAACTCAAATGGAGGTGGGTAGGCCACATGATGAGAGAGAACTGTAATAAGTGGACAAAACATGACAGAATGGACCCCTAGATTTCAAACAAAAAGGAAAAGAAGGAGACAAAGGAAACGTTGGTCGGACGAAATTAGAAAGATTGCGGGTCCATTGTGGCACAGAAGAACCCAAACTAGAGTGGACTGGAAAGAGCTGGAGGAGGCCTTCGTGTCGCAAAGACACGCTAACACACAATAATAATTTATATAAGTACCTATTATGAGATTTTATTTTAAATGTATGAAAAACTATGATATATTAATGTTAAATGTTAAATTGAATAATTAATTAATTTTGAAATGTTAGCGATTAAGGCTTAATAATAAAAGATTCGGAGCAAATTGGCTGTGACAGACGGACAGACAGACAGACACACGAGCGATCCAATAAGGGTTCCGTTTTTTCCTTTTGAGGTACGGAACCCTAAAAAGAGAAAAAAAAGTCGGACCGCGCTCGCTCGTAACGGGGTGTTTCAAACTACGTCATGCGCCATAATACTCAATTCAAATGTTCACAAATATCTTTTTTTTTAATGAATGATGAAAAGGTTTAGTAGTAATTATTTATTTATTGGATCGTCAACAGAGCATACACACACACACAAACACACATACACACAATACATGAAGTGGACTGCCGTTGTAAGACGATTAAAATGCCTCGGTGTATACTCATTTCTTACCAGTGTGTATACGAATATGTTTTGTTAAATTACCTTTTTCACTAGCTGACATGAATCATTCATAAGGTTTTCGCCAGTGTGTACAAGAATATGTTTTTTTAAATTACACTTTTGGTTGGTGGACATACATCAATCACACTTCTACGGTTTTTGACCAGTGTGTAAAAGAAAGTGCCGTGTTAAATTGCACTTTTGACTAAAACTAAGCTGACATACAACGCACTTATAAGGCTTTTCACCGGTGTGTATACGAATATGTTGTGTTAAATTACCCTTATCACTAAAGCAACGCTGACATACATCACACTGATAAGGTTTTTTACCAGTGTGTATACGAACATGTTTTGTTAAATCCTTCTTTTGAGTAAAACTACGTTGACATACACCGCACTTAAAAGGTTTTTCACCAGTGTGTACAAGAAGATGTCGTGTTAAAATAGGCTTCCCACTAAAACTACGTTGACATATATCACACCGATAAGGTTTTTCACTACTGTGTTTACCAATATTATGTCGTGTTAAATTAGACTTTTGAGTAAAACTACGTTGACATATATCGCACTGATAAGGTTTTTCACCAGTGTGTATACGAATATGTGTTGTTAAATCAGAGTTTTGAGTAAAACTACGCTGACATACATCGCACTTATACGGTTTTTGACCAGTGTGTACAAGAATATGTCGTGTTAAACTATTCTTCCCACTAAAACTACGTTGACATACATCACACTGATAAGGTTTTTCACCAGTATGTATACGAATATGCTTTGTTAATCTGGCCTTATCACTAAAGCAACGCTGACATACATCACACTGATAAGGATTTTCACCAGTGTGTATACGAATATGCTTTGTTAATCTGCCCTTATCACTAAAGCAACGCTGATATACATCACACTGATAAGGATTATCACCAGTGTGTATACGAATATGCTTTGTTAAACTGCCCTTATCACTAAAACTACGTTGACAAACATCACACTGATAAGGTTTTTCACCAGTGTGTATACGAATATGCTTTGTTAAACTGCCCTTATCACTAAAACTACGTTGACAAACAACACACTGATAAGGTTTTTCACCAGTGTGTATACGAATATGCTTTGTTAAACTGCCCTTATCACTAAAACTATACGGATTTGCACCAGTGTGTATACGAATATGTTGTGTTAAATCAGACTTTTGAGTAAAACTACGCTGACATACATTGCACTTAAACGGTTTTTGACCAGTGTGTATAACAAAATGTCGTGTTAAACTATACTTTTCACTAAAACTACGTTGACATACATCGCACTTAAAAGGTTTTTCACCAGTGTGTATACGAATATGTGTTGTTAAATTGCTCTTATCATTAAAGCAACGCTGACAAACATGACACTGATAAGGTTTTTCACCAGTGTGTATACGAACATGTTTTGCTAAATTACCCTTGTGACTAAAACTACGTTGACATACATCACATTTGGGTTTTTCACCAATTTGTGTACGAGCATGTTGTAACTTTTTTTTTACTCGATTCAAATTACGCTGATCACATTTGTAATGCTCTTTGAAATAAGTGTCAGGTTTGAACGTACGTTTTTGAGTTGTCCGGATAACTTTAGAGTCAGATTTTTCCTTTTTCGTTTGCTCGGCTGTTATTGCATCTTCTAGTTTTGTTTTTCGAGTGTGTAGCTTTGGTTTCTTCGCAGCGGTCGTCCCTGTAATGTAAATCTGCTAAGTACAATGTTGGAAGAAGATTGACATGCACAAGAATCAAAATATTAGCGCTTTGCATGACTCAAAGTAGGACCGAAAAGGAGGAACTTCTGGAGACATTGAACTCTCCAGAAAAATAAAGAAGAATAAGGCACTGCCACTTGCTATGTAAATTCTCAATTTCTTTATTGCGTACCATAATGTATAAAGTTGGTAGGGAAATTATTCTATTAGTCACAATTATGGACCCTGTCGGGCACAGCATAGATCTAGTAGGAGAGAGGAGGACGAAAACTGGGTGCATAATGTGATAAATTGAATTATCAGATATGTAGTTAGTGAGATAAACTGTTTTATTATATTTATTACAGAATTGAATTTAGAATTATAGCGATTGTTTTTTTTTTTTTTTAATTATATACATTTATTTATTTATTTGTCGGAAAGGTCAGGATTTTCTCAGTCAGATTTAGATACCATGTGGGCAGGAGATGGGTTTCGTGCTATGAAAACACACTGGGTGCCTATACTCGGTGCCTATTAAAATCACAATCACTTCAAATTAAAATTAACACAACTACTGGGCACAACGAATCGAATACAGTTCCGTGGTGTAGTAACCCCGACGCGATCAGACACCAGACTGTCCTGCTCACAGCGGACGTAAAACATCACGACTCTGTAGAAGCGCGCTGTTGGTGTGGGTAGATCACGTGATGTCGCCAGTGGCGCGCTTGCGACTCGTTGCCTGAGTTCTGTACTATTGACCGGATCGACTACTGTACTATTGACCGGATCCGACATATTTATTTTTATATATATATGTCGACGCAAGGCTTACGTAAACTTTAAAAATATTTACTTTAAGTTTAAAATTGACAGTTAAATATGACTGCATAAGTTTAAAATAGTTTAGATTTGATTAATGTTGTCAGTTTGCTACTTTTCAATGTAAAAGGCCGTGTTATGATTTGCGGTTACTATAACAGCAAACCATAACTGAAGGCTTATTCAAACTTAGGTTTAAAAACAAGTTATTGATTGTTAAATTCATTTCTTGATTAATAAGCGATATGCGTTAGTTTAAAAATCATTTTTGGTTCATTTTTGTATATCAAACAGTTGATTGAAATATTATTGGTCAAGCGGAAAAGATGGCGCGTGTTTAAAATGTTTAAATGTTTTAAGCAACAGAAAATTAATTCAATATTAAAATCGACTGCTAAAAATAGTAAAACGAATTAACAAATTATAGTTAGTTACTTTGTAATCAATGTTACCTGCAATTTATTAAAAAATAAGTGAGTGTAATGACTTCGCAACGAGGACGCCATTTTTATGATTGAAAAGGCGGGCCGCTGCGAAGCCACATTGCCAAGCAGAAGTTTGTGAAGACAAGTGGTGTTTGCTAGAATATCTTGTGAGTACGAATCCTATTATTAATTTAGATTTTAAGGCTGTCTTATTAATTGTGTTTTACTAGCGTCAGCTCTGCTGACGTCACGATTTCTAAAAATTCGGATGATCCCGGTGCTCCGTTATCAGAAGTGGGATTGACCCCCACTTCTGCCCGTCCATCTGGCTTAAATAATGAAAATTTAATCGCTTCTGTTAATGGGGTACCGACGGAGTTTTTCACTCAGATGTTGCAAATGATGAAGCACATGTCCGATCGCATCACGACACAACCAGATACGCCCAAAGTCAAAATAAATGATGTGTTTTTGCCGTCATACGATCCGGACACCAATATTGGGGTTAGAGAGTGGTGTCAACATGTGACCACAGCCATGGAAACTTATGGCCTGAGCGATTATGAAGTGAGAATGAAAGCTGGTAGTTTACTCAAAGGTCGCGCGAGGTTATGGGTTGACAATTGGCTTGTGTCCACCACCACGTGGCATGAATTGCGTGATGTTCTGATAACGACTTTTGAACCGGAGAATAGATACTCCCGGGACATTGTGCGCTTCAGGGAACATAATTATGATAATTCCAAAGACATCGCGCAGTTCTTGTCACAAGCTTGGGTATTATGGAGACGTATTACCAAGGATAAGTTATCAAATGATGACGCAGTGGAGGCAGTTATCGGTTGCATTGGAGATGAGCGGTTGAGAATCGAACTATTGAATGCCAGGGCCACATCAGTACCCGAACTTATTTCGGTTGCATCTTCCATACAAAGCATTAAGCGGCCTCATCCGGGTACATCAGGTGCACATCCGGGTCCCGCTAAGCGATCACGTTTTGATAAGCCCTCGTTGTTTTGTCAAATCTGCAAAAAACCCGGTCATGATGCACGTGATTGTCGTTACCGTGACAAAAATGATAATTCTCAACCGCGTCAACCTGATAATAAAACCGCACCTCAAAATACAGGTAAACCTACGTGCACGTTCTGCTCAAAGATAGGTCATACTTATGAAACGTGTTATAAGCGAGAACGTGCAGTGGTTTCCAACGTCAACTGTGTAGGTACATCTAAATTGAATTCGATGCTAGTAATAGCTGGGAACTTGAACGTACTCGCGATTTTTGACAGTGGAGCCGAATGTTCTGTAATACGCGAGTCCGTAGCTGCTAAACTATCCGGGAAAAGAGTGGATCGGGTAAGCTACTTGAGGGGTTTAGGTCAATTTACGGTGATATCTCTTTCGACATTGACGATGATTTGTATCATCGATAGTTTACGGATAGAACTTGAATTTCACGTGGTGCCAGATTACGAAGTGTGCGCAGACATTCTGATAGGTATGAATCTTGTGGAGAAAAATAACTTAAGCGTGCTAGTGAACTCGCAGGGTGCAACTTTGGTTCATCAACCGGTTGTTTACCACGTGCGATCTCAAAGTGAAAAGTTTGATAACCTAGATTGTGACTTGACTAATGACGATCAAATCAACGAATTGAAAATTTTGTTGAACAAGTTCGAACACTTGTTTATTCACGGTTACCCTCACTCACGCGTCAATACTGGTGAGCTCGAAATACGCTTAAAAGATGATAACAAATGTGTCGAACGCAGGCCTTACCGATTGAGCCCAGTTGAATGCGAAAAAGTTCGGGAAATGGTCAATGAATTACTCGAGCATAAAATTATCCGCGAAAGTAAATCACCTTTTTCGGTAGACCAGGTTTGCCAGGTTTATGTTGATAACGTTTTATCAAAATGTAGGGTATTCGCTGAGGGCCTAGCCCATATCGAACGCATATTAATTGCCCTCCAAAAGGCCGGTTTTTCGATTAATGTCGATAAAACTGCTTTCTTTAAACGCTCCATCGAGTATTTGGGCAATATCATTGCAGACGGACAAGTCAGTCCTAGCCCAAGAAAGGTGGAGGCTTTAACGAAGGCACCGATCCCGAAAACTGTCAAACAAGTTAGGCAGTTTAACAGATTGGCTGAATACTTCAGACGCTTCATTCACAATTTCTCGCGTGTGATGGTTCCTCTCTATGAACTGACCAAGAACGATGCTAAGTGGGAATGGAACGAAAGGCATGATGAGGCTCGAAACCATATCATACAACACCTGTCTACTGCGCCTACCCTTACGATATTTCAGGAAGACGCACCAATCGAGCTCTACACGGACGCCAGCAGCATCGACTACGGGGCGGTGCTCGTGCAGACCATCGGCGGTCGTCAGCATCCAGTCGCGTACATGAGTCAGCGCACCACCGACGCCGAGAGCCGCTACCACTCGTACGAGCTCGAGACCCTGGCGGCAGTGAGGGCAATCAAGCATTTTCGGCATTACATATACGGCCGAAAATTCAAGGTAATAACAGACTGTAACGCCTTGAAAGCGTCCAAGAACAAAAAGGATCTCCTTCCTCGAATCCATAGGTGGTGGGCGTTCCTGCAGAATTACGAGTTTGAGGTCGAGTATATAAAAGGTGAGCGGTTACAGCACGCGGATTTTTTCAGTAGGAATCCATCCACTGAAACATCCGTCAATTTCATGACCAGAGAAACTGAGTGGCTGCAGATCGAGCAGCGCCGCGACGACGTGCTTCGCCCGCTTATAGACAGTATGAGTGGCGACAGTCCAGCTGAAGGCTACGTCCTGGAAGAAGGCGTGATTAAGAAGACTCTCACGGATTCTATACTCGGTATACATAAACCAATTGTAGTCCCTAGGTCATTCCAGTGGAGCCTGATAAACTCTTTTCATGTCGCTCTGCAACACCCCGGATGGGAGAAAACCTTACAGAAGCTGAGGGAAACTTACTGGTTCGACAAAATGAATACAACTGTCAGGAGGTTTGTGGACAATTGTGTTGTATGTAGGACCTCGAAAGGGCCGTCGGGCGCTATCCAAGCCCAGCTTCATCCAATTCAGAAGCCCACTGCAGCGTTCCAGGTCGTGCACATGGATATTACTGGCAAGCTGAGTACGAGAAGCGCTGAGGGACAAGATGAATATGTAATTGTTGTGATTGACGCATACACTAAATACGTCTTGCTTAGTTACTCAAATGACAAAAGCCCGAGCAGTAGCCTTGCAGCTTTGAAACTTGTCGTGCATCTATTCGGAACCCCAGTGCAAGTCGTGGTGGATGGAGGTCGAGAGTTCCTTGGTGAGTTTAAAGTCTACTCGGACCGTTTCGGTATCGACATACATTCCATTGCGCCAGGAGTAAGCCGAGCAAACGAACAGGTCGAACGAATTATGGGTACTTTGAAAAACGCATTAACCATGATCAAAAATTACGACACTGCAGAATGGCAGACGGCGCTCGAAGCTTTACAGCTCGCATTTAACTGCACTCCACATAGAGTAACAGGGGTCGCACCGCCTACACTACTGACCCGCCGCCAACACAGTGTACCCCCAGAACTACTAAGGTTGGTAAATATTAATAACGAATGCATAGACTTTGACTTGCTTGAGCAACACGTGCAAGAGAAAATGACAGCTGCGGGACAATATGACAAGCAGCGATTTAACAGGAGCAAGGCGAAAATGCATCCGTTTCAGCGAGGAGATTATGTACTCGTCAAGAACAATCCCCGAAACCAGACGTCTCTAGACTTGAAATACAGCGAGCCATACGAGGTATATAGGATCCTGGACAACGACCGATACATAGTGAAGCGTGTGACCGGCAGAGGGCGTCCACGTAAGGTCGCTCACGACCAGCTGCGCCGAGCACCACAACCAGGCGAGCAGGAAACCGTGTCGACGAATAACGAAGATGACCCTCAGCAAGTGGCTGCCCGGCGGGCTGATGACTCATCAACAAACTTGGTCGATGACACACAACAACAACCTACATCTCAAATCATCAGAACGCCGCCGTCAAAGGAGCCACAGCCGTCTACCTCCCAAGCTGCCCAGCTGCTGGACTCTTAAACTTAGTGAGTTGCCTCCTTCTTACTGTTATCTTAATACTAACTGTGAATTTGAGTTTGAATAACTTATAAGACAGTAACAACAGTAAGGAGATCCGTTATTGGTCTTTGTCTTTGTTGACTGGCTGATACCATCATAAACTACAAAATAGTAAGACTGTACAATCCGTATTCCCCGCTTCCCTTCTACACTCTTTTCAGAGCCTCTGTGGACCACGGTCAAAATAATAAGGCCTAGGCCACAGCATCGTCCTTTCCCACTCCTTTAGAACCCCTGTGGACCACGGCGTACAAGACCGCTCAGCACCGCAGCATCATTCCCGTGAGTTTTGTATCAACAAAGTTGCAATATAAGTTTTCAGAGCCCCTGTGGACCACGGTCAAAATAAGGCCTAGGCCACAGCATCGCCCTTTCCAACTCCTTTAGAACCCCTGTGGACCACGGCGTACGAGACCGCTCAGCACCACAGCATCAAGTCCTAAGAAGCTGTATAAACGTTGTTACCCTGTCTAAATTTTATGTATGAGAAAATGAATTTTCTTCATATTTTTTTTGTGAATTTTTCTATGTTTTAATACTTATTATGCTATTCCGGACGAAGACACAAAAATCATAAAAATTGGTCCAGCTTCTTGACTTATAAGTGGTGTAACTAACACGACTTTGTTTTATATACAGTATATGTTAACTAACAGAGGGCGTTCCCGTTAACCTGCAATAGTATAGCATGCATACATTCTAAAAAAAATATTAACATTCGAAAACAAAATGTTTTTATTTTTTTTAATATTAGAATATTCACTAAAAATGTTAAATTGATACGTAAAAGAAACACTCTGTATACGCGTACTTGAAGTACGGCAACTTCGCCATTACCTATTTAGGACGGATTTTTTGGTAAATTAGATTTAAAACATATCCCCATAAAAATCTAAAAAGGTGAGGTCGGCTGATCTTGCAGGCCATCTGATTGTGCCATTTGTACCAATCCAGGTATTGAAATGGTTATTAATATAGGCAGTGGTCGTCATTTTATATAACTGATGTCACAGATAATTGTTAATTGTTAGTTGGTTAGGTGTTAACATAAGTAATCTGATGGACCTTTGCGTAAAAGTGCTTTATCTTGTCCCATTGAATATAAAGTTTCGATTTCATGGTTTTCCTTTCATTTAATTTATCATGTTTGTTAGAGAGATTTGATCCTTATGATTGACCCTATCGATTGATGCCATAAAAGTACAGGGTGTTATTTTTTCGGATTTTAGTCGGTTCGATTCCTGAGTGTGGCAAGCGAATTTTCGAAAATCTTTGAATGCGGATTTGTTTCTTTTTAAAAATAAAGGAATGTTTCCTTTGAGTAAAATTTGCTATCTCCAGTATTTAGAGTACTTTCCATTCAGTGTGGTTAAAAATTCCACCCTGTATAAATTTGGTTGGACTGCAAAAACTGCCACGTTGCGAACTGGCAGACCAATGAATTTTTAAAGGGCATCATTTTAGCTACTAGGAGAACTTGGTTTCACCCTGTAACTCGATGAGGTAAAATAGACCACCCGATGTGGCCATAAAAATGGTTGGACTCCGAAACCCTCCAACACCACGCTCGGCCGACAAAGTTTTTTAGACTCTACTAATAGACACTAAAACCAACGAAAAGGTTTCGTTCAGTAACCACATGAGGTAAAATGATGGTCCAAAGTGGGTAGCATAACTCCTCACTGCCACGGATCCTCCAAGCTGAGCCCCGGCAGACCAAATTTTTTCCTACCTATTTTAAGTCTACTTTTCGTGGAATGTGGTATTTTCCAGTAACTCTATGGCGTAAGTGATCATGCAGCCGCCGCCCAGACTATTATCCTTATGCTTAAGTTTAACAAGTAATGGCTGATAACTTGGATTGTTGGAATCGGTTATCATTGAAAGTTCGGGTTGCAATAAACAACGGTACTGAACTTTTTGAACTCATTTTGAAACAACAGCAGCCCTGACCACAAACCCGTTATCAGCTAGTGTACCTGTGAATGGATACCTAGCTCAGAAAAACATAATTTTCATTTTCAGAACCGCGACTGGTGCAGGGCACGCACACCGTCTCGCAGAATGGCCGTGTCGACGCAAGGCTTACGTAAACTTTAAAAATATTTACTTTAAGTTTAAAATTGACAGTTAAATATGACTGCATAAGTTTAAAATAGTTTAGATTTGATTAATGTTGTCAGTTTGCTACTTTTCAATGTAAAAGGCCGTGTTATGATTTGCGGTTACTATAACAGCAAACCATAACTGAAGGCTTATTCAAACTTAGGTTTAAAAACAAGTTATTGATTGTTAAATTCATTTCTTGATTAATAAGCGATATGCGTTAGTTTAAAAATCATTTTTGGTTCATTTTTGTATATCAAACAGTTGATTGAAATATTATTGGTCAAGCGGAAAAGATGGCGCGTGTTTAAAATGTTTAAATGTTTTAAGCAACAGAAAATTAATTCAATATTAAAATCGACTGCTAAAAATAGTAAAACGAATTAACAAATTATAGTTGGTTACTTTGTAATCAATGTTACCTGCAATTTATTAAAAAATAAGTGAGTGTAATGACTTCGCAACGAGGACGCCATTTTTATGATTGAAAAGGCGGGCCGCTGCGAAGCCACATTGCCAAGCTGAAGTTTGTGAAGACAAGTGGTGTTTGCTAGAATATCTTGTGAGTACGAATCCTATTATTAATTTAGATTTTAAGGCTGTCTTATTAATTGTGTTTTACTAGTATTAAGAATAAAACGTGATTTGTTATATTGGGTGTGTTCGTTTTTGCAATGAGTGAACTTAATGCTGGAGATGGTGACGTCAGCTCTGCTGACGTCACGATTTCTAAAAATTCGGATGATCCCGGTGCTCCGTTATATATTATATTATTTACCTAATATTATCTTGATTTATTACGTAATTTATATTACTTTTTATATATCATCCCTAAGGTAAGTCATTTATTGGACGCTCCATTCAATTTTTCAGTCATATTAGTTGTAGGTATGCGTATCTTTAATAGTGAGTATTTGTAGATGCAAATAGATAATTACGAAGTTACTTATAATTTATCATTTAAGTACTCACTTAGACTATAGTAGCATTTGCTTACAAGGAAAATCCTCAATTTATTGATAAAGATGTTGTATTTATTTAAATTCTTTATTATTTCGGGTAACTTATTGTAAATTTTTATGGACATGACAAAGGTACTATTGGAGTGCATTTTTAGTCGCGATGTTGGTAAGTTTAATCTATTTTTATATCTTAAAATAATTTCCGTTTGTATGTCCTCTCTTCTTGTAAAGAATTCTGGGTACTTTCGCACGAACTTACAAACTTCAAATATATAGACAGGGTAGGTATAAAATCTTTAGTTCCTGAAAATGGGGTTTACAACTATCGGTGACTTCAATATTTACTAAGATTCTAATTCGTTTTTTTTGTAGGATAAATAGTGTGGGCGCGTCAGTGCTGTTGCCCCATAAGATGACACCATATTATTTGAGCCATGAGTAGGCGTACGCGTAGTATGTTACTAGTGCAGTTTTAATGTCTGTAGTTTTTTTGATCTCGCGGAGGGCATATGAAAATTTAGATATTTTAGCTCTTACTTTCTGAATGTGTGACTTCCAATTTATGTGTGTATCAATGTTTAGGCCTAATAGGGTGAATTTATCAACTACTTCTAATGTATTATTTCTAAAGCTAAAGTTTATATTTATTGGTATTTTTTGGCGAGGGTGGAATGGAATTATTTTAGTTTTTTTGAAGTTGATTTCTAGGTTGTGTTTAGTCATCCAATTTATTGTAGAATCTAATATG
Source organism: Cosmia trapezina (assembly GCA_905163495.3). NCBI lineage: Eukaryota > Metazoa > Arthropoda > Insecta > Lepidoptera > Noctuidae > Cosmia > Cosmia trapezina. The sequence goes on along the minus strand of LR991046.1, from coordinate 4,121,141 downwards.
GAATTTAGTTTATCATTTAAATTGGTGTTATTTATGCATGAGGTGAGTATAGATATGTCATCCGCAAAAAGGACACATGGCTCATTTATATTATCTGGAAGGTCGTTTACGTAAACAAGAAACAAGAAACACCCTATTACGCTTCCTTGCGGGATTGAGGTGGTGATTTGTTTGCTGTCGGATCTGATTAATTCTATTTCATTTTTGTCATTATTGTAATATTCGATTTCAACTATTTGTTCCCTATGTTTCAAGTAAGATACAAACCAATCATAACATTTGCCGCGGAGTCCTATACTAAATAGTTTATTTAATAATATTTGAAACTGTACTTTGTCATACGTTTTAGTCATATCAAGCAGAAGCCCTATCGCGTACTTTTTATCATTAATTATATCAAGGGCTTTTTGAATGAATTTGTAAACGGCCAAGGTAGTGGAACGGTTTTTTCGGAAACCGTTTTTTTTTACAGTCATTCATTAAATACATGATATTTTTCACAAAACGCATATACTCGATTACACATGGCTTTTAGAATATTTTGGAAGCGGTCGGTAAGAGGGCAATGGGGCGGTAATTATTAGGGTCAGTTTTATCATTCTTTTTGTGAATAGGTTTAATAAGAGCTTTTTTTAAGATATTGGGAAAAACTCCTTCTTAAAATGATTGGTTTGATAATTTATAAAATGGTAAGGTTAATTCATCCGCACATTGTCTTACTAAGGTAGGTGGAAGTTCGTCAACGCCGTGACTTTTCTTATTTTTCAGATTTTTAATTAATGTCACCTCATAAGGATCAATTGGACTGAGGAAGATTGTATTCTCTGTAGAGCACACAGGAGATCCTTTTGGTTTGCCGGTTGAGTTGTTCGTAGCCTCCCCAATAGAAGCAAAAAAACATTAAATAGGTTCGCAACCTCTTTCGGTTCAGAAGTTATGATGTTACTTGTTTGTAGAGTTATGTTACATTTCTCTCTTGCTATTTTTTTGTTAGTACGTTCATTTACTATGCTCCACATTGTCTTAACTTTATTATTAGATTTGGTCATTTTATTTTTATAGTGTAGTTTTTTTGCTGTCGTTACTGTCTTCTTTAGAATTTTTTCATACTTTTTGTAATATTGAGTTAATATCTGATTGTTTGGTTTAGTAGTCAGTATTTTTAATAATCTTTTATTTTTGCAGGAGTATTTTATGCCTACGGTGAGCCAGTATTTTTTATAATTTGGATGTAACTTTAATTTTTTTAATGGCATACATTGATTTAATATGTTAATGAGTGTGTCATTAAAGGCTTCATAATTACTGTTCATATCCATTTCAGTTGTTATGATCTCGTTCCAATTTATTTCTAATAATTTAGCCTTAAATTTTAATATATTTGTGTGATTGTAAAATATTTTCTTCACATACCAGGCGATTCTTTTTGTTTGTTTAGGCAAGTTTAAATGTAAAATGGTACCATTATGGTCTGAAAATCCTAGCTCTTCTACAGTTGTGTACATATCTTTGAATGTAGTAAATATTAAATCTAAGCATGTAGCTGTGTTTGGCGTTACACGTTTCGGGTTTTTAATGTATTGGGTAAGTTTATATTTCTGCATTAAATTTATGAATTGGTGTGATTTAAGATTATCTAATAGTATGTCAATGTTGAAGTCGCCTCCAATTATTATATTTAGTTTAGAATATTTATTATTTATATATTTTAGAATTAATTTTAATTGCTGGTAAAATACTTCTTCCTCTCTTCTATTCCAATACATAGCTATAATTAATAAGTTTTCTTTAGGCAATTCAGTAGCACATAACTCTAGTACATATTCTATAGATTTATCTGTTATATCACTTATATGTATGCATTCTATATTATGTTCTTGAAGTAGAATACAGACGCCGCCGCGCGCCGCCTGTTCGGGTACTACGACAGTACGATGATGCAAGTTTGTAGCCGCTAATCTTAAATAGTTCTAGTTTTTCTTCTGAGAGCCAGGTTTCCGATATACATATTGCTTTGTAACTAGAATTTTGGGTAATGAAGGCGTCAAGTAAGTGTTGCTTATTGTTAAGACTTTGGAAATTCTGGAATAGTATTTTAAATGGTAGGTCTTTGTTTGCGAAATATATGGTTTACAGATTCATTCGGCATATCCATATGGTGAGATTGAGATTGATTAGTGATGCTCATCGTACTCATATCGTTTTCCTGGTTAGTTGTATCTGCATGTTGTGGTGTGCTGTTGAGATATTTTTTGTTAACAGGTCAATAGATAGCCCATAGGTAATACAATTTTGTTAGTGTACGCACGGCTACAGATTAAGCTATACAATTCCAGTATAAGCTGATCTCGCATTGTATAGGATTTCCTTACAATGAGAGGTCAGTGTAAACTGGAAATGTATAGCTTGATGTGTAGCCGTGTGTACTAAATTGTTGTAATATACAGGGTGATTGGAAGATGGGTGCAAAGCTTTAAGGCGAAGATAGTATAGACCATTTAGAACCATTTAAGCCATGGTTGTTGTACGGTGCACGTACATGGTTTTTAAAATTATGTGATAAATAATGAGTAGTGCAATAAGTAAGCTAAAATCTTTGCACTTACACGCGCGACCTACATTAGGTGGCGTGAAAATCAGGCATCAGCAGCATGCAGAGCATGGATGATGTTTTCTGTACCAATAATTTGTTTAGTGTTCAATTAGACGCGGTTTGAGTCGGACAACTTGCATTTTTATTTCCTGATTCTAGCCCGTTGGCACTCACTGACAATTGCACTGACATTACACAATTAATGTTAGATTGTGCTTGCATTTGCACCCTACAGTTGTCTTAAGACGAAGTCTTACCATTTTTTAAACCTAATTTTTATGATTTTTTCGAAAATTCCCAAAATTTTAACTAAACTGCTTATTTATGGCCAAATTGAATGATAAATTAATATATTTTTATTTCATTTTATTAAAGTAATAAGTAACCAATCTAGCAAAACATGTCTTAGGTCTCTGTGTCGTTACACATTTTTTTTACGGACATTTAAAGTTCACAAAAATTTTAAAATATTATTTTAAAAAAAACGGAGGGTGCTTTTTTGTGTTCAAACCTTTTAGAAAACATGCTTGATAATCGCTCTTTCTTTTGAGACATCATTTACGCGGATATCTTACAAATTATTGAAATTAGGACCTACAAACCAATCTGAGAGAGAAATTTTAAATTTTAGGCACACTAATTAAAACAAAATTTTTGCTTAATAAATTACTTTGTGTTTGAAATGATAACTACATACACTTTTATTAGTGATGTTTACGGGAGGAGGAGGTGGTTGGATCGCTGTTGCGTATCTGTAGCAGCTTGGCATACAATTCTAAATGTAGGTGAGTGCAATCTATACTAATATTATAAAGAGGTAAAATTTGTATGTAAGTTTGTATGTAGGGGGTAATCTCCGGAACTAATGATCCAATTCTAAAAATTTTTTCACTGGTAGAAAGCTACATTATTCCTGAGTGCTATAGGCTATAAATTATATTTATATCATGCATATTAGCCGAGCTATCACAAGTTTTGTCTAACAAGTCGGAAAGAAATACCTCTTTAAACAGACTTTTTTGCATGCGCTGCCTAAACGGTTGTTTATAATTGATAACAATGTATGGCAGTCTGGTCCGTCTTAAATAATTCTACAAAAAAGTCCGCGACACCATATTTCTTTCTTTTATACAATGTATGGCAGTCTGGTCCGTCTTAAATAATTCTACAAAAAAGTCCGCGACACCATATTTCTTTCTTTTATATTTTATCTTTTATACATCTTTTATTGTTTTAAAAAAGTATTTTTTAGACATACTTACGTTTGGATGATTATTTAAACAACAAAACATTAATCCTTATCAAAATAAGACATTTTATGATCACAAGGACATCATGGAGATAAGATTTGGCCTTTACAGTATGGCAATTGGTCATACAGTTTCGGAGATAATATAAAATTACTAAAACGCAAAATAACTTTAATTCATACCGGTTCCTCTTGAGCAAACATGTTTAGAGCGGACGTTTTATCAATTTACCCATAGATGGCGTTGTGCAAAATGTCGGTGGAATATAGCGGAAGAGTTTGTTTTTAGGGTTCCGTACCAAAATGGTAAAAAAGGAACCCTTATGGTGTGACTCAGTCTGTCTGTCTGTCTGTCTGTCACAGCTGGATATCTCAAGAACTACTAATGCTATCAACTTGAAATTTGGAACAGTTTTAGATAATATTTACCCAACTATTTTGCAAAAGAAAGAAATAAAACGATATGTATTTTTTTTGCAACATGGGCTGAAAAGGGGTCTTAAAAATTCAAAGTTGGGCTACTAGGTCATGTGAGGTATCATATGAAAGAGCGCTGTTTGCGCATTCTCAAACATATTTTTATTTTTTTTAGGCCGCACAGTGTTCGACTTTTGATGAAAAATGTAAAAAAAATACCGTTCCCCGCCCCTTATCTCCGAAGTTTGCAAAGAGAAAAATCTGAAATTATTATATGTGATGCAAGTTTATGTAAAGATAACAGGAAAAAAAAACGATGTCTCTAAATAGCACACTTTTTCAGAAATCGGAACGGAACCCTCGGTGCGCGAGTCCGAATCGCTCTTGACCGGTTTTTTTTTTGTTAGTTTGTTTGAACGCGCTATCTCTGGAACTACCCCAGTCGGATTTGAAAAATCTTTTTGCATTTTATAACCCAGTTCTTGAGGAGGGCTATAGGCTATTTAACATCACGCTAGGGCCCTTAGGAGCCGAGCGCGAAGTAATAGCGCGGGCAGGCGATGCGGAAGGATATAGGCTATTTAACATCACGCTAGGCCCCTTAGGAGCCGAGCGCGAAGTAATAGCGCGGGCAGGCGATGCGGAAGGATATAGGCTATTTAACATCACGCTAGGGCCCTTAGGAGCCGAGCGCGAAGTAATAGTGTGGGCAGGCGATGCGGAAGGATATAGGCTATTTAACATCACGCTAGGGCCCTTAGGAGCCGAGCGCGAAGTAATAGCGCGGGCAGGCGATGCGGAAGGATATAGGGTATTTAACATCACGCTAAGACCCTTAGGAGCCGAGCGCGAAGTAATAGCGTGGGCAGGCGATGCGGAAGGATATAGGCTATTTAACATCACGCTAGGTCCCTTAGGAGCCGAGCGCGAAGTAATAGCGCGGGCAGGCGATGGAGAAGGATATAGGCTATTTGACATCACGCTAGGGCCCTTAGGAGCCGAGCGCGAAGTAATAGCGCGGGCAGGCGATGCGGAAGGATATAGGCTATTTAACATAACGCTAGGGCCCTTAGGAGACGAGCGCGAAGTAATAGCGTGGGCAGGCGATGCGGAAGGATATAGGATATTTAACATCAAGCTAGGGCCCTTAGGAGCCGAGCGCGAAGTAATAGCGCGGGCAGGCGATGGGGAAGGATATAGTATATTTAACATCACGCTAGGGCCCTTAGGATCCGAGCGCGAAGTAATAGCGCATGCAGGCGATGCGGAAGGATATAGTCTATTTAACATCACGCTAGGGCCCTTAGGAGCCGAGCGCGAAGTAATAGCACGGGCAGGCATTGCGATGCGATGCGTCGGGGTTGGTGGGTGGGGGGTACAAGAAATTTAACGCGGACGAAGTCGCGGGCAGAAGCTAGTCTATGATAAAATGCGAGAGAAGCGAAACGTTTTTAAAAGCCGGTTGAAGTTCTGCCAAAACAATGCTGAGAAAATTGTTATGGATAGGTTAGCCGAACAGCGAGCCACTAAAAAATTCGGTGAGTTCTGGAAATCAACTGGTAAGTTGGATGAGAAGCCCAAGCTCGCTGCGTGTATGGGAGGGTTAAGTGATCCCCAGGGAATTGCGAACATGTTTAAAGTGCATTTCCAAGTTCAGTCCCCTCTCGGTCCCTCAACCGTGAAGGAAGATCCTGAGCCCAGCAGTCGTGGAGTGAGACCTCTGATGCGTTTCTCAGCTAAGCAGGTGAGTGCAGTCATAAACGGTATGATCCGAGACAAATCTCCAGGACATGATGGGCTCAGTATTGAGCACTTGAAGCACGCAGGTGTACATCTGCCGCGAGTCCTGCCTATGTTTTTCACAATGCGTATTAGTCAAGCGTACTTGCCTGCTAATCTGATGAAAACCATCGTGACTCCCATTGTGAAGAACAGAGGACGGGTGATATCTCGGACAAGAGTAACTACCGTCCCATTTCCCTTGCGACAATAATAGCTAAGGTATTGGACGGTATGCTTGATACTTGTTTAAATGAATACATGCAATGCGCATCTTCATGATGCGCAGTTCGGGTTTCGCCCCAGACTTTCAACTGAAAGCGCTATTTTGAGTCTCAACTCTCAAGCATACAGTTCAATACTATATAGATCGCAAAACGTCGGTGTACGCCTGTTTCCTTGATCTTTCCAGAGCCTTCGATCTTGTCTCGTATGATGTGCTTTGGGAAAAGTATACCCGCGGAAATATATGGACTACTGCAACATTAGTATGGTAATCAGATCAATCATGTGAAGTGGGACGGTACGCTCTCTAAACCGTATGGGCTGGAGTGCGGGCTCAGACAAGGAGGTCTGACGTCTCCCAGGCTGCTCAACCTCTATGTAGATGACCTCATACAGGGGCTCAGCAGCACGCGTGTCGGATGCAGTGTTGGGGTTAGCATTAACAACATTAGCTATGCTGACGACATGGTGCTGCTGAGTCCGTCTGCGGGGGCAATCAGAGAGTTGCCTAAGACTTGTGAAGCCTATGCTGCCGCACATGGAATGTGAAGAAATGTAAATACATGGTCTTTAAGGTGGGCGGCAAATGCCGTGAAGTGGGACCCGAGCTAATTATAAACGGGTCAGTTGTTGAAAGGGTATCCGCTTTTAAATACCTAGGTCACTTCTTTCCGACGACCTTAAGGACCATGTCGATATAGAGAGGGAGCGCAGGGCACTCGCAGTCCGGTGTAACATGTTGAACCGTAGATTTGCTCGGTGTACGGACCTAGTAAAGATCACCATTTTCAAGGCTTACTGCCAGAGTTTGTACATGAGCAGAAGTGAGAAGACGGAGCCGTGCTTTTATTAGGAATCACGGCAGACATTTTAAACATGAAAAATAAACTGTCAAAGATCCACGAATGACAGGCGGGACCAACGGCTTAACGTGCTTTTAGAGGCACAGAGAAGTCTCGGTATGTAAAGATGGTCACCTATCCACTGACCAACCCCGGAAAGCGTATCTTAACCTGATAGATCAACCAGTGCGGCTGTTATTACTTAGCCACGAGCTCCTCAAGATATCCGCGTAAATGATACCTCAAAAAAAGAGCGATTATCAAGAATGTTTTCAAAAAGGTTTGAACAAAATAAGCACCCTCCTTTTTTTAAATAAGGTTTTGTTTTACAGACACCTAAAGTTCATAAAAATTTAAAAAATTCATAGATACTTTTTGTAAAAAGTATTTATGAATTTTAAAATTTTTATGAATATTTATGAATTTTAAATGTCTGTAAAAAAATGTCTAACAACACAGAGGTCTGAAAAATGTTTTGCTAGATTGCTTACACATTACTTTAATTAAATTATATCAAAATGAATACATTATTCATTCAATTTGGCCATAAATAGGCAGTTTAGTAACAATTTCGGGGATTTTAGAAAAAAAAAAATGGCAAGACTTCGTCTAAGACAACCATCGCTTTAATGGTTCTAAACAGTCTGTACTATCTTCGCCATAAAGCTTTGCATCCATCTTCCAATCACCCTGTATAATTTATAATCATTTGAAGACTGGATGCGGAAGGCGGAGGACAGGGTGTTGTGGCGCAGCCTGGGAGCGGCCTATGTCCAGCAGTGGGCTGCGGTAGGCTGCAGTTGATTGATTGATTTGAAGTTCAATTCTATCCTTTTTGATGGAAGAAGAACTGACAAGCACATCACCACCAAAATATTAAGAGTAAAGTTAGGGAAATATTTAATTGATACTCTAAAAACTTATGGATTTTCTATTGATATACGCCTTTTTTAGGGTTCCGTACCTCAAAAGGAAAAAAACGGAACCCTTATAGGATCACTCGTGTGTCTGTCTTGTCTGTCCGTCTGTCACAGCCAATTTGCTCCGAATCTACAGGACCAATTAAGTTGAAATTTGGTATACATAGGGATTTCTGTGATGTACGGCTAAAGTAAATAAATGAATTTTGAATATGGGGGTCACTTTTAGGGGGCAAATAAGAAAATTAAAAAAAAAGTTTTGCAAACTGTACCGTCTGACATATCAAATGAAAGGGCTTACTATGAGGGTCTCAAATATATTTCTTTTATAATTTTTAAATAAATTATTTTAAGTTATTTAAGAAAACAGACGTAAATTGACCGTCCCCGTAGGTTTTCCTGTAATCTACAGGTAGATTACAGGAAAACCTATAAGAAGTTTGTGGTCTTAAAATAACATAGTAAATCTCTCAATAGTGTGAGTACAAACTTACATTTACTGTTGGAATGTCTGGGAGAACATGTTTTTCAATTATAATGTTAAGTTTGTTCTTGGGATAATTTCATCCCAACTACGGAACCCTCATTGTGCGTAGTCCGACATGCATTTGGCCGGTTTTTTTTAATACACGTATTTATAAAAAGCCTATAGGTATCAATAGAAGTACAAAAGGTTTTTTGTTTTACAGGCACGTTTGCTTCTTTTTCTGGGCTTTACTCAAAGTAGTTTGTCTCAGCAGCTAAGACAGCGCACCCCGACCAAAGGGTTATGTTAGAACTGTGACACTACCGACGGCGTGAGGAGGCGCGACCGCGGAGCGGTGAGCCGCTGCAGCGAGAGGTCGAGCATCGCCGGTCACAGCTCCGCGAGGTCCTGGCGACGGAATGGCGGGACAGGCTTCTGCGCCCTACTGCCGGCCTCGATCCGACCAGTGCTCGGCGCATGGCTCGGGAGGTTCCACGCGCGCCCCTATTGGACGTCGCGGAGAGAGGCAGTCGCAAGTAACTAAAACGCTCTAAAAACCTATTTTAGTTAGTGTTTTGTCTTCTTTGAAACTCAAATCATAACTCGAAAGAAATTGACAAAACACTTCTATTACTAAAATATGTCTATATAGGTTTTAGTTTTTTATGAATAAGGGGGTTACTAACTAACACTTACTTGTCGTTTCCCTGGCTCTTCGTTTCTTGTTAGATACTTCTTGTGCCTCTTCCACTTCAGTTTCAAACTCCATCAGAGGTACATCATCTTCTAAATCTGATTCAGAATCGTGTGGTGGTATATCTGCTAAATCTAGACAGCTATTGTCTAAATTTTCCAGTTCTAGCTCTGTAAGTAAACAAAAACAGTCAAGAGTATTACTTGTTTATTATTGATATTTGTTTTATGTTACAACAAAATGGAGTTTGGTTCCGTTAAGTTGAATTAAACTTAACACTGTCAAAAGTTTGAAGTAGTTCAAAAAGTTATTTGATCAGAATGGAATCACATACACACATACATTACATTATATTAACATTTTTTAAAAGATATTATTTAGTGATAATACTATTTATGTTCTTAAAAACATACCAACACTTTGATGTTCCTCTTCTGGCTCAATAATATCATCTAGTTCCTCACAAACAGCTGGTAATTCTTCTTTGATAGCAATGTTTTCAGTTTGACATTCATCATCTATACTTATGTGCACTATTGGAGATATAATTAATCCGCTCAAAAACTCAAAGTGGTCTTGGTTTATTAAAGGATTGGGCTGTAAAAAGATGATTATAGTATTAGGAAAATATGCTGGTGATCACAGTCCCGCGAGCACAAACCTTTTTTCATGATATTAAAGTTACTCAAAAGAGCCTCCGCAAGTGAGAATACTTAAGAAGGTCCATGTAACCTCACTGACCACTGCACAATCTACTGTTGCATAGCTTGCGCTGACATGAGAGAGGACCGTTATCAAACTGCCACATACAAGTGTCATACAGAAGTTGTAGCAGTATTATATGGATTAACATTTAATATTATTGAGGAGTGACATTTCAAAAGGGCTAAAATCTGTATTAACAGTTTTTTCAGTACAAAGAAAATATGATCACTCACCATGTATTGAAATTGTAAATTAAATATGAAATAAGGTACTTTGTTGTGGAACATCCTTTTTGTGCCAATTTTTACCAGATTAATAAGTGTTTTAGAAGCGGCCACATAATAAAATACGATGTACATAAGAGGAAAGAACAGATTGGCATTAAAAAAAAAGAAACCCTATATAAGCCGTTTTGAAAAGTCACTCCTCTATTGTAAACACCTTCATTTGACAAAAGTGTAGTGTTCAACACTCAATGGTAAGCTTGGCCTGAAGCCCAGACACAACAGGTATGAGCTTGAGAGGAATCACTTCTATATTATACTGGAATTAGAAATTATAAAAATAAATGGCTGCTGAAGAACACCTCACCTCATAATCCTCATTCATCATCATCTGAGCGAACAGCTCTTCGGCTTCCAGACATTGTCTCGATAATCTGTAGCATTGCTTTAGTTTTGCGCAGCATAAGAAACAAGCAAGAATCGGTCTAATGTCTTCAGTTACAAACTGCAACAAAATTTGTCTTGCACTATTTTGTTTTTCTGAAGAAAATATTCTATTCTACATAGTAATGCTGTCCAAGCCATCAGTTGGTGGTCCTTAATGCTTTCTGTGCGCCTCTTACCACCCCCTTACCAGACCCTTGACCAGAGAATGCATTAGCATTCTCTGGTCAAGGGTCTCGTAAGGGAGATTGGCGATTTAATGTACTACATACAAGTTTGGTTTAAGTCCAAGTTTTCTCTGTTTTACGGAAGCACTGGAGCCTACATCTTCGTGTAGGACAGGAAATCATTCTAAAAATATCAACTTACTTGAATATCAGTCAGCGTCTCATAAAGTTCATGTAAGTCCCTGTTGACTACTACATACATGCGGACATTCTCCGCTAAACATATCCTACACATTGGCAGTTTTTCCATCTTTTTACTCAAAATATGATGATACGATCATAGATATTAATACACTATACTATTATAAAGTAACAATTCACAGACTATGAAATGAAACGAAGTAGTAAACGATATTATGATAAAATAAAATAATAAATCAACTTCCGCCGACCAAATTAATAAATTTATGTACTCTGCTATTGACACTGACAGGCTGATGGATGACAGAATGACAGCTTGACAATGACATTACAATTTGGCTGATTGCTTTTTTGGAAATTAATGTCTGGCTACCGAGTCATTTAAGTCAAGTCTTTTTTGTTTGTGGTACATTAAGGGTATAATAGTTACATAGTCACTACGGCATGCATTTCATTTTGATTGTTTTTAGTGTTTTTAATGTATTGGTATAGTGGTTTACAACAATTTAAGTTCAAAAGACAATTTTGATGTATTTAACCATGGAAGTAGGTACTATTATTTAACTGCTCACTATGTACTTCACTATGTAATTATTGCAATCCATACTTAGCAGATTATGCGTTAGAAAAACGCACGGCAGTGCGCGCAGGGCCTAATGGTAAGTAGTACCTGTTGTATTGTAATGATACAATGTGATAGCGGATAATCTCCATTTATTATTTAATATAAAAAGACTTACATCGGATACAATCTTGTTCATGTTCCAGTTGACCAGAGAGAGCAGAGTGGGATGTGTTCACAGACAATCATCTATAATTAAGGCATTGACACATGAACCTGTTTCTAATATAAGGCTATGCCTACACAATATACAACATCCTCCCCTTCTTATAAACAAATTTTTAATTCTACTTTACTATTCAACATTAATTTTTGACTTAACATAATCACTTAAATAAGCAGGGCGTTTTACAATTCTACTACTTCTAGTTTTTACAATCTCTTTGTCCGTTACAACATTATTTGGGTTTACATTTCTACTCTCACCTTCGCTTACAATATTATTGGGATTTACATTTATCTTTTCTCTTTCTGTTACATTATTATTTCGATTAAACTCTATGTTCCTATCAATTAGCTCTTCATCAATCACATAATCACTGTCATTTTTCTCCCTATATTTACCTCCTTCTATTAACATCTTTCTATTTCTCATTATTACCTCTCCATTTTCCTTTTTTACATAGTAGGATCTTGGATTACAACTTTTTCTTATTACTATACCACTTTCATGCGGTTTTCTATTCGACTCATCCTGTATTTTAACTACCTGACCTTCCTTTAATTCTGACAACTTTCTGCTACCTCTATTATAATATTCTTCTTGTAACATTTGTTTTTTAATCAAAGTATCTCTGTATTTATCTCGAATCTGTTCATTATACATTTTATTTGTATTTATATTTGGCAGAATATGTTTCACTTGTCTATTAAACATCAACTCAGATGGAGACTTATTACTTTTACTTTCTATAGGTGTATTTCTATACATAAGCAATCCTAAGTGAATATCTTTATTATCATAAATCAACTTTTTTAACAACTTTTTAACTTTTTATATGTCTTTCCGCCAAACCATTAGCTTGATGATGTTTGGGACTTACAATTTTATGTTCAAAGTTCCACATTTTAACAAAATTTTTGAATTCTATGCTTGTGAACTGACTTCCTGAATCTGTGTAAATTATGTTAGGTATACCATTTCTAGACAAAATTTCTTTTAATTGATCCATTACAGTTTTTGCATACAAATCTTCTAACTGTTTTACTTCCACAAACTTACTGAATGAATCTACTAACAAAATATAAGGTTTTCCAAAAAGAAAAAATATGTCAGCTGATAGAATCTGCCATGGCCCTTCAGCTATTTCTTTATTAATTATGGGTTCATTTCTATTGTTGTTTTGATAACTTTTACACATATCGCAATTTTTTATTAAATCTTCTATCTCCTTACACATGTTAGGCCAAAATAAAGTCTTCCTAGCTAATGCTTTACACTTTTCTATGCCTAAATGAGCATAGTGAATATTATTCAGAATTTCTTTCCGCATACTTTTAGGTATTACAATCTGATTATTTTTAAGAATCAAGCCATCACATTCTCCTAACTCATCTCTATAGCTATAATAAACTTTTGCTTCACTTTGTACTAATGATTTATTTTCTGACCATCCATTTCTAATGCAATGTAATACTAACTGTAATTCCATATCTTTCTTTGTTTCATTCTTCAATTGACTCATTTTTGCATCTGTAATATGGTAACTATTCACAACTGTACCAACATGAGTTTCAAGATCTAATTCATAAGACTTCTCTGTATTATTTAGATAGGATCTACTTAAATGATCGGCTATTAGTAACTCCTTTCCTGGCTTATACTCTAAATCAAACTGATAGTGTTGTAAAGCAGTTCTAATCCGTTGTAATCTAATTGGGCTTTTATTCAGAGGCTTTGAAAAAATGGATACCAGCGGTTTATGATCTGTTTCAACTTGAAACCGTTGACCATACAAAAATTGATTGAATTTAGTGCATCCATACAAAATAGCTAAGCTTTCTTTTTCTATTTGACTGTAATCTTTCTCTGTATCTGTCATTGCTCTAGATCCATACGCTATTGGTTGACCTTCTTGCATAATAACAGCACCTAATCCTTCTTTGCTTGCATCCACGCTTAAAGTTATTTTCTTATTTATGTCAAAATATGCTAATACAGGAGGTTCACTAATTAATTTAATTATCAAGTTGTAAGCTTCTTTTTGCCTAACCTCCCATACAAATAACACATTCTTTTTAATTAACTCTCTAAGTGGAGCAGTTATTTCAGATATGTTAGGAACAAACTTTGAAATATAGTTTATCATACCTAGAAACCTTAGTACTTCTTTTTGATTTTTTGGTTCTGGCATCTTCTTTATTGCTTCTACTCTCTCTCTATCTATTTTTAAACCTTCTTTAGTCAAAACATGTCCTAAGTACTTCACTTCTTTTTGATTTATTTTACATTTTTCAACATTAAATTTTACACCGTGTTCTCTAGCTCTTTGTAGTACTTTTTCCAATATTCTGTTACTTTCCTCCTCTGTTTTAGCGTAAATCAACAAATCGTCGATAAATGTACAGACTCCCTCCATATTAAAAATATTTGCATAAATTCTTTGAAACACTTCTGGACTCGAACACAGACCAAACGGTAATCTATTGAAACAAAACCTACCATAAGGTGTATTAAATGTAGTCAGTTGTTTACTGTTTTCACATAATTTGACCATATAAAAACCTTTATTTGCATCTAACGTGCTAAATACTTTACTTCCTTTTAATTTGCAAGTAATTTCTTCCAATTTAGGTAGCATTATTTGTTCTCTCATAATCTGAGTATTTAAGTATTGAGGATCCAGACATACTCTAAGTGAACCATTTGGTTTAATTGCAATTACCAAAGAACTTACAAAATCTGTAGGTGTATCAATTTTAGAAATAATCCCTTGTTGTTCCAAGCTATCCAACTCACTTTTTAACTTAGGCATTAACTTAAACGGTATATGCCTACATGGTTCTATTTTTCCTATCCAGTTATCTTTTAGTTTTATATCATATTCATAGTCCTTTATCAGCCCTATTCCTTGGAACACATCTTTGTATTTTTCATATAATGTATTATTACTCTGAATGTTATCAACAATGTTTCTTTGCACTATCTCAAATTCCAATAAAGTAGATAACCCTAAAATAGGCATTAAATTCTGCTCACACACTTGAAACACAACATTTTTAATTTTAGTTCCTATTTGACACTCTAAGGTTACTTGTCCTACAGTTTGGATTAAATTACCATTATAGTTTTTTAAAATTAAATTACTCACATTAAATTTATTCACATTCATGGACCTGCAACAATTTTTTGACAAAATGTTACACTGTGCACCGGTATCTATTTTAAAATTTATTATGTTATTACTTTTCACAAAAGTTACCTTTTGAAACCAGTCATTATTAATATTGTTAACATATACCTCTTGTTTATCCTCAGTTTGCACTGCTCTTATTTCTTCCGACTTAGATCTGCACATTCTTGCAAAGTGGTTGATGCGCTGGCACTTCATGCATCTCTTGCCATAGGCCGGACAACTTCTGGGTTGATGTTGAAAACCACAACGAGTACAGTTTTGTTTCCTCTTGTCTGTAGTCTTACTTCCATTCTTCTCTATTTTCTCATTTCTTATAAAATTTCTTCTATTATTATATTTTTGTTCTTCTGTTTTATCATTACTCTTGAAATTATTTTTCTTTTTTATATCTATCCCTTGTATTTTTGAGCAGCTAGCCTCCTTATGTTCAGCAAACTCCTTTACTTGTTTCTCTACCAATTCTGCAGCTCTGCATATTTTTATAGCTTTTTCCAAAGTTAACTCGCATTTTGCTCTCTCTAATTCCAGCTATAATTCTATCTTTAATTAGTCTCTCCCTCATTTGACCAAAGTTACAATCCTGACTTAGCCTATTTAAGTCTGCTAAAAAGTCTTCAAAGCTTTCTTCTTTCTGCTGTCTGCTGAAAAATTTGTGTGCATTGACGCTTTCATTACTTTTAGGTATGAAATACTCATTGAATTTTTCTATCATCTTTTCATAATTATACTCTTTCTCTGCTATTCCAAAGCTTTCATAGATTTCAATTCCTTGGTCACCCATGGTGTGTAGGAACACTGCAACCTGTACCTCCTGGCTTTTATCTTTTAAACCTGCTGCAATTCTATACAGCTCAAATCTTTTCATCCACTTTTTATACTCTTCTGTGGTGCAATTTTTGATGGAATTTGGGGGTTTTAAGCCCAACGCGTCCCTGGACACGCCTTCCGCCATTTTCGATTATCTTAGTTTTACAATTACTAATTACTTTCTTCACACTGTATCTAGTCTCTTATTTTATTTATATTCCGCAGCGCCATGTTGTATTGTAATGATACAATGTGATAGCGGATAATCTCCATTTATTATTTAATATAAAAAGACTTACATCGGATACAATCTTGTTCATGTTCCAGTTGACCAGAGAGAGCAGAGTGGGATGTGTTCACAGACAATCATCTATAATTAAGGCATTGACACATGAACCTGTTTCTAATATAAGGCTATGCCTACACAATATACAACAGTACCTACATGCGTTTTTCTAACGCATTATCTGCGAAGTATGGATTGCAATGATTTCAAAAGTAAGGATACGACCGTCTGAACATTTCACCTATACTTCGTAAAAGATAGCTTGATCTCTGCGACAGCTGTCAGTAAAATCACGCCTATGAAGTTCTGAATTTCATAGTAGTTCAGACACTCTACAGACAGTACCTGTAAATGTCATACTTTCTATTCTATTTTTCACTATGGCAATGGTGCCGATGTCGACAATTCTGCCAATGTCAGATGTGTTATGAGAAAACGTGCGTGTAAAAAAAAAAATACTTTATGGGCATAATCCTTCTTCATACAAGCAAAAAGTAGCGCCATCTGTGACATCTGTCATAACTCACACGAACTACTGCTTACTTCGTTAACTACGTGCGCGATGACAGCAGCGCGCGCATGGCCGCCATTGTGGATTTCGGTAATAAAATTATCACTTTATAGACGCGTTTATTTAATAATTTAATTGCAACAAAAGTAATTTAAGGTTACCTACTGCTGATACGATATCCCATGTTGCTTTTTAATCTTAGTATCGTAATTTTTGCAGCCTTAAAACGCAGCTTGCCATTTTTTTGACAGAGTGACTTCTCCGCGCGGCCGACTGACTCACGTTGGCCCTAAACTTTAATTTTAGGGCCAGCGCGCTGGTGCCATTTCTTCGCGCGGTTGGCCCGGTCCTTACTATAAAAGTCAATGATCGATTGTCTTTGAACTTTTGAAGTGCGCGCACTGCGGTGAGAAAAATGCATGCGTTTTAGTCAGCGTAGGCACCGCCGGTGCGGCACTAATATAGTAATCTGTGGTGCGGCATAACTAGAATTGAATGTTGTATAATGCTTTCTTTAACGATAAAGTTTTTATTTATTATCAGCGGCTTTGCCCGCGTGGATGTCGGTAAATATCCCACATGAGCATACTACCGGGAATTCCTTCCATATTCCTTGTCTACGTTATATAGGGAACCTCTGTGCAAAATTTCAGCTTTCTAGGTCTAAGCGTTTGGCCTGGGCGTTGATGAGTCAGTCAATCAGTCAGTCAGGACTTTTCTTTTTATTTATATCTTAGATAATAATTATGTTCAAGTGGCGGTTTCCAGGAACTAGCACTAAATTCTACGCATATAACGCCACTTCAGAGGACCAAGATTACCAACGGATTACCGGTGTATTTATCTTTTTCTTAAAACGCACTCTGCTTCTGTTAGCCGATGTCTTTATTGTTTTAATTTTAAGTTTGTTTTTATTGTTTTGAATACTTACTGATATGGTCAAAGCTAAATTCACTAGGTAACTAAGTATTTTCAGTGTGGACGTATGCTATAAAAAATATAATATCCCATAAAATAATAATTAATTTATTTAATAATATTTCATGCCAAAAAAAAGTGGCAACACTGCAATAAAAAGTTCCCTGTATGAGGGATAGATCTAGACAGTGGCGTAAGGGCGTAACTACAGGGTGGCAAGTCTGCAAAATGCCACGGCCCCCCGGTCAGAGGAGAATCCCAACTCCCAACATTTATTATTACCCATTTAGTAAAAAACCGATGAATTTGCCACGGTCCTCGAACGGTATATTTACGCCACTGGATCTAGATGGCACTTTTTACAATAAAAAAAAATGTTACCAGTACCAGAGCATGCCTCCGACCGCGTATATAGAAAAGCTAATTTAGTACGTCCCCTCAGGCGGAGACGAATAGAGTTAACATTTCCAGACGTTAAACACACGAAAATGCTAGTAAATGCTAATTCAATATGTCACAGATGAGATGGTGACGTACTAGCGTAATAGGCAGCGAAACGTACTAGAAACCCTCATCCCATTCGTCAAGCTCGAGTGACCGACTGGCGTAGGATTTCTAGTACTTTACGCACAAAATATTCTTAGAAAAGCTAATACGACAAGCCTCTCTTGTTTTGTCTCACATAATTTCTTCTCGGGTTAGTTTGCTCAGACTAAATATTAGTATGAAGTAGTCAGATAGGAAATGTCAAATACAGCTTATTAAAAAAAATAATAATAATATGACGTGTAAAAGTGATTCCTGTACAGAATAAACAATTTCATTTCATTTCATTCGTCTATCATGCACATAGATATAAGAAAGAAGGAGATGTGCCTAGTAGATGAAAATGTATCGGACCCTGTGCCTCCATCCACTCCACTTTGTACCTACCAATGGCCAACTACTACAGATGCAGTTCAGTAAAAGCAATAGATACGCAGTCGCGCACACACCCGCATTTCATAAATCAGAACATACTACACAGTCAATTATAAACCGTATCCCTTCATACACAGCGTGCATTTACCATGCACCGTACAACTTACTCACACAGAAACATCGGTCTGTATCGTTGTGCTATGGCTAAAGCCATTTAGCCAGAAAGTTATCGATTCTTCCATTTTTAGGGTTCCGTACCAAAATAGTAAAAAAGGAACCCTTATGGTGTGACTCAGTCTGTCTGTCACAGCTGGATATCTTAAGAACTACTAATGCTAGGAATAGTTTTGTTTTGATGACGTTTGCCCAACTATTTTGCAAATAACAAACAAAAATATTTGATTTTTTTTTGCAACAGGGACTAAAAGGGGGTCTTAAAAATTCGGGTTCGGGTTAATTCGGGTTCGGGGTTATGGGGTACCTATCTTATGAAAGAGCGCTGTTTGTACATTCTCAATTTTTTTTTTCTTTTTTTTAGGCCTCATAGTTTTCGACTTTTGATGACAAATGTAAAAAAAAATACCGTCCCCCCCCCCTTTTCCCCAAAGTTTGCATAGACAAAAATCTGAAATTATTCTATGTGATAGAAGTTTAGGTACAGATTACAGGAAAAATAAAACGATGTCTCTAATAGCAGTTTTTCAGAAATCATCAACAAAAATTACATATAAATGATGGTACGGAACCCTCGGTGCGCGAGTCCGACTCGCTATTGACCGGTTTTTATTTTTTATTTCTACTATGACTTTGTTAATTTAATTCTATTTTTTAAATTAATTTTGATTTTGACTTATTTTGTTTATTTAATAGCTACCTTAGTAATCTATACCCATATTCTTTAGAGGAAAGATTTTTTTGTTTGTTTGTACCGAATAGGCTCCGAAACTACGAAAACGAAATAATAGCGCGGGCAGGCAATGAGATGCGACGGGGTGGGTCGGGAGAGAAAGAAATTTCACGCGGACGAAGTCGCGGGCAGCAGCTAGTATACAATATACAAGTTAACACTACTACTACTGGGTTGTGGAGGTCAGATAGGCAGTCGATCCATGTAAGATACTGGTATTCAGCTGCATCCGGTTAGACTGGAAGCCGATCCCAGCATAGTTGGGAAAAGTCTAGGCAGATTGATTGATACAAGTTAACACTATTTACTAAAGTAAATAACTATCTATACAAATAAATACAAAGACTAACTTACTATCTATACAAATAAATACAAAAACTAACTAACTATCTATACAAATAAATACAAAAACTGGCAGCATTGCCACGTTCAATGGCAATGCTAAACAATTTCATTTCATTTCATTCGTATATCATGCACATAGATAATTATAAGAATATATTTTTTAAATTCTATTCTTCCAATTTTATTACATGTGTTTTGATTTTTATTTTAATATTTTAAATGCTATTACACCTTTGTTAGCTTAGTTATAAACTCTATTATGCATGCTGTGGTCTCCTGTAAGTGAAGGAGTACACCTACGTGATACTTTTGTCATTAATACTTATTTCTTGTGTTTGACAGAATTAGGTTAAAATCACTCCAAATCCTACGAGAGAACGTCACCGTTTGAGGACAAACAGAATTAGGTTAAAATCACTCCAAATCCTACGAGAGAACGTCACCGTTTGAGGACAAACAGAATTAGGTTAAAATGACTCGAAATCCTACGACAGAACGTCACCGTTTGAGGACAAACAGAATTAGGTTAAAATCACTCGAAATCCTACGAGAGAACGTCACCGTTTGAGGACAAACAGAATTAGGTTAAAATCACTCGAAATCCTACGAGAGAACGTCACCATCTGAGGACAACCAGAATTAGGATAAGCCCCACTTTACGCCCGTTAAATCACTCGAAACCCTACGCTAGTACGTCACCATTTGTGACGTGTTGAATTAGCATTTACTAGAATTTACGTGTGTTTAACGCCTGGAAATACTAATTCTATTCGTCTCCGCCTGAGGGGACGTACTGAATTAGCTTTTCTATATACGCCCTCCGACCAGAGTTGATGTATCTTGTGAGGTAATTGCCCGACGATTGATGTCGGGACGTTATATACAGCGTGCCGCTGCTTTGACGACATTAACTTGACACGCGTGTACAGTTCCGCGTTTTCGTTTGGTAAAGATATTCTAATTTCATTAAACGTTATTATTTATTGATTTATTTACAATTTTCTAAAATAGCATCTTGGAGCAACCTGTAGCGCAGAGATGAAATTCAAACGAATAAAAAAAGAAATGGTCATGCCACTTGAGTTTTTTTTCTGGGGGTTGTGCAAAAAAAAAATCATTCATGAAGCTACTCACAGCTGTGTCAGAATAATAGACAAACGATGAACAAAAAAAGGGTCAAAATCAAAGACCTCACCAGCTGACATAGAACAATAGCTTCATGAATGAGTCCTTTTGGGCACAGAGTGATGCTAATTTTGTTAATTTGTGGCGGCATCTACATCGACACATATGAACTACGCATCAATGACGTGACGTCACGCAAAACCTGCATCGCGCAATTAGAGTTTACCACGCGATTAGCATATATACAACGACCCGATATCAACCGTCGGGCAGTGGCCCACCAGACACAACACCCGTCTGGTCGGAGGATCCTCCCTTTTCAATGGAGGATGAGTGAACTTTACACCCTGTTCCTCATGCCTCTAAACTGGTGACCCCGAGCATGAACGTCAGCGCAGCCTTCGTGCAATACCTTCAGCGTGACGTCATCACCATCACTTCCTCAAGCTTTCGAGCGGCGAGTCACACAGCCAGCCAGCATCCACGGCTTCAACAGGTATCCTGACCACCAGTATGCAGCGGACGCGCATTCCTGGTCATCACCTTCAGCCTCAACCCAGAGCTGTACCTTCCGACTCACTGGAGCATAACGCAGCGCCACCCCGACTCATTGGGGTATCACCGCAGACAGTTCCGACTCACCGTGAACTATGCGGCACCCGGTTCCGACTCACTGGAACCACAACTGGCACTGGCAAGCATCGCAAGATACACGACTCAGCCCACTATCGACCTCCGGTCTCCGGAGGGGAGTGATGTGGCGGCATCTACATCGCCACATATGAACTACGCATCAATGACGTGACGTCACGCAAAACCTGCATCGCGCAATTAGAGTTTACCACGCGATTAGCATATATACAACGACCCGACATCAACCGTCGGGCAGTGGCCCACCAGACACAACACCCGTCTGGTCGGAGGATCCTCCCTTTTCAATAGAGGATGAGTGAACTTTACACCCTGTTCCTCATGCCTCTAAAAATTATTTAGATTTTTGAATTTTTTTTTGTCAATTTATTCATTATTTTATCTTATTATAATTTTTATAATTACTGGCCACTAGCACTACCTGTGTCTTTAGTTATTATCGCTATAGCAATGCCACGTTGTATATGGTCCCATTAAAATAGATGGCCAAACTTTTAATCTGGCACCTTGTATATCTTCGGAGTCGACTTCGACACACAAATTCCATTTATGCACACACATTTACCTCTCATTATACTCTAATTGTTGGTATACTAATTTTTCTCGTGTCCGTTTTGAGAAAAAAAAACCGCTGGGATAACGTTCCCTCAGCGGAATGTGTTCAATTCTCAATTCTTTATTGCGTACCATAATGTTAATAGTTGGTAGGGAAATTATTATATTAGTCAAAATTATGGGTTTTCGCAAATATCTCAACAGAAAATGGCTAGACACGCAAATTAGAAATTATCATACACATTTACACGACATTTAAACCTAATTAAGCTAAATAAACTTTAGCGATAAAGATAAAAATCTATTAAAGAACTTTGACAGGTTGTAGTAGCTTGATGTGCTGGCGTCTGTACATATAGTATACAACAATGTTTAATTTGACTATATTTTGCAATACAGTTCTAAGTATAGAAAAAAATCATACAATATTGAAAGAGGTATAACTTTGAAAGTAATATATAATGAAAAAAGTCACATGACATGAAAGTATTGTATTAGATGATGTACATTATGTAGATTTCAAAAATGTACAAACGAATCCTTAACGTACTTTTTGCTTTCGTTCCCCTGGCGTCCAGCCAGTAACTGGACTCGCCCGTCAAGGAGCGCTGTCTCAAATTAGAAGCATTATGGAATTATTATGCACAAAACAAAAGGTATTTTAATAAAACACGTATACTTACTAAAAGCTATATAATTAAATTATCTTTAAAATGGTGAAGGTTTCATAAAATAAAAATACGCTTGATAGTTTTTGCGTGATTCTCAGTACTTTATCAGCTATAGACATAACTTTACAATTTAATTACACTATGTAATATAAACATAATCTAAAATATATACAGATTAAGATAAAATGAAAAGGCTCTAATTTAACAATTTTTTTTTCCAAATCATTATCACTACTCGCTTTGACGTGATAATCATTAAAAGTCGGTTATCGTCGCCTGAAGTGCCTAGAGCCAATAGAAACGTCTAAACCAATTTTTTTGTGAGCAGGGTCAGAAACATACTACTAAGGTAATAAGGTTGAAAAGTGTTCATTGCAAATGTCCGCGATGGTACCTATACAAAATGTTTGTTAAAAAAGCCTTTTCTCTAAAGCTACACTGACATACATCACACTAATAAGGTTTTTCACCAGTGTGTATCATCATATTCATCATTCTCCTACACATAACCCAGTTTATTTGGGGTCGGCGCAACGTATTTTTCTTGCATACTTCTCATTAGGCATCATCTCGGTAATTACTCCCTGTCTAGCCATATCATCTTGCACATGTCCATTCATCGTTATTTTTCTCTTCCTCTACTCTATAGCCATCCACATTCATGCTCAAAACTTTCCTCACGACATTTTCCTCATTCCTCTGCTTCACACGCCCATACCATGACAAACGATTTCCGCACAACTTATCAGTCACCGGTGTCACTTTCAGACTTCCTCTTATATACTCATTTCTTACCAGTGTTAGAATTTAGTTGAAATAAGATAGGCCATTGAATTTTGAAGTGTACTAATCTGTTGACTATTGTTGAGCGGATATGATACTTAATTTCTACATTGGATATGATTGTAATCTTATACCACTAGATGGCGTTACTTTTGGTATGGCTACAATCCGAACAATCCAATTTTGCCAAACATTTATTTTGCCAAACATTGATTTTACATTTAAAGTTATGCATTCATTAATTCCTGTATTACACGTAACGTTAAATCAAATATTTAAAAGAATTTTAGAATTGTTTTGGTTTATATTTAAGATATCAATTAATGATACTGTTTTACCAAACGAGGTGGCGCGCTACATCCGGTCCCCACTCTTGATGGTTGCCGGCGCAGCGCGTTAGCTCATGGCTCAGTCTGTTACTAGCTGTGTTCCAAGCAAGTGAAATAATTTAAGTGTTACGTGTGTCCAAAAGTGACTTTTATCGAAGAAGAGCCAACACCAGTGTGTATACGAATATGTTCTGGTAAATTACCCTTTTCACTAAAACTAGCTGACATAAATCACTCATTAGGTCTTTCGCCAGTGTGTATATGAATATGTCGTGTTAAACTAGTCTTTTGAGTATAACTACGCTGACATACATCACACTTATACGGTTTGTGACCAGTGTGTATACGAATATGTTGTGTTAAATTACACTTTTTACTAAAGCAACGCTGACATACATCACACTTATACGGTTTGTGACCAGTGTGTATACGAATATGTTGTGTTAAATTACACTTTTTACTAAAGCAACGCTGACATACATCACACTTATACGGTTTGTGACCAGTGTGTATACGAATATGTTGTGTTAAATTACACTTTTTACTAAAGCAACGCTGACATACATCACACTTATACGGTTTTTGACCAGTGTGTATACTAATATGTCTTGTTAAATTGCCCTTATCACTAAAGCAACGCTGACATACATCACACTTATACGGTTTGTGACCAGTGTGTATAAGAATATTACGTCGTGTTAAACTACGCTTTCTACTAAAACTACGTTGACATACATCACACTGATAAGGTTTTTCACCAGTGTGTATACGAATATGTGTTGTTAAATTAGACTGATTACTAAAACTACGCTGACATACATCACACTTAAACGGTTTTTGACCAGTGTGTATAAGAATATGTTTTGTTAAATTACTCTTTAGACTAAAACTACGCTGACATACGTCACACTTAAACGGTTTTTGACCAGTGTGTATAAGAATATGTCGTGTTAAATTAAGCTTTACACTAAAACTACGCTGACATACATCACACTTATACGGTTTTTCACCAGTGTGTATACGAATGTCTTGTTAAATTGCCCTTATCACTAATAAAAGCAACGCTGACATACATCACACTTAAACGGTTTTTCACTAGTGTGTATAGGAATATGTCGTCTTAAAATAGGCTTACCAGTAAAACTACGCTGATATACATCACACTGATACGGTTTTTGACCAGTGTATAGTTTGTTATCTGTGGCTTAACCGAAATTCAACCGCGCGCCACCGAAGACGATGGCGCCACTCACTGTCTTTCAAAAAGTGCGACGGTTCACATTACCGTGCGTTGCTACGGGCAATAAATTTGGAAATCCTCAAGAATTTCGGTGTATGTGGTTCCTAAAACATTTTGTGAAGGTGGAACTGGTGCTGTGCATAATAAAACTGTGTCTCGGGATAACAACAGGACGATCCAGAGTCGGTGAGTTCATTTTGTTAAGCCACCATTTTTTTATTGTAAAATTGTTAGAACAGGCTATCGAAGCCAACAACCAGTGTGTATAAGAATATGTTTTTTTAAACTGCGATTAACACTAAAGCAACGCTGACATACATCACACTGATAGGGTTTTTCACCAGTATGTATACGAATATGTTTTGTTAAATCAGACTTTTGAGTAAAACTACGCTGACATACATTGCACTTATACGGTTTCTGACCAGTGTGTATAAAAATATGTTGTATTAAATTACACTTTTTACTAAAGCAACGCTGACATACATCACACTTATACGGTTTTTCACCAGTGTGTATACGAATATGTTTTGTTAAATCAGACTTTTGAGTAAAACTACGCTGACATACGTCACACTTATACGCTTTGTGACCAGTGTGTATACGAATATGTTGTATTAAATTACACTTTTTACTAAAGCAACGCTGACATACATCACACTTATACGGTTTTTCACCAGTGTGTATACGAATATGTTTTGTTAAATCAGAATTTTGAGTAAAACTACGCTGACATACATCGCACTTATACGGTTTTTCACCATTGTGTATACGAATATGATTTGTTAAATCAGAGGTTTGAGTAAAACTACGCTGACATACATTGCACTTATACGGTTTCTGACCAGTGTGTATAAAAATATGTCGTGTTAAATTAAGCTTTACACTAAAACTACGCTGACATACATCACACTTATACGGTTTTTCATCAGTGTGTATACTAATATGTCTTGTTAAATTGCCCTTACTACTAAAGCAACGCTGACATACGTCACACTTATACGGTTTGTGACCAGTGTGTATACGAATATGTTGTATCAAATTACACTTTGTACTAAAGCAATGCTGACATACATCACACTGATAAGGTTTTTCACCAGTGTGTATACGACGAACATGTTTTGTTAATTCACCCTTGAGAGTAAAACTACGTTGACATAAATCGCACTTATAAGGTTTTTCACCAGTGTGTATACGAATATGATTTGTTAAATTGCGCTTATCTGTAAAGCAACGCTGACATACATGACACCGATAAGGTTTTTCACCAGTGTGTATAAGAATATGTCGTATTAAATTACCCTTGTGATTAAAACTACGTTGACATACATCACACTGATAAGGTTTTTCACCAGTGTGTATACGACGAACATGTTTTGTTAATTCACCCTTGAGAGTAAAATTACGTTGGCATAAATCGCACTTATAAGGTTTTTCACCAGTGTGTATACGAATATGATTTGTTAAATTGCGCTTATCTCTAAAGCAACGCTGACATACATGACACCGATAAGGTTTTTCACCAGTGTGTATAAGAATATGTCGTGTTAAACTAGACTTTTTAGTAAAACTACGTTGACATACATCACATTTGGGTTTTTCACCAATTTGTGTACGAGCATGTCGTAACTTTTTTTTTACTCGATTCAAACTACGCTGATCACATTTGTAAGGCTCTTTGAAATAAGTGTCAGGTTTGGACGTACGTTTTTGAGTTGTCCGGATAACTTTAGAGTCAGATTTTTCCTTTTTCGTTTGCTCGGCTGTTATTGCATCTTCTAGTTTCGTTCTTCGAGTGTCTAGTTTTGGTTTCTTCGCAACGGTAGTCCCTGTGATTATAAATCTGGTAAGTACAATGTTGGAAGAACGTTGACAACCACAATAATCAAAATAATAGCGCTTTGCATGACTCAAAATAGGACCGAAAAAGAGGAATTTCTGGCTTTGAACCCTCCGGAAAAATAAAGAAGAATAAGGCACTGCCACTTGCTTTGTCAATACAATAGCCATAGATAATACAATTTTGCTAGTGTACTAAATTGTTGTAATAAATAATTTATGATCATTTGAAGTTCAATTCTATCCTTTTTGATGGAAAAAGAACTGACAAGCACATCACCACCTAAATATTAAGAGTAAAGTTAGGGAAACATTTAATTGATCCTCTAAAAACTTATGGATTTTCTATTGATATACGCCTTTTAAAACGTATTTATAAAAAGCCTATAGGTATCAATAGAAGTACAAAAAGTTTTTTTGTTTTATTTGAGGAGGCACGGCTCCCTGTCGTTTCGGGCGACGCAGGTGCTCTCGGGACAGGGTTGCTTCGGGAAGTACCTTTGTCGCATAAACAGGGAGCCGGTCGCTCGGTGCCACCACTGCGTCCACTGTCGGGAGGACACGGCGTGGCATGCACTGGCAGAGTGAGCCGCATGGGAGGAGCCGCGCCGTGCCCTCGTAGCAGAAATCGTTGCCGACCTATCGCTGCCGGCCGTCGCTCGCTCGGTGGTCCGGAGCGCCGAGTCGTGGGATGCGGTGATCTCCTTCTGTGAAACAGTCATTTCGCAGAAGGAGGCTGCGGAAAGGGAGAGGGAGATCGACACGACTCTCCTGGCCCGCAGCATGCGGAGCGGGCGTCGGCGAAGGGCGGGCAGCGCCCTCTTCCAGCCCCTGTGAACAGGTTCTGAGGGTCGGCGGACTCGGGGACGTCCGCCGGCCCCCATCCAGCTGGACCGAAGGCGGCGGCGCGTAGTGTTCCACGCGCGCCCCTATTGGACGTCGCGCAGGGAGTCCTACACCTCACCCTCTTCGCGCGGCACCAGCCGGGGATCGTGAAAGGCGCACCAGTTCCCATGAACCCCGGTCCAGGTGTGGGAAGGGAACACCGGGA
This sequence comes from Cosmia trapezina, assembly GCA_905163495.3. Lineage (NCBI taxonomy): Eukaryota > Metazoa > Arthropoda > Insecta > Lepidoptera > Noctuidae > Cosmia > Cosmia trapezina. The sequence goes on along the minus strand of LR991046.1, from coordinate 4,093,298 downwards.
TGGTTTTTAGTCAGTAAGAGTCTGACAGACCCCTCCACCCACGCCATGCGAAGGACATCCATGAACATTTTCCCCCCGGAACAACAAAAAAAAAGGTTACAACTGTGACAAACGGGTGAGACACAAAGTTCAGTATTGTGTGCACTTGAGGTGTTGTTCTTATTTATTTGTATTTTACCATCTTTTTATAAATATTATTCTATAATAATATTTATTTGCTTACAATTTATTAGTATTTTACCATGTTTTTCAAAGATGGTGAAATAGAACCATTAGGACCATTTGCTTAGAGATTTTGATATGGAGGGACATTGAATAATACACTTAACACCAGAGACATGAAGTACAAATTGTACTAACGTCCACATACGCTCTGTTCCTAAACTATCTGAACAAAGTTTAAACAAACCTTGTTCAAGGGAATTATTAACACATTCATCTGTATTTTAGAAGGGTCCAACTTTATATTTCACGAAAAAATTGCAATTTTATTCAAGCAATTATTTCTTTATTTATTCAAGCAATTATTTAAATATTTTAAAAAATACATTTTAAAATATTTCTTTAAAAATATTAAAAAAAACATTAAAAAATATTAAAAATAAGTGTCCGCTATGCGAGCGTACACATGATGTAATTCAGGGTTTCTGTCATACCGAATAAATAGTGCATAATGAGTGCAAAAATAAAATAAATAATGCATCTGTAGTTTAAGAATTAGAGACAATTTTTACTGGGTACGCTGCGCTAGCATAACGTTATGCTAGCGTACCCATGGCAGTACTTGAAAACGGCTCATATCAAAGCAACGGAATATACACGAAAAAATAGTGCACAAATAGTGCACCCGCTATGCAAAATTTCATAATGATTGATTATAGGAACGGAGATATTGAACAAGACTTTTGAATAATTTTCCGACAGGCGTTATGCCAGCGAACACAAATTAGTGCATATAGAAAGCGGACGTTTCTTTATATAAATGCCATTATGTATAAATAGTGAGTGTCATTTGGCCCCCGAAAGTACAAATACTTTACGTGAATTCGAAGTTCTTACATTGTTTATGTAAAAAATGTATGTAAACTTCTACCATAGTAGAAGTACAGATATGTTCAAAGTGTTTTGGCAACATTTTTTTTTTTCATTTTTAAAATACTGAACGAAAGCTGAAATGTAATTAAACACTGAACTAGGTGGAAAATAAGTTCGCTAATTGGTAGTAACGATATTTCTAGAGTGAATAAGAAAAAAATATATATTTGAAATTAAAATAAAATATACCTTATTTAAAAATAAAAACTTTTTACAAAAAAAAAAAAAAACTACAAAGTGAAAAATAACTTTAATTTTGGAAGTCGGTGTCATTGGATCTGTATTTCAGTTTTTTGCCACCGACTTCCAAAATTAAAGTTATTTTTCACTTTGTAGTGTTTTTTTTTTAAATCGGTTGTTTTTTTTTTCGTAAAAAAGTTTTTATTTTTCACTTTTTAGTGGGTCGGTTTCTAATTTATCTAAGCTACAATACTGCCCCCCATGTCATAATTACAGTAAGTCAAAAAATGTAAATGGTGGGAAATCGCACTTTTGTTTCGAGATGTTTAAATTCAAAACTCATAACACCAGTACCACGACTTACTGTAATTATGAATTGTTGCTTTTCCCGATGCAGGGACATTGACTGTTGAGGAGTTCTCCTAGTAAGAGCCAGGAGAACTGGAGCTCCATGGTGAAGTCATCATCACCATTATACATTTTGACGAGCATAAATTACTTAGCAACCATATTAAAGTAATCGAATCGCAACCTGTGAAACTCAACTCAACTCAAAGCATTTATTTCAAATAAACCAATTACAGGCACTTTTGAATTGTCAAAGGTCTTATACTTAAGTATACTTAGGTATAGGAAATACTTAGGTATAATTGAGTAGTTCCGATGGCCATCTGTGGTCTTCATCATCAGTTCCACTTCACCAAATGGTGCTTTCCGAGAGCAAATGCACGAGTTACTATAAAAAATACCCAAACTGCTATAGGTGTGCCTATAAAATTTGAGGTTTTCCCTCGATTTCCATGGGATCCCCTCATCAGATTCTGACTTGGTGACAATGGGACTACCTCGAAAGTATACCATTTCATACAAAATAAGAATTTTGCAAATCCGTCTATATATGACGAAGTTATGGCCGAAAAAAAAAAATAGAAACATCCGAATTGATTGATTGATTGAATTGAAGCTCCTCCTTTTTGCAGAAGTCAGTTAGTAAAATAAGCATTTATTTTGCCAAAAGTATTTTTTTAAGGCACATTATAATCACATTATCGTGACTTTTATTGCACGGTAATCTTGTGTATTCCAGTTCGTCCCCCTGACTTCGTCCACCTAGGATGACGAACGGGAATCCTACTAATCCTACATAATAATTATAAATGTGAAAGTTGGTATGTTTGGATGTTTGTTACTCAATCACGGAAAAACGGCTGAACGGATTTGGATGAAATTTAGCAGACAGATAGTTTATAACAGTGTTTCCAGATGCATTGAACCTTTTATCTGTAGTGGAAACTGCTAAAATCTGTATTAAATCTGTATGCCTTTTTATCATGAAATCTATATAAAATCAGTGAAAATCAAGGAAATAGATTAGGTAGGATTAAATAAAAATTGACACAAATTAATAAAATTGTCATATATATGTACTTATAAACAGATAATTAAAACAAAGAACAAATTATTAAATCAAAACTTACAACGACCGAACAAATAATTACTTTATACCTAATTTCCATTAATCAGTCACACATATTTTTGTTAAGGTGATTGTGCTGCCCCGCGAAATTCAATTTTTTTTTTGTTTTTTTTTTTTTTCAATTTGCAGGGCCGTGTCTTGATCAAAGTATGATACGCGGCAATGAAACATATGTATTTATATAATTTTAACCATAAAAAATCATCAATACATCTCTCTAAGTTAGATTTCGTGCAGATTCCACAAACGAACGAAATCTAACGAATCTGCACGAAATCTAACTTAGAGCGATGTTGATGATTTTTATGGTTGTTTTATTGTTGCGTATCATATTTTGATCAAGAAAGTACCTGACACGGACCTACAAATTGCAAAAAAACCCAAAAAAAAATTTCGCGGGCTACCACAGCGCATCCCCCTTAATAAAAACTCAGATTACGGCAATTTGTGTAGAACGTGAAAATTCTGTATAAAAATCTGTATCCAATGCTAATCTGTATCGCAAATCGAAAATCTGTATAAATACGGAGAAATCTGTATATATGGCAACACTATTTGCAAATAAATTAATCTGAATCTGAATCTGAATATTTATAATTTGGATGAACACATAGGATACTTTTTATCTCGGCAGTAGGTTCCCGTGGGATAATTTCCAACATCCACGCGGGCGAAGCCGCGGGCAATAGCTAGTATAAATGTGAAAGGTTGTGATGATGTTTAGATGTTTGTTACTCAATCACGCAAAAGCGGCTGAACGGAATTGGATGATATATATTATACATTTTCATTCGTAATTATCTACACAAGTACATTCATTACCTCACATCACATCAAAATACATGCATTTTCTACCACATTTTGGTATCGTAACTGGGAAATCCTTGCGGATTTCGGTGGGGGGAAATGTATAGTTTGTTATCTGTGGCTTAACCGAACTTCAACCGCGCACCACCGAAGACGATGGCGCCACTCACTGTCTTTCAAAAAGTGCGACGGTTCACATTACCGTGCGTTGCTACGGGCAATAAATTTGGAAATCCTCAAGAATTTCGGTGTATGTGGTTCCTAAAACATTTTGTGAAGGTGGAACTGGTGCTGTGCATAATAAAACTGTGTCCCGAGACAAGAACAGGACAATCCAGAGTCGGTGAGTTCATTTCGTTATGCCACCCTTTTTTTATTGTAAAATTGTTAGAACAGGGGCTATCGAAGCCAACAACCAGTGTGTACAAGAATATGTTTTTTTAAACTGCGATTAACACTAAAGCAACGCTGACATTCATCACACTGATAAGGTCTTTCACCAGTGTGTATACGAATATGTTTCGTTAAATCAGACTTTTGAGTAAAACTACGCTGACATACATCGCACTTATACGGTTTTTCACCAGTGTGTATACGAATATGTTTTGTTAAATCAGAGTTTTGAGTAAAACTACGCTGACATACATCGCACTTATACGGTTTTTCACCAGTGTGTATACGAATATGTTTTGTTAAATCAGAGTTTTGAGTAAAACTACGCTGGCATACATCGCACTTATACGGTTTTTGACTAGTGTGTATAAGAATATGTCGTGTTAAATTAAGCTTTACACTAAAACTACGCTGACATACATCACACTTATACGGTTTTTCATCAGTGTGTATACTAATATGTCTTGTTAAATTGCCCTTATCACTAAAGCAACGCTGACATACGTCACACTTATACGGTTTGTGACCAGTGTGTATACGAATATGTTGTGTTAAATTACACTTTTTACTAAAGCAACGCTGACATACATCACACTTATACGGTTTTTGACCAGTGTGTATAAGAATATGTCGTGTTAAACTAGACTTTTGAGTAAAACTACGTTGACATACATCACATTTGGGTTTTTCACCAATTTGTGTACGAGCATGTTGTAACTTTTTTTTTACTCGATTCAAACTACTCTGATCACATTTGTAAGGCTCTTTGAAATAAGTGTCAGGTTTGGACGTACGTTTTTGAGTTGTCTGGATAACTTTAGAGTCAGATTTTTCCTTTTTCGTTTGCTCGGCTGTTATTGCATCTTCTAGTTTTGTTCTTCGAGTGTCTAGTTTTGGTTTTTTCGCAACGGTCGTCCCTGTAATTATAAATCTGCTAAGTACAATGTTGGAAGAAGATTGACATGCACAAGAATCAAAATAATAGCGCTTTGCATGACTCAAACTAGGACCGAAAAGGAGGAATTTCTGGAGACATTGAACCCTCCAGAAAGGTAAAGAAGAATAAGGCACTGCCACTTGCTATGTCAATAGATAGCCCATAGGTAATACAATTTTGTTAGTGTATGCACGGCTACAGATTAAGCTATACATTTCCAGTATAAGCTGATTTCGCATTGTATAGGATTTCCTTACAATGAGAGGTCAGTGTAAACTGGAAATGTATAGCTTGATGTGCAGCCGTGTGTAGTAAATTGTTGTAATATACAGGGTGATTGGAAGATGGGTGCAAAGCTTTAAGGCGAAGATAGTACATACCATTTAGAACCATTTAAGCCATGGTTGTATTAGACGAAGTCTTACCATTTTTTTAACCTAATTTTTATGATGTTTTCGAAAATTCCCAAAATTTTAACTAAACTGCTTATTTATGGCCAAATTGAATGATAAATGAATATATTTTTATTTCATTTTATTAAAGTAATGTGTAACCAATCTAGCAAAACATGTTTTAGGTCTCTGTGTCGTTACACATTTTTTTTACGGACATTTAAAGTTCACAAAAATTTTAAAATATTCTTTTAAAAAAACGGAGGGTGCTTTTTTGTGTTCAAACCTTTTAGAAAACATGCTTGATAATCGCTCTTTCTTTTGAGACATCATTTACGCGGATATCTTACAAATTATTGAAATTAGGACCTACAAACCAATCTGAGAGAGAAATTTTAAATTTTAGGCACACTAATTAAAACTAAATTTTTGCATAATATATTACTTTGTGTTTGAAATGATAACTACATACACTTTTACTAGTGATGTTTACGGGAGTAGGAGGTGGTTGGATCGCTGTTTCGTATCTGTAGCAGCTTGGGATACAATTCTAAATGTAGGTGAGTGCAATCATAAACGGTATGAGCCGAGACAAATCTCCAGGACATGATGGGCTCAGTATTGAGCACTTGAAGCACGCAGGTGTACATCTGCCGCGAGTCCTGTCTATGTTTTTCACAATGCGTATTAGTCAAGCGTACTTGCCTGCTAATCTGATGAAAACCATCGTGACTCCCATTGTGAAGAACAGAGGACGGGTGATATCTCGGACAAGAGTAACTACCGTCCCATTTCCCTTGCGACAATAATAGCTAAGGTGTTGGACGGTATGCTTGATACTTGGTGATAAGCTTGACGCGGCTTTCGAAGGACCTTTTGCGGGGGCGGTGAATTGACACGACACACAGAATTGAGCGAAAGGGAATCTTGTAAGGAGAAAATGGGATGGATGGACTTATTTGGGAATCTTCTGGATGGTGAGCGTTGACTCAAGGACAACCTTTACAGATGTCCCACTTCACTGATTTTCTTCCTTCACTTTGGTGCACTTTTACATGAGGTCTTTAAATGTTACACTTGTGTCGGCCAACACTTACACATAGATAGTTTTGAGTTTTTTATAAAGTAGCGGATTACTTTGCGGCGCGGAGCGATGCGGTTGAGCGGAAGCGGATGATGTACTGACTCTTTTAACCTTCGAGAATTTCTCTCAAGTCAGAGCGAAGGTATGCAGCGATTGGCTATCACTCCAGCGAAGATGCCGTTGATTGGCGCGAGCGACATACACTCCTCTCGCTCTGCTGTATGGAACTGGGACAGGAAGGAAATATAGCTCAAAACTGCGGTCGGATATATTATAGTTAAAAAAAAAACTTATTATAACTAAAACTTGCGCGAGCAATACTTGTTTAAATGAATACATGCAATGCGCATCTTCATGATGCGCAGTTCGGGTTTCGCCCCGGACTTTCAACTGAAAGCGCTATTTTGAGTCTCAACTCTCAAGCATACAGTTCAATACTATATAGATCGCAAAACGTCGGTGTACGCCTGTTTCCTTGATCTTTCCAGAGCCTTCGATCTTGTCTCGTATGATGTGCTTTGGGAAAAGATGGTAAACAGGGGTATACCCGCGGAAATATATGGACTACTGCAACATTAGTATGGTAATCAGATCAATCATGTGAAGTGGGACGGTACGCTCTCTGAACCGTATGGGCTGGAGTGCGGGCTCAGACAAGGAGGTCTGACGTCTCCCAGGCTGCTCAACCTCTATGTAGATGACCTCAACAGGGACTCAGCAGCATGCGTGTCGGATGCAGTGTTGGGGTTAGCATTAACAACATTAGCTATGCTGACGACATGGTGCTGCTGGGTCCGTCTGCGGGGGCAATCAGAGAGTTGCCTAAGACTTGTGAAGCCTACGCTGCCGCACATGGATTAATTTACAATGTCAAGAAATGTAGGTAAATACATGGTCTTTAAGGTCGGCGGCAAATGCCGTGAAGGCGTGAAGTGGGACCCGAGCTAATTATAAACGGGTCAGTTGTTGAAAGGGTATCCGCTTTTAAATACCTAGGTCACTTCTTTCCGACGACCTTAAGGACCATGTAGATATAGAGAGGGAGCGCAGGGCACTCGCAGTCCGGTGTAACATGTTGACCCGTCGATTTGCTCGGTGTACGGACCTAGTAAAGATCACCATTTTCAAGGCTTACTGCCAGAGTTTGTACACGAGCAGAAGTGTGAAGACGGAGCCGTGCTTGTATTAGGAATCACGGCAGACATTTTAAACATGAAAAATAAACTGTCAAAGATCCACGAATGACAGGCGGGACCAACGGCTTAACGTGCTTTTAGAGGCACGGAGAAGTCTCGGTATGTAAAGATGGTCACCTATCCACTTACCAACCCCGGAAAGCGTATCTTAACCTGATAGATCAACCAGTGCGGCTGTTATTACTTAGCCACGAGCTCCTCAAGATATCCGCGTAAATGATACCTCAAAAAAAGAGCGATTATCAAGAATGTTTTCAAAAAGGTTTGAACAAAATAAGCACCCTCCTTTTTTTAAATAAGGTTTTGTTTTACAGACACCTAAAGTTCATAAAAATTTTAAAAATTCATAGATACTTTTTGTAAAAAGTATTTATGAATTTTAAAATTTTTTTATGAACTTTAAATGTCTGTAAAAAAATGTCTAACAACACAGAGGTCTGAAAAATGTTTTGCTAGATTGCTTACACATTACTTTAATTAAATTATATCAAAATGAATACATAATTCATTCAATTTGGCCATAAATAGGCAGTTTAGTAACAATTTCGGGGATTTTAGAAAAAAAAAAATGGTAAGACTTCGTCTAAGACAACCATCGCTTTAATGGTTCTAAACAGTCTGTACTATCTTCGCCATAAAGCTTTGCATCCATCTTCCAATCACCCTGTATAATTTATAATCATTTGAAGACTGGATGCGGAAGGCGGAGGACAGGGTGTTGTGGCGCAGCCTGGGAGAGGCCTATGTCCAGCAGTGGGCTGCGGTAGGCTGCAGTTGATTGATTGATTTGAAGTTCAATTCTATCCTTTTTGATGGAAGAAGAACTGACAAGCACATCACCACCAAAATATTAAGAGTAAAGTTAGGGAAATATTTAATTGATACTCTAAAAACTTATGGATTTTCTATTGATATACGCCTTTTTTAGGGTTCCGTACCTCAAAAGGAAAAAAACGGAACCCTTATAGGATCACTCGTGTGTCTGTCTTGTCTGTCCGTCTGTCACAGCCAATTTGCTCCGAATCTACAGGACCAATTAAGTTGAAATTTGGTATACATATGGATTTCTGTGATGTACGGCTAAAGTAAATAAATGAATTTTGAATATGGGGGTCACTTTTAGGGGGCAAATAAGAAAATTTAAAAAAAAAGTTTTGCAAACTGTACCATGTGACATATCAAATGAAAGGGCTTACTATGAGGGTCTCAAATATATTTCTTTTATAATTTTAAAATAAATTATTTTAAAGTTATTTAAGAAAATAGACGAAAATTGACCGTCCCCCACCCCCTTATCTCCGAAACTACTGAGCATAAAATTTTGAAAAAAAATACACAAAATAGTTCTATACCTGTAGATTACAGGAAAACCTATAAGAAGTTTGTGGTCTTAAAATAACATAGTAAATCTCTCAATAGTGTGAGTACAAACTTACATTTACTGTTGGAATGTATGGGAGAACATGTTTTTCAATTATAATGTTAAGTTTGTTCTTGGGATAATTTCATCCCAACTACGGAACCCTCATTGTGCGTAGTCCGACACGCACTTGGCCGGTTTTTTTTTTGAATACACGTATTTATAAAAAGCCTATAGGTATCAATAGAAGTACAAAAGGTTTTTTGTTTTACAGGCACGTTTGCTTCTTTTTCTGGGCTTTACTCAAAGTAGTTTGTCTCAGCAGCTAAGACAGCGCACCCCGACCAAAGGGTTATGTTAGAACTGTGACACTACCGACGGCGTGAGGAGGCGCGACCGCGGAGCGGTGAGCCGCTGCAGCGAGAGGTCGAGCATCGCCGGTCACAGCTCCGCGAGGTCCTGGCGACGGAATGGCGGGACAGGCTTCTGCGCCCTACTGCCGGCCTCGCTGCCGGCCTCGATCCGACCAGTGCTCGGCGAATGGCTCGGGAGGTTCCACGCGCGCCCCTATTGGACGTCGCGGAGAGAGGCAGTCGCAAGTAACTAGAACGCTCTAAAAACCTATTTTAATTAGTGTTTTGTATTCTTTGAAACTCAAATCATAATTCGAAAGAAATTGACAAAACACTTCTATTACTAAAATATGTCTATATAGGTTTTAGTTTTTTATGAATAAGGGGGTTACTAACTAACACTTACTTGTCGTCTCCCTGGCTCTTCGTTTCTTGTTAGATACTTCTTGTGCCTCTTCCACTACAGTTTCAAACTCCATCAGAGAGATATCATCTTTTAAATCTGATTCAGAATCGTGTGGTGGTATATCTGCTAAATCTAGACAGCTATTGTCTAAATTTTCCAGTTCTAGCTCTGTAAGTAAACAAAAACAGTCAAGAGTATTACTTGTTTATTATTGATATTTCTTTTATGTTACAACAAAATGGGGTTTGGTTCCGTTAAGTTGAATTACTTACAGTTAATGAACTTAACACTGTCAAAAGTTTGCCGTTGTTCAAAAAGTTATTTAATCAGAGTGGAATCACATACACACATACATTACATTATATTAACATTTTTTTAAAGATATTATTTAGTGATAATACTATTTATGTTCTTACAAACATACCATCACTTTGATGTTCCTCTTCTGGCTCAATAATATCATCTAGTTCCTCACAAACAGCGGGTAATTCTTCTTTGATAGCAATGTTTTCAGTTTGACATTCATCATCTATACTTATGTGCACTATTGGAGATATAATTAATCCGCTCAAAAACTCAAAGTGGTCTTGGTTTATTAAAGGATTGGGCTGTAAAAAGATGATTATAGTATTAGGAAAATATGCTGGTGATCACAGTCCCACTAGCACAAACCTTTTCTCAAGATATTAAAGTTACACAAAAAAGCCTCCGCAAGTGAGAATACTTAAGAAGGTCCATGTAACCTCACTGACCACTGCACAATCTACTGTTGCATAGCTTGCGCCGACATGAGAGAGGACCGTTATCAAACTGCCACATACAAGTGTCGTACAGAAACTAGCAGTATTTTATGGATTAACATTTAATATTATTGAGGAGTGACTTTTCAAAAGGGCTTAAATCTGTATTAACAGTTTTTTCAGTACAAAGAAAATATGATCACTCACCATGTATTGAAATTGTAAATTAAATGTGAAATAAGGTACTTTGTTGTGGAACATACTTTTTGTGCCCATTTTTACCAGATTAATAAGTGTTTTAGAAGCGGCCACATAATAAAATACGATGTACATAAGAGGAAAGAACAGATTGGCATTAAAAAAAAGGAAACCCGAACTAAGCCGTTTTGAAAAGTCACTCCTCTATTGTAAACACCTTCATTTGACAAAAGTGTAGTGTTCAACACTCAATGGTAAGCTTGGCCTGAAGCCCAGACACAACAGGTACGAGCTTGAGAGGAATCACTTCTATATTATACTGAAATTAATAATTATAAAAATAAATGGCTGCTGAAGAACACCTCACCTCATAATCCTCATTCATCATCATCTGCGCGAACAGCTCTTCGGCTTCCAGACATTGTCTCGATAATCTGTAGCATTGCTTTAGTTTTGCGCAGCATAAGAAACAAGCAAGAATCGGTCTAATGTCTTCAGTTACAAACTGCAACAAAATTTGTCTTGCACTGTTTTGTTTTTCTGAAGAAAATATTCTATTCTACATAGTAATGTTGTCCAAGCCATCAGTTGGTGGTCCTTAATGCTTTCTGTGCGCCTCTTACAGAGAATGCATTAACATTCTCTGGTCAAGGGTCTCTTAAGGGAGATTGGCGATTTAATGTACTATATACAAGTTTGGTTTAAGTCCAAGTTTCCTCTGTTTTACGGAAGCACTGGAGCCTACATCTTTGTGTAGGAGAGGAAATAATTCTAAAAATATCAACTTACTTGAATATCAGTCAGCGTCTCATAAAGTTCATGTAAGTCCTTGTTGACTACTACATACATGCGTACATTTTCCGCTAAACATAACCTACACATTGGCAGTTTTTCCATCTTTTAACTCAAAATATGATGGTATGATCATAGATATTAATACACTATTATAAAGTAATAATTTACAGACGATGAAATGAAACGAAGTATTAAATGATGTTATGATAAAATAAATCAACTTCTTTGTCTGTCTACGACTTCCGTCGACCAAATTAATGTACTCTGCTATTGACACTGACAGACTGATGGATGACAGAATGACAGCTTGACAATGACATTAAAATTTGACTGATTTTCTGGCTTTTTTGAGAATTTAATGCCTGGCTACCGAGGCATTTAAGTAAAGTCTTTTTAGTTTCGAATATCTGTGGTTTTGTTTTTGGTACATTAATGATTAACCGTCTTACTAATAAACACAGAATAAAGTTTTCCAAGTTTAAACCTATGAAAATGTATGGTTATTCTTTTGTTATTCCTGATATAACTTTATTCCATGTTTTATTTGTAAGAGGGTAAGGGTACCTACAATAGTTACATAGTCACTACGAAATGCATTATTTTTTTATTGTTTTTAGTGTTTTTAATGTATTTGTTGTATAGTGGTTTACAACAATTTAAGTTCAAAAGACAATTTTGATGTATTTAAAACCATGGAAGTAGGTACTATTATTTAACTGCGCACTATGTACCTACTTACCATTAAGCCCTGCGGGCACTACCGTGCGTTTTTCTAACGCATAATCTGTGAAGTATGGATTGTCTTTGAACTCCGCACTGCGGTGAGAAAAATGCATGCGTTTTAGTCAGCGTAGGCACCGCCGGTGCGGCACTAATATAGTAATCTGTGGTGCGGCAGAACTAACGCAACGCATTCCACTGCACGGCAGTGCGCGTAGGGCCTAAGACGCGACACAGGGAATCCCAGTATGGAGGCTAGCGTGTTATTTGAATGTTGTATACCTAATGCTTTCTTGAACGATAAAGTTTTTATTTATTACCAGCGGCTTCGCCCGCGTGGATGTCGGTAAATATCCCACAGGAACATCAATCAATCTGCCTAGCCTTTTCCCAACTATGTTGGGGTCGGCTTCCAGTCTAACCGGATGCAGCTGAATACCAGTATTTTACATGGAGCGACTGCCTGTCTGACCTCCACAACCCAGTAACTGGGTAATGCGATACCCCTTGGTAAGACTGGTTGTCAGACCTTCGGGCTTCTGACGACCCGTAACGACTGTCAAAGATGACACGAATGACAGCCGGGACCAACGGCTTAACGTGCTTTCCGAGGCACGGAGGAGTCTCGGTGTGTAAAGATGGTCACCCATCCACTGACCAACCCTGGCAAGCGTAGCTTAACCTGACGGAGGTTAAGGAACATACTACCGGGAATTCCTTCCTTATTCCTTGTCTACGTTTGTGGTGTACTTGATAATTATTTTATATGTGGGTAGGCTTGTTTCATCAGTTGGTTGTCAGCCATTACACGAGTTTATGTGATCTGCATTGTTTTATTGATTTTATCCTAAAATATAGAACATTTGGCGACGAATCGTTATTCACGTGTGTTATTATATTGTCAGTGTCAGTGGTAATTGTGTTCAATGTCCACGGAGCACGCAAAATCATTTAATATGGCGTTCGGTGGCAACCTCTCATTTGATCACCGCGTACAAGAGTGGAGTATTTTTAGAAGTCGTTTTATCCAGTACTGCACGGCGAACGACATTGGAGACGACACCGATAAGTCTGGAATGAGAAGACGAGCTTTTCTACTCACTGCGCTGGTGGAAGATACATACCGCGTCGCAAGAGATTTGGTTTTTCCGGAAAGCTTGGACAACGTCGAGTATAAAATTCTGTTAGAAAAATTGAACGTCCATTTTCAAGCAAAAAAGAGTACGTTCGCTGAAAGGTACAGTTTTTATAAGGCGGAACAACGTCCAGGAGAGGATCTAGCCGAATGGGCGGCGCGAGTGCGCAATTTGGCACAGTACTGCGGATTCAAGACCGAGTTAGATACTGCTTTACGCGACAAGTTCGTCTTAGGATTAGAAAATACCAAGGAAAAAGAGAAATTGTTCGCAGAAAGCATTGAAACCCTCACATTCAACAAAGCATTAGAGATGGCGCAGAGCGTGCGGTGTGCGCGCATCGCTTTGCAAACTGCGCGAGCTGGCAACGACGCGGCCGGCATGGCTGGCGCGAGCTCAACGGAGGCGGCGCAGGCGCAGCCAGTGTTCGCGCTGCAGCGACCCAGCGGTTTCTCATCTAACGACAAAAATTCTCGAGTGTCTAAGAGTTGTGAAGTGTGCGGGTATAAAAATCACTCGAAAGAAAAGTGTCGGTTTGTTAATTATACCTGTCAAAAGTGTAATAAAAAAGGACATCTAAAAAGAGTGTGCAAGGCTAAGATAAGTGATAGCAATTTCTTGGGAACGGATGACAATGATGTTGTTGATGGAGGTATTTATAATTTATTTAATATAAAAAATACTATTAAGGATCAGCCCATCTCTCGGAAAGTCAAGTTAGATGATATTGAAATCTTATGTGAAATTGATTGTGGCAGTGCTGTCTCCGTTTTACCGGCTATTATACATGAACAGCTGTTCGGGGGCGATAACAATAGTAAATATCGTTTACAGCCGTGTGAAGAGATTTTTAACTTTTATACAGGAGTAAAAATTGCACCGTTAGGCTGTTTGTCATTGTCTCTAACTTACGAGGGCCGCACTAACCAAATATTTTTTTTTGTTATCAAAACAAATGAGAAACGTATGCCTCTTTTGGGCCGTGATTTTATGAGGCAGTTTGGTATACATTTGTGTAGCTTAAACTGTAACAATGTAGTACGCGACAACTCAGGGGAAATGTTAATAAAAAAATATTCAACATTATTTTCTGATGAGTTGGGCAGGTTCAACAAGTACAAAGTAAGCTTGAAAATAAAACCAGATGCACAGTTGAAGTTTTTTAGGCCTCGGCCCGTACCGCTAGCATTAAAACCGAAAATTGAACAGGAATTGGATAGATTATTGGCAGCAGGTATTATAGAAAAAGTAGACCATTCTGACGTTGCTACGCCGATCGTTCCAGTGTTGCGTTCCGACGGAAACGTCAGAATTTGCGGAGATTTTTCAGTAACATTAAACAAAGCGTTATACCTAGACAATTATACACTGCCTCGGATCGAAGATTTGTTTGCTAAGCTTCATGGTGGGGTAGAATTCAGCAAGTTAGATTTGAAATTGGCATATCTTCAACTAGAACTCGATGAGTCAAGGAAATGGTGTTGTATAAACACGCATAGAGGTTTATATAGGTACACGCGGCTCGTGTTTGGATTAGCTAACGCACCTTTTATATTTCAACGTACCATGGAACAGTTATTAGGCGACATTGACGGTGTATGTATTTATTTAGATGACATTTTAATCACTGCTCCTAATAGATTGGTACATATAGATAGGTTGGATCTCGTTATGAAAAGATTGCAAGACGCAGGGTTGAGAGTAAAACACGATAAATGTGAATTGTTCAGAAGCTCAGTGGAGTATCTGGGTTACGTCATAGACAGGAACGGGCTGCATAAATCCAACAGTAAAATCGAAGCTATTATTAATTGCGAACCACCTAAAAACGTTCATGAATTAAAGTCATTTTTAGGGATGGTTAATTATTATCGCTGCTTTGTTCCGAATACATCATCGGTACTTAGTCCTCTAAACAAGTTATTGAAAAAAGGTATAGAATGGGAGTGGGGTAAACATCAGTCTGAAGCGTTCCATAAAATAAAGAAAGAGTTGTCCTCTGATCGCGTGCTGGGCCACTACCACCCGGAGTACCCGACGGTCGTCACGTGCGACGCCGGCCCGGCCGGCCTGGGCGCGGTCCTCGCGCAGAAGCAGCCCGACGGCTCAGAGCGCGTGGTAGCCTATGCCTCGCGTTCGTTGTTGAAATCAGAACTGAACTATGCGCAAATTCAGAAGGAAGCTACTTCTATTGTATTCGGGATTAAGAAATTTAATCATTATTTATATGGCCGTACGGTGCCATTTGTATTGCGAACGGATCATAAACCGCTGTTGTCGATTTTTGGAAAGGAAAAAGGTGTGCCCGTTTTAGCAGCGAACCGATTACAACGTTATGCTTTGTTTTTGTCGGCATATAACTTCACTATCGAATATGTAAAGAGTGAGGAAAACGTGGCTGATTTTTTATCACGGTCTGTGCCTACTCAATCAACTGAGTTCGAGGTAGGTAAGAAAATAGATCAGACACGGTATATTAATTTTATAGGTGAATCTGTTTTACTACCCCTGACTTTAAATGATATCCGAATTGAAACCAACCGCGATGAGATATTGCAAAAGGTGATAGGATATATAAAAAACGGTTGGCCTTCTAAAGTGACGAACCAGGATTTACGTCCATTTTACTTATGTCGGTTGGATTTAGCGGTGGAGAATGGATGTATATTACGGGGTCATAAAATCGTGATTCCCTCACGTTATCGTGAAAGACTTCTAAGTGAGCTGCACAATTCTCATTTTGGTGTAGTCAAAACTAAAACGGAAGCTAGAATGCGTATGTGGTGGCCCGGCATCGACAAACACATTGAAGAAAAAATAGGTTCATGTAGTGTTTGTAACACGCTCCGGAATAACCCACCTAGAGTGCCGCTAGCTCCGTGGCCATACCCAGAGCGCGCTTGGGAACGCGTTCACTTAGATATGTTTATGTTGGGCGGTAAACAGTTTTTAATTGCGGTGGACGCACATTCTAAATGGGTGGAATGTTTTACAATGCAAAAAACGGATAGTGAATCTATTATTAGTAAACTTTGCGAGATGTTCAGCAGATTTGGTTTGGTGCGAACTTTGGTTACTGACAATGCTACCAATTTTTGTTCCAATGAATTTGAGACATTTTGTCGACTAAACGGAATGCAACACATGACGGGCGCGCCGTATCATGCTATGTCAAATGGGCAGGCAGAAAACAGCGTTAAAACCATAAAAAATGGTTTAAAAGCAATATTAAACAATAATATAACACAAAAAGTACATGACAAAGTATTACATAAATTTTTGTTCGATTATAGAAATACTATACACATGACTACAGGTTTCTCTCCAGCGCAGTTGATGTTCGGACGCCCTTTGCGGTGTAGACTCGATCTGATACGATTACCATCACAAGAAATTACACCATCCTCATATAATTTTGCACAGAGGTTCCATTTCAGCTTTCCAGGTCTAACCGTTTGGGCTAGGCGTTGATGAGTCAATCAATCAGTCAGTCAGGACTTTTCTTTTTATTTATGTCTTAGATAATATTATGTTCAAGTGGCGGTTTCCAGGAACTAGCACTAAATTCGACGCATATAACGCCGCCACTTCAGAGGACCAAGATTACCAACAGATTACCGGTGTATTTATCTTTTTCTTAAAACGCACTCTGCTTCTGTTAGCCGATGTCTTTATTGTTTTAATTTGTTTTTATTGTTTTGAATACTTACTGATATGGTCAAAGCTAAATTCACTAGGCAACTAAGTTTTTTTTTTAGTGTGGACGTATGCTATAAAAATTATAATATCTATCCCATAAAATAATATTTAATAATATTTCATGCCAAAAAAAAGTGGTAACACTGACCGCGTATATAGAAAAGCTAATTCAGTACGTCCCCTCAGGCGGAGACGAATAGAGTTAGCATTTCCAGACGTTAAACACACGAAAATACTAGTAAATGCTAATTCAATATGTCACAGATGGTGACATCTTGGAGCAACCTGTAGCGCAGAGATGAAATTCAAACGAATAAAAAAGAAATGGTCAATCCACTTGAGTTTTTTTTCTGGGGGTTGTGCAAAAAAAATCATTCATGAAGCTACTCACAGCTGTGTCAGAATAATAGACAAACGATGAACAAAAAAAAAGGGTCAAAATCAAAGACCTCACCAGCTGACATAGAGCAATAGCTTCATGAATGAGTCCTTTTGGGCACAGAGTGATGCTAATTTTGTTAATTATTTAGTTTTTTTGAATTTTTTTTTGTCAATTTATTAATTATTTTATCTTATTATAATTTTTATAATTACTGGCCACTAGCACTACCTGTGTCTTTAGTTATTGTCGCTATAGC
Source organism: Cosmia trapezina (assembly GCA_905163495.3). NCBI lineage: Eukaryota > Metazoa > Arthropoda > Insecta > Lepidoptera > Noctuidae > Cosmia > Cosmia trapezina. Next base: position 4,075,692 of record LR991046.1, on the reverse strand, counting down.
AATGCCACGGTGTATATGGTCCCATTAAAATAGATGGCCAAACTTTTAATCTGGCACCTTGTATATCTTCGGAGTCGACTTCGACACACAAATTCCATTTATGCACACACATTTACCTCTCATTATACTCTAATTGTTGGTATACTTATTTTTCTCGTGTCCGTTTTGAGAAAAAAAAAAAACCGCTGGGATAACGTTCCCTCAGCGGAATGTGTTCAATTCTCAATTCTTTATTGCGTACCATAATGTTTATAGTTGGTAGGGAAATTATTATATTAATCACAATTATGGACAATTATGGGTGCGGGCTAGACACACAAATTAGAAATTATCATACACATTTACACGACGTCGTACACTAATTAAAGATCTACTGAACTGAAATAATGAAATTCGAAACTTTTCCGCTGGCAGTACGCACACCATTGTACAGACGCCAGCAGGGCAAGCCACCCGACACTGTCTTTTCCCAATCAACCTTAAACCTAATTAAGCTAAATAAACTTTAGCGATAAAGATAAAAATCTATTAAAGAACTTTGACAGATTGTAGTAGCTTGATGTGCTGGCGTCTGTACATATAGTATACAACAATGTTTAATTTGACTATATTTTGCAATACAGTTCTAAGTATAGAAAAAAATCATACAATATTGAAAGAGGTATAACTTTGAAAGTAATATGGGTTAATGAAAAAAGTCACATGACATGAAAGTATTGTATTAGATGATCTAGATTATGTAGATTTCAAAAATGTACAAACGAATCCTTAAGTCCGTACTTTTTGCTTTCGTTCCCCTGGCGTCCAGCCAGTAACTGGACTCGCCCGTCAAGGAGCGCTGTCTCAAATTAGAAGCATTATGGAATTATTATGCACAAAACAAAAGGTATTTTAATAAAACACGTATACTTACTAAAAGCTATATAATTAAATTATCTTTAAAATGGTGAAGGTTTCATAAAATAAAAATACGCTTGATAGTTTTTGCGTGATTCTCAGTACTTTATCAGCTATAGACATAACTTTACAATTTAATTACACTATGTAATATAAACATAATCTAAAATATATACAGATTAAGATAATAAGAAAATGCTCTAATTTAACAATTTTTTTTTCCAAATCATTATCACTACTCGCTTTGACGTGATCTTTAGTTTCAAATCATTAAAAGTCGGTTATCGTCGCCTGAAGTGCCTAGATCCAATAGAAACGTCTAAACCAATTTTTTTTGTGAGCAGGGTCAGAAACATACTACTAAGGTAATAAGGTTGAAAAGTGTTCATTGCAAATGTCCGCGATGGTACCTATACAAAATGTTTGTTAAAAAAGCCTTTTCTCTAAAGCTACACTGACATACATCACACTAATAAGGTTTTTCACCAGTGTGTATCATCATATTCATCATTCTCCTACACATAACCCAGTTTATTTGGGGTCGGCGCAACGTCTTTTTCTTCCATACTTTCTCATTAGGCATCATCTCGGTAATTACTCCCTGTCTAGCCATATCATCTTGCACACGTCCATTCATCGTTATTTTTCTCTTCCTCTACTCTATAGCCATCCACATTCATGCTCAAAACTTTCCTCACGACATTTTCCTCATTCCTCTGCATCACACGCCCATACCATGACAAACGATTTCCGCACAACTTATCAGTCACCGGTGTCACTTTCAGACTTCCTCTTACATACTCATTTCTTACCAGTGTTAGAATTTAGTTGAAATAAGATAGGCTATTGAATTTTGAAGTGTACTAATCTGTTGACTATTGTTGAGCGGATATGATACTTAATTTCTACGTTGGATATGATTGTCATCTTATACCACTAGATGGCGTTACTTTTGGTATGGCTACAATCCATTTATTTTGCCAAACATTTATTTTACATTTAAAGTTATGCATTCATTAATTCCTGTATTACACGTAACGTTAAATCAAATATTTAAAAGAATTTTAGAATTGTTTTGGTTTATATTTAAGATATCAATTAATGATACTGTTTTACCAAACGAGGTGGCGCGCTACATCCGGTCCCCACTCTTGATGATTGCCGCCGCAGCGCGTTAGCTCATGGCTCAGTCTGTTACTAGCTGTGTTCCAAGCAAGTGAAATAATTTAAGTGTTACGTGTGTCCAAAAGTGAGTTTTATCGAAGAAGAGCCAACACCAGTGTGTATACGAATATGTTCTGATCTACCCTTTTCACTAAAACTAGCTGACATAAATCACTCATTAGGTCTTTCGCCAGTGTGTATATGAATATGTCGTGTTAAACTAGTCTTTTGAGTATAACTACGCTGACATACATCACACTTATACCGTTTTTGACCAGTGTGTATACGAATATGTTTTGTTAAACTGCTTCTAAGACTAAAGCAACGCTGACATAAATCACACTTATACGGTTTTTGACCGGTATGTACAGTAATATGTTTTGTTAAACTGTCCTTAACACTAAAGCAACGCTGACATACATCACACTGATAAGGTTTTTCACCAGTGTGTATACGAATATGCTTTGTTAAACTGCCCTTATCACTAAAACTACGTTGACAAACATCACACTTATACGGTTTTGCACCAGTGTGTATACGAATATGTTGTGTTAAATGACAGTTTTGAGTAAAACTACGCTGACATACATCGCACTTATACGGTTTTTGACCAGTGTGTACAAGAAAATGTCGTGTTAAAATATGCTTTTCACTAAAACTACGATGACATACATCACACTTATACGGTTTTTCACCAGTGTGTACACGAATATGTTGTGTTAAATTAGACTTTTGACTAAAACTACGCTGACATACCTCACACTTATACGATTTGTGACCAGTGTGTATACGAATATGATTTGCTAAATTGCCCTTGTGACTAAAACTACGTTGACATACATCACATTTGGGTTTTTCACCAATTTGTGTACGAGCATGTTGTAACTTTTTTTTTACTCGATTCAAATTACGCTGATCACATTTGTAAGGCTCTTTGAAATAAGTGTCAGGTTTGGACGTACGTTTTTGAGTTGTCCGGATAACTTTAGAGTCCGATTTTTCCTTTTTCGTTTGCTCGGCTGTTATTGCATCTTCTAGTTCTGTTCTTCGAGTGTCTAGTTTTGGTTTCTTCGCAACGGTAGTCCCTGTGATTATAAATCTGGTAAGTACAATGTCGGAAGAAGGTTGACAAGCACAAGAATCAAATAATAGCTTTGCATGACTCAAACTAGGACCGAAAAGGAGGAATTTCTGGAGACTTTGAACCCTCCGAAAAAAATAAAGAAGAATAAGGCACTGCTATTTGCTATGTCAATAGATATACCATAGGTAATACAAATTTATTAGTGTACTAAATTGTTGTAATAAATAATTTATAATCATTTGAAGTTCAATTCTATCCTTTTTGATGGAAAAAGAACTGACAAGCACATCACTACTAAATATTAAGAGTAGAGTGAAATATTTAATTGATCCTCTAAAAACTTATGGATTTTCTATTGATATACGCCTTTTTAGGGTTCCGTACCTCAAAAGAAAAAAACGGAACCCTTATAGGATCACTCGTGTGTCTGTCTGTCTGTCTGTCCGTCTGTCACAGCCAATTTGCTCCGAATCTAATGAACCGATTAAGTTGAAACTTGGTACACATATGTATTTTGGTAACCCAAACACGGACATGTAACGTAAATAAATGAATTTTGAATATGGGGATCCCTTTTGGGGAGAAAATAAGTACAATTAAAAAAAAAGTTTTGTAAACTGTACCGTGTGACATATCAAATGAAAGGTCTTACTGTGGGGGTTTCAAATATATTTTTTTTATAATTTTAAAATAAAATTTTTTGAAGATATTTAAGAAAATAGACGAAAATTGACCATTCCCCCCCCTGCTAACCAACATTTTTGGCAAAAATGAGATAAATACATGAAAATTCTTATCTTGTTGAGCTTTTTATACTGGTAAAACCGGCTAAGCGCTACGTTAAACGGTTTAGAAGATACTTCATGGTAAAAACAGTTAAATACAACAAACCGCTCAATACTCGATTGTTAAAATAACATAAACGACGTTAGTAATATTTTCTCAGTAAATGTTAACTTGCAAGAAAAACTAAGCGCTAATAAGCCCTTTTTCTTTTCTTTAACTAAAACAAAATGTTCTTACAAACATTCAGTAAATATAATCTAAAAGAGCTTAAACGGTTTTCGCGGAAGAACGTTGTTGATTTCGCTGTTATAACTTTACTGCAAAAACCTAATAAGTAACGTGTGATATCCCCGAAACTGTTCACCAATGCGTTGGAGGACGTCTACAAGACGCTGGACTGGACTGGACTGGACAGGGTTTCTCACACCTTCGCTTAGTCGATGACATCGTCATATTAGCAGAGACGCTGGAACAGTTAGACCAGATGCTGCACAGCCTAAATGGAGTCTCTCGGCGGTTTGGCCTCGGTATGAATTTAGACAAGACGAAAGTCATGTACAATTCACTCGTCTTGACGAGTCCAATCAGCATCGAAGGGTCGCTTCTTGAAGTTGTGAAGGAGTATGTCTACCTAGGGCAAGTCATCCAGCTCGGTAGACACAACTTTGAGAAAGGACCCTATAGAAGGATCCAATTGGGTTGGGCAGCGTTTGGAAAACTTCGTCAAGTGTTTTCGTCACCCATCCCGCAATATTTGAAAACCAAGGTCTTCAACCAGTGCGTCCTGCCCGTTATGACATACGGTGCTGAAACGTGGACACTGACAGTCGGGCTGGTCCACAAGTTCAAGGTCGCTCAGCGCGCTATGGAGCGGGCTATGCTCGGAGTTTCTTTGAAGTATAAAATCAGGAATTAAGTTATCCGGAAAAGAACCGGAGTAACCGACATAGCTTGCAGAATAAGCAAACTGAAGTGGCAGTGGGCTGGCCATGTTTGTCGAACGACCGATGGCCGGTGGAGCAGACGAGTCCTGGAGTGGAGACCGCGTATCGGTAAGCGTAGTGTGGGACGCCCTCCAGCTAGAGGGACCGACGACCTGAAGGACCGACCTGTGGCTGGGACAGACTGGATACGGAAGGCGGAGGACAGGGTGTTGTGGCGCAGCCTGGGAGATGCCAATGTTCAGCAGTGGACTGCGAGTTGACTGAAGTTTCATTTTGAGGTTATGTTTTCTAACAAACTTTATTTCCGACCTTTCCTCCTTATGAACCAGCAGTTGGTGAAAGTAAAGTGGAAAAGATGAATAATAAGGATACTAAAACTGATTATCATGTGATTAAAAGTAACTAATTAAAATAATTGTGCATGTAACCCTTTTTACTTTTTGAAACTCACTAAACATTTACAGGTAAAACCAAGTAACTTTTTTCTTTGATCGACTACACAATAAGTTCCAGGGCGTTTACATTATTAATTTCACTTATCATGCTGTAATTTATCAAAACTAACATCAATAATCTAGCTTCAAGCGCATTTTCAAAATGTACATGTAAAACCGACTAAGTGTACGACCTTAGTCATGAATTTCCTTATTTCCAATTTTTTATCACACATATTTACTTAGACACAAAGTTAAAATATTTATTACATATTCTAACTTGTAACTACTAAAGTATTAAGGATTCACTAAACTAAAAGTATTTTAAGTATGTATAAACTTTTAAAACGCAATAACTCATAACTGACTTGACTGCACTTAGTTGGTTTTCGCAGTAAACCCTCGACATATAAAAATCAAAGTCCTGTCTGACTCATTGACTGATAATAATCAAGGCACAGTCCAATAACCACTGGACCTAGAAACATTAAATTTTGCCTTATATAGTGTAAACATCCATTAAGGAAGAATTTTTGAAATTCCATCCTTAAGGAAATAAAATACTTGATTAAAATTAGCACTTGAGGTGTTGTTGTTATTTATTTGTATTTTACCATCTTTTTCAAAGATGGTGAAATAGAACCATTAGGACCATTTGCTTAGAGATTTTGATATGGAGGGACATTGAATAATACAGTTAACACCAGAGACATGAAGTACACATTGTACTAACGTCCACATGCGCTCTGTTCCTAAACTATCTGAACAAAGTTTAAACAAACCTTGTTCAAGGGAATTATTAACACATTCATCTGTATTTTACAAGGGTCCAACTTTATATTTCACGAAAAAATTGCAATTTTATACAAGCTATTATTTCGTTTATTCTCTTTTCCGTAAAAAATACATTTTAAAATATTTCTTAAAAAATATTTAAAAAAACATTTAAAAAATTTAAAAAAAAGTAAAATAAATAATGCATCTGTAGTTTAAGAATTAGAGACAATTTTTACTGGGTACGCTGCGCTAGCATAACGTTATGCTAGCGTACCCATGGCAGTACTTGAAAACGGCTCGTATCAAAGCAACGGAATATACACGAAAAAATAGTGCCCAAACAGTGCGCCCGCTATGCAAAATTTCATAATGATTGATTATAGGAACGGAGATATTGAACAAGACTTTTGAATAATTTTCCGACAGGCGTTATGCCAGTGTACACAAATTAGTGCATATAGAAAGCGGACGTTTCTTTATATAAATGCCATATGTATAATAGTGAGTGTCATTTGGCCCCTGAAAGTACAAATACTTTACGTGAATTCGCAGTTCTTACATTGTTTATGTAAAAAATGTATGTAAACTTCTACCATAGTAGAAGTACAGATATGTTCAAAGTGTTTTGGCAACATTTTTTTTTTCATTTTTAAAATACTGAACGAAAGCTGAAATGTAATTAAACACTGAACTAGGTGGAAAATAAGTTCGCTAATTGGTAGTAACGATATTTCTAGAGTGAATATGAAAAAAATATATATTTGAAATTGAAATAAAATATACCTTATTATAAAAATAAAAACTTTTTTACAAAAAAAAAAAAAAAAAAAACTACAAAGTGAAAAATAACTTTAATTTTGGAAGTCGGTGTCATTGGATCTGTATTTTAGTATTTTAGTTATTTGCCACCGACTTCCAAAATTAAAGTTATTTTTCACTTTGTAGTGTTTTTTTTTTAAATCGGTTGTTTTTTTTTTCGTAAGAAAGTTTTTATTTTTCACTTTTTAGTGGGTCGATTTCTAATTTATCTAAGCTACAATAGCTCAATGTCAACTGCTTATCACCTTTTAAAAATTGTTGCTTTTCCCGATGCAGGGACATTGACTGTTGAGGAGTTCTCCTAGTAAGAGCCAGGAGAACTGGAGCTCCATGGTGAAGTCATCATCACCATTATACATTTTGACGAGCATAAATTACTTAGCAACCATATTAAAGTAATCGAATCGCAACCTGTGAAACTCAACTCAACTCAAAGCATTTATTTCAAATAAACCAATTACAGGCACTTTTGAATTGTCAAAGGTCTTATACTTAAGTATACTTAGGTATAGGAAATACTTAGGTATAATTGAGTAGTTCCGATGGCCATCTGTGGTCTTCATCATCAGTTCCACTTCACCAAATGGTGCTTTCCGAGAGCAAATGCACGAGTTACTATAAAAAATACCCAAACTGCTATAGGTGTGCCTATAAAATTTGAGGTTTTCCCTCGATTTCCATGGGATCCCCTCATCAGATTCTGACTTGGTGACAATAGGACTACCTCGAAAGTATACCATTTCATACAAAATAAGAATTTTGCAAATCCGTCTTTAAATGACAAAGTTATGGCCGAAAAAAAAATAGAAACATCCGAATTGATTGATTGATTGAATTGAAGCTCCTCCTTTATGCAGAAGTCAGTTAGTGAAATAAGCATTTATTTTGCCAAAAGTATTTTTTTAAGGCACATTATAATCACATTATCGTGACTTTTATTGCACGGTAATCTCGTGTATTCCAGTTCGTCCCCCTGACTTCGTCCACCTAGGATGACGAACGGGAATCCTACTAATCCTACATAATAATTATAAATGTGAAAGTTGGTATGTTTGGATGTTTGTTACTCAATCACGGAAAAACGGCTGAACGGATTTGGATGAAATTTATCAGACAGATAGTTTATAATTTGGATGAACACATAGGATACTTTTTATCTCGGCAGTAGGTTCCCGTGGGATAATTTCCAACATCCACGCGGGCGAAGCCGCGGGCAATAGCTAGTATTATAAATGTGAAAGTTTGTGATGATGTTTAGATGTTTGTTACTCAATCACGCAAAAGCGGCTGAACGGATTTGGATGAAATTTAACGCACAGATAGTTTATAACCTGGGTTAATACAGGACTTTTGCACGAAGGGACACTTGCGCGAAAAGACATTTCCGCGACTGGAATTTTGCGCGAATGGACTTTTGTGCGCATGAACATTTGTGTCTAAGACACTTGCGCGAGAGACACTTGTGCGAAGGACACTTGCGCGAATCCACTTGCGCGAAAGGCATTTGCACGAATCCACTTGTTGTCCACGAATCCACAGTTGCGCAAAAAAATTGCGGAAATGAGATTTCTTCATAACACCACGCCTGTATTCTTTCAAAGGCAGAGTAGAAGTCCATTTTTTTATTTTTACTTATGCACACAGAGAAATACATTTATTTACAAACTACTTAAAAAAAAATATTCTATAATTATTCTTTTAAGTTTATTGTTATTTTTTCGACATGGGTATCATTTTCATGGTTCATGAGGTCGCTGAAACCGATAATGTGTTAGCGATTTCCGGTCCTGCATATACCACCTCAACTAAGTAATTTAAATAATCATTCTTAAAGTCAATATTTTAGTATTAATTATTATGAAATTGTTTAGCCAAATGTTCGATTTATTCTTGGTGTTTGAAATAATCACAATTGTTGAATATCCATTATGGCGCCTTCAGGTTGTCAGCTTCCGGCGCGCCAAGTATAAAGTTTAAATTAATTATTGCTTAAGATTATTGATTTGGTCCTTCATTTCATTTATTTCTTTGTTAGTAATTGTTATTTAATTTTAATCAATTTAGTAAGTAGTATAATCAAAATATTAAGTTATTAGTGAAGTCTATAAAAGCGGATGTGTTAGGCAGTTCGAATCAGTCGTGTTGTAACCATCACCAAGTGCAAAATCCGTAAGTGGAAACTCTGTCCAATTGTAGAAAATAATAAATCAATTATAGTGCAAATACATCTTTTGTTGTGACCATCCTGATTCCTGACTGTGCCCACCGTTCACAGTCAGAAGTGGGATATGTCAGGCCCATATATTGATGGTATTGGCGCCAAGAAGAGGAGACACTATCCAACAGAGTCGTCGGAAAGTGACGAAAACACAGATTTTTTTTCTTCCGATCACGAGGTTACCGATAGAAGATATTGTCGACGCAAAAGGCACCGTGTCACCCAAACCGATGCTGAAGTTATTCCAAAGTTCCGGCCGGATGAAAAATCAAGCAACGTCAAAGGTTGGTTGCACAAGATTGACCAATTTGGCGATCTATACGGTTGGGACAACAAGGATCGGCAGTTCATCATGCAAATTCGTCTTCGCGGATCCGCACGTGATTGGTATAACGACTTGGAAAATTATAACCTCACTTGGAAGGAATGGAAACACGAATTAGAGACCGCCTTCCCACGTTCTACGGATTATGTTGAACTATTAGAGACTATGCTCGCTCGAAAAAAAACTGACTCTGAAACAATGACAAAATATTTTCACGACAAAGCATCCCTACTCAAGAAATGCAATATTATCGGTGAATCTGCGATTTCATGCATTATCAAAGGTTTACCTGTGGAGATAAGAGCCAACGCAAAAGCTTATCAATGCGAAACCCCAACGCAGTTGTACTATGGATATTTATCATCCCTCGAAAACTACAAGCAAGTGGAAGCAACAGCAAGTAACTCCAAGCGGCCGACTTCAACATGGAGGAGAGGGGGCAACATTGCTCCAAATTCAAAAGAAAACGAACTGCTGCCGAAGATATGCTACGCCTGCAGAAGACCAGGACACGAGGCAAAGGACTGCAGGACTCCACGCTGCGAGGTGTGTCAACGTCCGGGCCACACTGCCGCCAGCTGCTGGTTTGCAGCCAGATCTTCACAGCAACAGTCTCAAAAGGTTGGTAACATTATGTTTACAACCTACAATATTTTCATAGACCTGTACAAGAAGGCAGTGGTAATTAATGGACATGATCTTATTGCGTATATCGATACGGGCAGTAAATTAAATATTCTCACAGTGTCACAAGCTAATAGTTTAAAGTTAAAAATCATGCCTTCTGCAGTTACAATGAAAGGTTTTGGTGGTGCATACTCTAATTCTTTGGGAACAACTCATGTTGATGTTAAAATAGATAACATAATTTTAAGTGGTTTTGTTGAACTAACTAGTAATGATCTAGCTGATATAGACCTAATAATCGGTCAATCAATGATAAACCAGAGAAACATAAGCTTAGTTACTTCAGAGAACTGTGTTAAGTTTTTATGTAATTTTGATTTAAATAGTGAACTATGTCTTATGCAATTGAATGAAACAGATTTCATTTCAAAATACCCTGTCTATTTAAAATATCATAGTGTAATACCTCAACGAAGTTCCGCTTTTGTACAAGTCTATGTCAATGTCAATCCTAACCATACTTTTCTTATGCGTTCTGTTTATTTTGAGCTAGGAAGTATGTCTTATGTCATTATAGGAGGACTTATAAGGTCGAGGGATTGTTTTTTAAAAATAGTAAACGTAGGGGATGATATTATAGAGTGGCAAGCAAATAGGCTAGTAGCGCGCGCGGAACTAGTGAGTGATATAAATAGTAATACGCATACGAATATAATGTCAATTGATCAATCTTCTGATAGAGAATTGCAGTTATCTGATTTAGATGTAGGCGATTTAGAAACTAATGATAGCAATCGATTGCTACAGCTATTAAATAAATTCAGACACTTGTTTGCGGAAAATACCAAAGATTTAGGATGTACCGACGTGCTGGAGATGCATATTCAGACAACAACCGAGCAACCTGTTTACTGCAAACCTTATCGACTTTCTTATAAGGAAAATGAGATTGTTAATGAAAAAGTTCAGGATCTTATTGATGCAGGTGTTGTAAGAGAATCTATGTCTGACTATGCAAGTCCAGTAGTTCTTGTGAAGAAAAAAAGCGGTGATTATAGATTATGCATAGATTACAGAGCACTCAACGCACGCACTATCAAAGACCGTTATCCGTTGCCTCATATAGACGACCAGGTAACTCGTTTATCTGGAAAATCTTTATTCACTACTTTAGACCTTGCACAAGGCTATTACCAAGTAAGAATCGCTGAAAACTCAGTTCATAAAACCGCGTTTGTAACACCTTCAGGGCATTACGAGTTTTTGAAAATGCCATTTGGTCTGGCCAATGCGCCGGCGGTGTTCTCACGTCTCATCAAAGTAGTTTTGGGTAGACTGGGCAACGACGTAGCTTCATATTTAGATGACGTAATGCTCCCGACAATCTCGGTCGATGACGGACTAAGATTGTTGGGCGATGTCCTGAAATTTTTATCAGAAGCCAATTTAAAACTGAATTTAAGTAAATGTACGTTTTTGAAGAAAAGCGTAAATTATTTGGGACATGAGATTACCGCAGGTACAATACAACCAGGACAAGCTAAAATTCGCTGCGTAGCTGAATACAAAAAACCACGTAATGTGCACGAAATCCGACAATTTATTGGGTTGACATCGTATTTTAGGAAATTTATTCGCGGATTTGCGGAAATAGCTAGACCCCTCACACAGTTAACAAAAAAGGATGTAGAATGGACTTGGGGTTCCGCACAAGAGACTGCTTTTCAGACTCTAAAAGAACGTCTCATTGAAAGACCGGTTTTAGGCATTTACGACAGAAATGCACGTACTGAGCTCCATACCGACGCCAGTAAGCTAGGACTAGGCGGTATACTATTGCAATACCAAACCGATGGTGTCCTGAAACCGATTGCGTATTTTAGTAGGGTCACAAGTAGAGAAGAACAGTTTTATCATAGCTATGAGCTGGAGACATTAGCAGTCGTCGAATCTCTCAAAAGATTTCGAATTTATCTCGTAGGTATTCCTGTCACTGTAGTGACAGATTGTGCCGCGTTGCGAACTACCTTAATTAAAAAAGATCTGATCCCTCGCATAGCCCGCTGGTGGCTTTCAATCCAAGACTACGATCTGCAAATCGAGTATCGATCTGGTGATCGTATGAGACATGTAGATGCTTTGAGTAGGAATCCAGTACAGAGTCCTGTGTTATTAATTGATGATTCCGATTGGCTGGTAACGTTACAGTTGCAGGACGAAAATATTCAGTCGATCCTAACCCAGTTACGTAATGGCACAAGTAATAGTGATATAACTAATAATTACGTAATAAAAGACGACCTTCTTTATAGAAAAACAATCAACGGACATCGTTTTGTTATACCCAAATTAGCAAAATGGGGCTTACTACAAAAATTCCATGATCAAATAGGACATGTTGGCTTTGAAAAGTGTGAAAAGACCATTAAAACACAATTTTGGTTTGAGGGTATGACTAGGTTTATTCGTAAATATATAAAATCATGTCTTCGATGTGCTTACGGGAAAGGGGACCATGGTAAATTGCAAGGAGAGCTGCACCCAATTCAAAAGGCGGCTGTTCCCATGCACACACTACATGTTGACCATTTAGGTCCATTCGTTAAGACTCGTAAAGGAAACTCGTATGTACTTGTTGTTATAGACTCGTTTACTAAATTTGTATTTTCAAAGCCTTGTAAAAGCTGTAGTTCCATTGAAACTATAAAGCATTTGAAAGATATTATTTCTCAGTTTGGTAATCCTAGTAGGGTCATTACGGATAGAGGAAAAGCATTTACAAGTAGATATTTTAAAGAATTTGCTGAGGAAATGCAATTCAAACATGTCTTAAACGCTATTGCAAGCCCCAGATCAAATGGCCAAGTAGAACGTGTAAACCGAACTTTGATTAACGGTTTAAACACTATGTCTGACAGTGAGTGCACCTGGGATGATCACTTGAGTGATATAGTTTGGGGCATAAATAATACTCCTCATGCAACTACCGGTTTTCCCCCCTTTAAACTCTTATTCGGCCATTCTAACTCACGGTTACCGGCTTATCCGACACCCCAAGCTAACGATTTTGAAGGTCAAGCACAGGCTCTTGAGGAACGGCGATGTGCGGCTAAATTGCGTATTGATAGAAATATGACCCTCATGAAGGACAGATTCGACCGATCTCATAAGCAATGCATTAAGTACACTGTAGGGCAATTAGTGTTATGGAAAGGAGGAATTACTAGGGAAAGCGCGAATGTAACTAGGAAACTTAACGGGTTGTACACAGGGCCGTATAAAATATGCAAAGCTGATCACTCGTTAGATCTTTACACGATATGTAGCATAAAGGGTATGTGTAGTGTTTGTAGATATAGTTCTGTCGTCTCATGCGTACACGCCGCGCGCTATAGTATGGTGGGGGAGCGGGGCATACTCCCCCTCCCTCACTCACTCTGCTTGGAATCACGAAGCTGGACGGACGCGCGTGCGGCGAGTTAGGCAGTGAGCCGATATCAAGTTAAGTGCACGAACAGTACATTTTGGCGACGAGTATTGTAAGTACTGTGTTTTTTTTTTTTTTTTTTGATTGAAAAATGCGAAATTGTCAACGTTTATTTTTCTAGTAAGGAAAGGTTAGAAAGAAAACTTAATATTAGTGTGCAAGTTTATAATAATTTAACGTGGGTTATTTACTGCAACAAAACTTTGCTTTGTCGTTGTGGATAATTAACTTTTGCGGGAAGAAGGACATGAGTTAAATATTTATAATATACGTTGATGATAATGCATAGCTTGATCATTTTGTTTATATAAACGTGGGTAGTATCATATAGTTTTAAACATTTTTATTTTATCATGTGATAAGATCATGTTAAAACGTAAAAGGAAGTTGTTACGTACCTATGTAAACAATACCATCTAACGTCTATATTTTGTAGCATATATAAACATTATTCGAATTTCATTTTAACAAATATAGTGCTAAATGGAAACAAACACCAATAAAATGGTAGAGTAAAATGGTGTATAATGCAGGTATACCAATAATAAACATACAGTTAATTAGGATATTATAAATCTGTAGTTATTCTACCTACCCACTATTCTATCGGGTTCGAGCCCCGATTTAATCTGCTGATTTCTGGTTATCATAAAAATTAGTATTTATTATTTGAAGTATGTTTTTATCGTACCTACCCACTAGTCTATCGGGTTCGAGTCCCGATTAAATGTCGGTTGATTTCTGGTTTATATAACAATTTAACAGCTTTATATTATTGCATTATGTTTCCATTGTGGGTATTTATTATTTGATATATGTTTTTATCGTAATTAGTTAAATACAGAGTATCTGATGTCTGTTGCTTAAAACTTGAAAAGATGATTGTTTTATTGTAGAACAAATCGGTTGATGCCGTATTGTTTACATATTTTGAGCGATAAGGTGTTGATTAATGGGTTGAATTATCCTATTAATTACGGTTACTTTGCGTACATAGGGAAGTTAGTCAGAACGGATGATGCCCGTTCATGACTAGAAGTGTTATGATCAGTAATGATTGAAGCTTTCGTGAAGGTTAGTCAGAACGGATGATGCCCGTTCATGACTAGAAGTGTTATGATCAGTAATGATTGAAGCTTTCGTGAAGGTTAGTCAGAACGGATGATGCCCGTTCATGACTAGAAGTGTTATGATCAGTAATGATTGAAGCTTTCGTGAAGGTTAGTCAGAACGGATGATGCCCGTTCATGACTAGAAGTGTTATGATCAGTAATGATTGAAGCTTTCGTGAAGGTTAGTCAGAACGGATGATGCCCGTTCATGACTAGGTAGAAGTATTATGATGAATTATGTTGGTCAGAACGGATGATGCCGGTTCATGACTAGAAGTATTAGGATGAGTGATGATGGAAGCTTTCTTAAAAGTTGATTAGAACGGATGATGCCCTTTCATGACTAAAAGTATTATGATGAATGTAGTTGGTCAGAACGGATGATGCCCGTTCATGACCAGAAGTATTATGATAAGTAAGTGATGATGGAAGCTTGCATAAATGTGTTTTCCACAGTACAGTCATACACAGGATAGGACAGTCATATATAGTAGTCTATGAGTCTAGTGTCTGATCGCGTCGGGTTTACTGCGCCACGGAACTGTATTCGATTCGTTGTGCTCAGTAGTTGTGGTAATTTTAATTTGAAGTGATTGTGTTAGATTGTGATTTTAATAGTCACCGAGTATAGGCACCCAGTGTGTTTTCATAGCACGAAACCCATGAGATCACACACGAGAATAGTGACAGTAAAATCAGTGGCGGTTACTTTTTACAAACTAAACCCGGTTCCGAAGCGCGATCATGGTCAGATTCGTGTGCGTTGAATATTCTGAAGCTACCCTCATTACGGAAATTGTGGGTCGCAACCGGCCAAAGATAGTGTCCTGGAGAGAGCATCGACGCTGGCGACCTGTTTCTTCTGTGGCGAATCCGGTGAGTCGTTTCATGTTGTTTGGACTCTGGATACTGAGTGCTCTCTGATCAGGGAAAGTTTGGCTAGTAGGCTCCCTGATGGTAAACAACAGCAAAAACGGTTAAACCTAGTTACAATGCAATTTTTAAATATTGTCTGCAGCTCAGACACAGGGATAATCGTTGCAAGTTATTACTGCTTGTCGTCCCTGAGTATTGCATTTCTACTAAAGTTAGATTAGACGAGAAGATTAAAATAGTCTTCGGTGGTATTGATAGTCAGTAGATTGTGGAGTTCCGCTTTCCACACATTTTTATTTTGTGTCCGTATGTAGTTGCGCCGGAGCATGTAAGAAGTAAATCTGGTCTGCTTTTTATGTGCAGCAT
The DNA here is from genome assembly GCA_905163495.3 of Cosmia trapezina. Lineage (NCBI taxonomy): Eukaryota > Metazoa > Arthropoda > Insecta > Lepidoptera > Noctuidae > Cosmia > Cosmia trapezina. The sequence goes on along the minus strand of LR991046.1, from coordinate 4,059,776 downwards.
GCCCTTTGCGAGGCGTAGTACTTACGCAGCTGAGATGGTTAGGCTCTGCGTACGGGTCACTCTGCCGACGGATTGGTATTGGTCAAACACGTATTCAGCACAGAACAAATCTTATGGAGCGTAACGGTAGTGCCAGTAGGTCATGTACCAGTCGAAGTAAATGGTGATTACAGTAGTCATGAGCAAGCTTAAGTTGTGGTAGAAACGTGGTGTCCGACGCGGCCCCCCGGACCCGCTATACTGGTGGTCACATGGTGTCCGCCGCGGCCCACTGGGATAAACATGGTTTTCAGTCTGGCGTTCAACGTGTTAACGGTGTTCTTACAACGCGTGTTAACACTGGTGAGTTGGAGATAATATTTGTCAACCTTAATCATACAGTGCAAAGACGTCCTTAGACTGTCTCCGGACGAATGTCGAATCATGCGCGATAGGGTTAACGAATTGTTGCAAGGTAAGATAATTAGATCCAGTAGATCGCCGTTTGTTAGTCGGCCCTTTTGCTTAGAAAGTATGATGGATCAGACCGTATGATGATGATGATGATGATGATGATGATGATGATGATGATGATGATGATGATCATGATGATGGTCATGATGATGGTGATGATGATGATGGTGATGACCATGATGATGATGATGATGGTGATCATGATGATCATGGTGGTGATGGTGATCATGATGATGATGGTGATGATGATGATGCTGATGATGATGATGATGATGATGAGATGATGATGATGATGATGATGATGATGATGATGATGATGATGATGATGATGATGATGATGATGATGATGATGATGATGATGATGATGATGATGATGATGATGATGATGATGATGATGATGATCATGATGATGGTGATGATGGTGATGATGATGATGATGATGATGATGATGATGATGATGATGATGATGATGATGATGATGATGATGATGATGATGATGATGATGATGGCTTCTGAAGGTTCTGAAGGTGAAGGTGGGTTCTGAAGGGAAAGGCAAGCGGTTCTCTGTCGGTGAATTTGCGAAGATCGTAATCAAACTAAGCTTGACGTGACGTATAGAGGATCATTTCAATTTTCTTAAGTGTTAGATGGCGATCGGCACGTTTTAAAATCCCTAGTTAGCAAGCGTAATTACAAATACGTTCATGACCGTGTTCGGAAGATGCCCGACGACCAAGTAACAATTGAGATTGTAAATGAAGTAGATGATGAGTTGGCATCACTTTAGTTTGTGTAAACTGGTTCTTGGTTCAGTGGGTCGGAGACTATACCAGAGTATCGTAGTAGGCGGTAGCTCTGGGTGGTATAGTCGGGTTTTGCCTAGAAGCGAAAACCGTAGAGTGGATTGGAGACTATACCAGAGTATCGTATCCGTAGCCTGTTGGAAATCGGTGTCTGCTCAGTGAGTAGTCCGTGGGTACGCGGTACGCGGTAGCTCTGGGTGGTATAGTCGGGTCTAGCCTCGAAGCCAAGACCGTAGAGTCAAGGGTTGACTCGGTATTCCCGTGGGGAATAGTATGTGTGTTGTTGACCATGAAAGAGATACCTGAGGTTTTTGTTTGATTACTTTAATGTGGAACCATGGTGCTTGGTCTCGGTAATCTCGTAACTAGATAGTTCAAATTCGTAGATTGGTTAGTTTTTAATTTCTAATTTGAATGTTATTTGCAAATTGGTTGAAAATAAAATGGATTTTAAAGTCGAGTTCCTTTATCTCATTAGTCTTCGTATGAGTCAGAATTGAACGAGCAGAAAGTGTGGAGAAATTTTGTATTTTCCAGAAAATCAGGGTTTAACTGACGAAATTGAGGTTGAGTAGTAGTGATAACATTGAGGAGAGTACTTAAGTTTGCATGATGATTGGACCGTACCAGAGTTTGTCGTGTAGCTCGGTAAAAATCGGCGTCTACTATGTTAGTAGTCCGTGAGTAAGCAGTCAACTCTGGTGGAGGTCGGGTTTCAGTGGAAACCATGAGTCCGTGGTAGACTCGGCGTTCCCGTGGGGTTCGCATTAAAGTAAAGATAGTAACTGGAGGTTAGTGGGCTATGCGTAGCCAGAAATCACATGTAGAGCTTAAGTGTGTTGATTTATGAGGTTCGATTGTGTCTCTATTGTGAGATAGCGCGATAAATGAGTAGTCCGCTGTACTTTGAATTTCCTGATAGTAACGGGGTTTCCTAGTTTAGTTATTCGGATAAATCAGACGTCCACAAACTGATTTTTATGGTTTAGGTCAGGAGTGACCGAGCTATGTAATACTGTGCGATGAACATTGTTTCCGAGTAACACACGAGGACGTTTGCTTAGCAGGATGGCCGTGTCGGATCCGGTCAATAGTACAGTATTGGATCTGGTCAATAGTACAGTAGTGGATCCGGTCAATAGTACAGTAGTGGATCTGGTCAATAGTACGGTAGTGGATCTGGTCAATAGTACAGTAGTGGATTTGCACACAATATACAGTTAAATCACGATTAGGAGGCGATGTTGAGGTAGAAAACGAGGAAACAGGACAACGTTTGAGACGAAATATAGTACACCTAAAAAGGTAGAAGGAGAATGAAAAGTTATAAGAGAAGACGAAACAGAAGTTCCAGAAAGAGAAGAAGAGGAGTAGAAGAATTATAGTTTAAGAAGTAATAAATTAGAAGCAAAGAACTTGCTAACGAAGAATAAATTACTAAAATATATGAAAATCGGATGTTATGCTTAAAATTAAGAACTAGGAAGCATGATGTTAGTTATAGTTGATAAATTGTCATTAGAAAAGCGAAGGAAGTTAGGAACAGGAACAAGCGGAGTGTTATAAGGTTAAATGTTAATAATAAAAGATTAATTGGGAAGTGAAGGAAGTATTAAATTAGTTAGTTATTTCAAAGTGTTTGTTAAAACCAGAATATTGGAAAGATTATTTGATGCTATTAATGTTATGCTAAATCGTAACCTTTAGTTGATTATGATATTTGAAAAGTTAATGGAAAAGGAATAAAGAAAAATAATAAAGAATATTTGACCCGCTTGGCGAAAAGTGGCGGACATTGATCAAAATAGTTTTAAACTAAAGAGTACATTACCTTTGTGATGTCAATTAAAATGTAGAAGGTTGTTATGATGCTCTAATAAAGACGATACTAAATATAATAAAAGTTATTACTATATCTAAAACTTTCATTAAAATAAGGAAGAGATGTAGTGTTTGTAGATATAGTTCTGTCGTCTCATGCGTACACGCCGCGCGCTATAGTATGGTGGGGGAGCGGGGCATACTCCCCCTCCCTCACTCACTCTGCTTGGAATCACGAAGCTGGACGGACGCGCGTGCGGCGAGTTAGGCAGTGAGCCGATATCAAGTTAAGTGCACGAACAGTACAGTATGAAAGGGTATAGAAAATTTTCAGCAGTTGTACGTGGTGAAGTCCTCCGACCTTATAATTCGTCTACACCTGATGAAAGTAGTGGTAGTGACCATGAAGTCGATAGGGATGATCTGATAGACCTATTAGAAAGCTAATTTAAGTTATACTTAACCATTCATAATTTGCAATGTACTAAAAGAAAAAAAACATAGGTGGGCACATACATAAATTAGTGGAATAATTAATAATACAGATTAAGCTATGAACAAAATAAAACCCTTGTTTAAATTTGATTTACAGATTTATTTATTAAAAAGTATGTTGCACTCTTCCATAAATTACAGCTGCATAAATGATTATCATAAATTAAAACTGTGAGAGATAGGGATTATTAAATAATCATTTAAGCTGTGTGAGTAATTAAAACTGTGAATAATTAAGGCTGTGTGAGTAAATAAAGCTGTGTGAATAAATAAAGCTGTGTGAATAAACAAAGCTGTGTGACAAAATAAAGCTGTGTGATTAAATTTAGCTGTGTGACTAGATAAACCTGTGTGAATAAATAAAGCTGTGTGACTAAATAAAGCTGTGTGAGATAGGAGTATTTAAAGCTGTGTGACATACAATTATTTTATGTAGCTAAACAAGATGACAGTACAATACAAACTGAGCTATGTGAAATCTTACTAACAACACAATAATATAAAAGCTGTATGATATAATATGAACTGCAATTGCTGCACCTTTACCACATCAGTTATTTAGAAGAATAAATGTACTGCCCATACTGTTTATTATTCCAGACGCCGAATACCAGCGACAGACCAGGCGCAAGTGGCAATGCTGACCGCCGTGGGACACGTCCAGCACAGGATGGCCGAGTGTTAGCGATTTCCGGTCCTGCATATACCACCTCAACTAAGTAATTTAAATAATCATTCTTAAAGTCAATATTTTAGTATTAATTATTATGAAATTGTTTAGCCAAATGTTCGATTTATTCTTGGTGTTTGAAATAATCACAATTGTTGAATATCCATTATGGCGCCTTCAGGTTGTCAGCTTCCGGCGCGCCAAGTATAAAGTTTAAATTAATTATTGCTTAAGATTATTGATTTGGTCCTTCATTTCATTTATTTCTTTGTTAGTAATTGTTATTTAATTTTAATCAATTTAGTAAGTAGTATAATCAAAATATTAAGTTATTAGTGAAGTCTATAAAAGCGGATGTGTTAGGCAGTTCGAATCAGTCGTGTTGTAACCATCACCAAGTGCAAAATCCGTAAGTGGAAACTCTGTCCAATTGTAGAAAATAATAAATCAATTATAGTGCAAATACATCTTTTGTTGTGACCATCCTGATTCCTGACTGTGCCCACCGTTCACAAATGAGATCAAAATGAAAATCCAAGATGGCGGCTGCGAAATTTTTTAAAATATTTTCGACATGGGTGTCATTTTCATTGTATTTAAGGTCGCTAAAAACGATAGTGGGGTCAAAATGAAAATCCAAGATGGCGGCTGCGAAAATTTTCAATTTTTTCATCTAGATGTCATTTTCATGCTTCTTGAGGTCGCTGAAAACGATTGTGGGGACAAAATGGAAATCCAAGATGGCGGCTGCAAAAATTTTCAAATTTTTCTTCATGATTGTCTTTTTTACGGTATTTGAGGTCGCTGAAAACGATAGAGGGGTCCAAGATGGCGGCTGCGAAATTTTTTTAAATTTTTCGTCATGGGTGTCATGGCTTTCCCCTGAGCAGGATGATGCCATATGAAGTGCAGGCGGACTTTGTGCGACTGGGCGGTGCGTTTTCGCCGCATTCCATTCGGCTCCTTAAGGAATATTTATTATTATTAACGAAAATATGTATATTTCAAAGAAATCACAGATATATATGTCGGAGGAAGTAAACAAAGAGTTGATTGTTGGTTGCATACGAATAGATAAGGTTGATGGCTAATTAAGTCAAAATTTAATTTGATTTATTACATTTTTACATTGTGTAAATTCTAACAAATTTATTAAAAGTCACTGCATTGTATAACGTCTAATCAGAGCAGAAGATATACCTAGAGTGGGGTCGAGGCGCCATCTTAACGTTCGCCGGGTGGAGTGTTCAGTCTGGTAACGGCGGTTGATCGAGGTGGATCACAAGTGGTGAAGTTAGATCGGTACCGCGAAAATGCTGCTTCTATATAGCTAAAATTACCTACCTAGTGATTTAAATTGTAGAACTTTAATAAAATCATGTGTGTGTGTGTGTAAATTGTGTTTTGTACTCGCATATCCCGATGACGCCCACTAGACCCGACATGAACACTAAAAACGATGTCGAGGAGGACGGTGTTTTCTCCGACATATATATTTTTTATTCTTAATTTTAAGGCCTTTATCGCTGAGCGACAACGTCGCCCTGTAATAACAGTACAAGACTTACAATGAAGTTAACCAAAAAACAATTAAATCTTATTTTAAAACAAACAAAGCAAGTTTGTACAGAATCCTAGCTTTTTCCCAAAAAAGACAAGCTAGGATAACATTACACTCTCCAATATCGAATCTATTAGTTGCACTAAGTAAATCACATCGCAAAGACTTATTCCGCACACACTCTATCAAAACATGCTGCACATCTTCGATTACTCCACATTCTACACAGTGGGTGACTTAGCAGAGGGGCAATTCTCGTATTTTTAACAACGTTCGCAATCTCATCTCAGTCTCAATATGTCAAAAATTGTACAATACGGCCGCCGGTCTCTTGGAGAGTCCAAACTTCGCGCAGAACGCTGCGCAGTAACATTTTTAGGAATCAAATGGCGACATGAGGCAAGTGTGAGTGAGAACATGCGCGAAAGTTCGGAGAGCCTATGTTCAGACTCGCCAAGATACGTCGGCCGTACTGTATAGCGTTTTACCTACATTTTTGACAGTTGATTGTCGCTGGCATGAGATTACGACTAGAATTTGAACGTTTTTAGGTAATAGTCTGTTGATAAAAAAAAAAATAATCATGAAAATTTTGGTGTTACGAGTTTGAAAGTACTTAATTAATATAGTTTTTATTATTTTTTGGGTAGACATTACTTATTTAAAATATTACTTCATAATTTGTGTGCTCTTAATTACATTATTTGAAGGCGTAATAACAGATTTAGAAGTCACTAAAAATCATAACATGTTTCGGAAACCGGTTTCGGTGCGTTGTGAAATATCTTTTGTGCGACTCAACTCAACTCAACTCAAAGCATTTATTTCAATTAAACCAATTACAGGCACTTTTGAATTGTCAAAGAGTCGGTCAGTAGGTAAGTCAGAAAGTTGAAGCTAGTTGCCCATTCCAAAACGTAGATCTATGGAGAAGAACGGGCAAGAAACTCCACGGACACTCTTTTAAATCAAAATATGGTTACAAAATATTGGTTACATCATTCATGTTGAAATTATACATGTGAGAACGATGAACGTTAAAAGCGTCCGTATTAAAAAAATAAAAAATAAAAACAATTCAAAATTAAAATTAAAATAAGCCGTGGCAGCTAAGGTATGACCAGCCTCCACCAACAGCGCCCGTTGACGAACCTGACGTATGGATTCGTTAAATGATCCAATACACGCGCCACCATCAGCGAGGCATTAGAGTGAGCATGACACACTCTCAGCCGCCAGGGCACATCCAAGTCAAATAAAGACGTACCCAGTAAATGGTAGCTTTAGAGTAGGTACACACAACAAAAAAGATCAGTTTGCATAGCACATCAACAAAGTTGTTGGTGTGCGTACAGTCAACGGGTGTATTGCTCTACGCCTATTAGTGTTTGCTTCACAATATATATGAAGCAAAGAATATGAAGCATAAATTTAACAACGTAACTATCTGGTCCCGTGGCATAGGTGCATAAGCATTTGGCTGCTAAATCAAATGTCTTAGGATCGAGTCTCACCGCAGGCGGCGTAAATTTTTTGCATCATAAAAATTTTTTTTTTTTCATTGTGATGAATTTTATTTAAGTAATTTACCTGATAATAAAAACATTCGAAAAAAATATATGGAAGTAAAAATTAAACAATTTGTAATAAGAAAACAACAATATTTATTGACTAGGTTTTTAAAATTATAATTATAAATTATAAAGTTTTGTGCATGACAAATATTCTAAGCCGGACAAGAAATCAACATTATTTTTAATATTTAGTGGGTAATTTATTTGTTAGTGATATGAATAAACATGTAAGTAAGCTAGATATTATGATACAGTAGGTATCCTAAATATTGTAGTCTCACTAACAATAACATCACTCACATAAAACAAATTTAATTACCCCCCCATATTTTAATTAATAGCTCATGCTAGCAACCATATTTTTTTAATTATAAGAAGAAGAATATTTTTTTAGTATAGCGCTTACCATCTTGTCGCCACAATATTTTGCGACCGTCCTTGTCTTGTCCGACTTAAAACATTTTTCATCGCTATTTATAACTATAATTTGACGACACGGTTGGCGCAGTGGTTGAGCGTTTGACTGCTGCGCAGCATGTCGCGGGTTCGATTCCCGCACGGAACAAATATTTGTACGACCTACAAGTATTTGTTCCGAGTCTGGGTGTTTTCTATCTATAATATGTATGTATTTACAAAAAAAAATGTATATAAGTAGTTTATCAGCCATCTCGTTACCATAATACAAGCATTAGGTTGCTTAGCTTGGGACTAGATGGCGTTGTGTGAAATGTCCAAGGATATTATTTATTTATTTATTTATTTATATTATATAATTATTATTGCACCTAACGAAATCCAAATATTCTCTTGCGAAGCGTACCCGGTTTTGCATGTAAATATCTGACAGTAAAATTTTCTTCGCTGGCCTACGACATTTCACACCAGCTGCACGCAACTGGTTCCGTACAGTTTGTAATGTCACGTCATGTTTAGTCGCCATGGAACGAGTAGTGAGGAAGGGCTCAGTCATATTTATCACAGTGCCGCACATTGGTAAATCCAGCCTTTGGTCCCGATCGGCGAGGATCAATCCTTCCCGAATCTGCATAACGATGGACCCACAATTGCACAGTTATTCTCTATGAACAATAATAAAGTAATGTTACAATAAACAATAAATTAAACCTAAGTATTAAACTTCAAAACATAATACCTAATAACATTTTGTTACTCACCGATATCTTTAAACGCCTCGCAATTATACCAATTGAAACGTTTTGCTCATGCAAAATAATTATCTCAGCTTTTAAAAGTGTAGTTATGTGATTCATAGTGATTCAAAAATAAAAGCACTTCTCAATCAAAACACGCTGGGTATAATGACTAAAAACGTAACGAAAGTCCGATGGTCAATAGCATTATGTGACGAGGAACGTAAACTACTTGCTTAGCATGATATGTCATTTTTAGAGGGTAGAAAATATAAAATGTGGCCACTTGAGTAAGAATACTCGCGACATTAATCATTATATTTTTGTCATTAAGGTTGAAAGTCTAATGAGTAACACGACTACTAAAAATAAAAAAGGCGAGGGTGGATTAATAAAAAAATATCGCGTATCAGAAACACCTAAAGTTAAGTTTCTACGGTTAATATGTAGCTAATTCCGTGATTCATTTTAACAGCTGCTTGTGATTGTGCGATATTGAACTTTATGAAAATATACGCTAAGGTTCAAATTCTTTAGAATCTTGCGTCTAGCATAACAAATAAAGTGAAATTTCAAGATGTTTAGTAAGAGTTGAGTTGGTCTCATGGTCACTAAGTCAATTCGATAATCATCGTTGCCTGAGTTCAAAACCAGGAATAACCTAATTATAGGTTTTTGTTCACAATGTTTTGTTTTTAAGTATTATCTTTTTTTTTACTTTTCTTTAATGAACGAAGGCGGGAAATATCTTTATAAATTAGTTTGTATAGAAATAACACAAAATCATTGCAAGAAATGAAAATGTTTATTATTTAATTAAAATATACTTAAGTAATTAAGTTATAGTAAGTATACGTTCTTAGTTCAAAATTAATATACCAACATTTTATAATATCATATTCAACTATAAACATTTTAAAAACGGCATGAAAAAAAAAAAGAAAAAAAAAAGAAAAAGAAAATGAATTAATTTGTAAAATGTTTTACAGATTTAAGTATTACATATGATTTAAGTATTATTATGTAGTGAATCAACATGTTATTTAAATAGAAAAATGCATTTCCATTTATAATAATATCATTACCACAGAATCTGCAACATTTTAATGGTTTAGCATTCTTTCGCTATTTTTTTGTAAATTAAGGTGAAGTGTAAAAAATAATATAACACAAAAATTGTGGGTAGTGATATGCTATACAGTCAAAATAAGTTGGCTGAGAATTCCGTGCTCATATCTCAAACGTTGTAAATTACTCATCTATGAACGGGATTGAATCATTAGCAATTCAACTAGGTAATATGTTTTAGGAAAATTATGATTAGAGAATTTACAAAAAGAGAATAATATAAGCACCGAGATTTGAACTTAGGACATCTCGTTCACCATCCAGAAACGTTAGCCATTGTGCTATATCTGTTACAATGAACAAGTGCGAAATATTCTAACTCATTCAATTATATACATTATTACTGCCTATCGGCGCTGCTGCTACGTACGCACACTAATAAAAAACTGAGCTCGCTCGTATCTTATAGTTAACGTTTGTGTGCGCAACTATTCATGCCGATACAGCTATCCGTGTGTGAATGTAAACCGAATTGATTTGCAGAGTGTACATAGTACTCACACATGTGCTAAGCAATTATACAATACAATGGTGATTGAGACTGTTCGACAGTACAATTGTTCCTAGAACTTAATGTACAGGGTGGCCCATAAGTCCTTTAAAATGTAAATTCAGAGCGATATGTAGCGATGATCGAGGAGTTTTTTACACCAGCGTTGCAGAATTTTCCAGGCTACAATACGCGGACCAGCGCCCTAATTGCGTAACACATTATCAATCGGAGTTGGTTTCATTTTGACAGTTCAACAACATTCATTGCGTTAGTTACGTTGTCGAGCAAACAAATCTTTCGAACATATGAAGCAAAGGATTAGCAATTTGTTTCAAAATGATTCAAACTCCGATTGATAATGTGTTACGCAATTAGGGTTCTGGTTTCAACAGGATGGAGCGACGGCCCATAACTCTAACACCGCTATGCCCGTCGTTCGTCAACTTTCCCCAACAAAGTGATCTCTCGAAGAGGAGACATTTCCTGGCCACCACATAGTCCGGATCTAACCCCGATGGACTTTTTCTTATGGGGTTATCTGAAATCTAAAGTGTATGACACAAACCCGCGGTCAATTGAAGCCCTAAAAGAAAATATTCAAAGAGAAATGGCTAACATCACAGAACTGACTTGCCGCGCAGTCGTCGATAGTTTTAGACGTCGCTTACAGGAGTGCCGTGATCGTAACGGTTTACATTTGGATGATGTCATTTTCAAAAAATAATTCCCATTTTATAAAGGTTAATACGAAATAAAAAGGTATTTCTTATTGTTATTACTTTTTTTTAAATTAATTATTTACATGTCTAAGGACTTATGGGCCACCCTGTACATTATTTATATTGTCCCACTGCGAATTCACGTAAAGTATTTTGGGCCAAATGACACGCACTATTTATACATATACCGTATTACTAATAAACACAGAATAAAGTTATTCCATGTTCAATGAAAATGTATCCTTTGTTATTCCTGATATAACTTTATTCCGTGTTTTATTTGTAAGAGGCATAGTATTTGTATAAAGAAACGTCCGCTTTCTATATGCACTAATTTGTGTATGCACGCTGGTATAACGCCTGTCGGAAAGTTATTCAAAAGTCTTGTTCAATATCTCCATTCTTAAACGAGCAATCATTATGAAATTTTGCATAGCGGGCGCACTATTTCTGCACTATTTTTTCGTGTATATTCCGTTGCTTTGATATGAGCCGTTTTCAAGTACTGCCATGGGTACGCTAGCATAACGTTATGCCAGCGTACCCAGTAAAAATTGTCTCTAATTCTGAAACTACAGATGCACTCTTTATTTTACTTTTTCACTAATTATGCACTATTTACTGGGTAAGCAGAAACCCTGAATTACATCACGTGTACGCTCGCATAACGGTCACAAGAAATAGTGGTCCGCCGGTGTCGGGAGCAGGGTCCAAGCTACCGGTGGTAAGGGCTGCAGAGATAGGAACCTCCTCACAATACGAGCCGTATCGAGGAGTACTGCCTTCTGAATCTGGCCCTTGATCCAACCGCCTAACGAGAGCCTCGAGAGATGTTGGTCGAGGCTTTCGGCCATCAGGCCGTTGGCCGTTACTATAATCAGCACAATGACAGCCGAGCTCACATTCCACATGTCAACAACCTCGTGAGCTAAGTCGAGATATTTTATTTGTTCTCTTTCTCAGCTTTCACAAGATTCTTGTCATGTGGTTATTATTCAAGCTATCATTACTATTGCGTAAAAATAACTAAAACGCTCTATAAACCTATTTTAGTTAGTGTTTTGTCTTCTTTGAAACTCAAATCATAATTCGAAAGAAATTGACAAAACACTTCTATTACTAAAATATGTATAAAGAGGTTTTAGTTTTTAACTAACACTTACTTTCCCTCTCCTTGGCTCTTCGCTTCTTGTTAGATACTTCTTGTGCCTCTTCTACTTCAGTTTTAAACTCCATCAGAGGGACATCGTCTTCTAAATCTGATTCAGAATCGTGTGGTGGTATATCTGCTACATCTAGACAGCTATTGTCTAAATTTTCCAGTTCTAGCTCTGTAAGTAAACAAAAACAGTCAAGAGTATTACTTGTTTATTATTGATATTTGTTTTAAGTTACAACAAAATGGGGTTTGGTTCCGTTAAGTTGAATTACTTACAGATAATGAACTTAACACTGTCAAAAGTTTGAAGTAGTTCAAAAAGTTATTTAATCAGAGTGGAATCACATACACACATACATTTCATTATATTAACATTTTTTTAAAGATATTATTTAGTGATAACACTATTTATGTTCTTACAAACATACCATCACTTTGATGTTCCTCTTCTGGCTCAATAATATCATCTAGTCCCTCACAAACAGCTGGTAATTCTTCTTTGATAGCAATGTTTTCAGTTTGACATTCATCATCTATACTTATGTGCACTATTGGAGATATAATTAATCCGCTCAAAAACTCAAAGTGGTCTTGGTTTATTAAAGGCTTGGGCTGTAAAAAGATGTTTATAGTATTAGGAAAATATGCTGGTGATCACAGTCCCACGAGCACAAACCTTTTCTCATGATACTAAAGTCACTCAAAAGAGCCTCCGCAAGTGAGAATACTTAAGAAGGTCCATGTAACCTCACTGACCACTGCACAATCTACTGTTGCATAGCTTGCGCCGACATGAGAGAGGACCGTTATCAAACTGCCACATACAAGTGTCATACAGAAGCTGTAGCAGTATTATATGGATTAACATGTAATATTATTGAGGAGTGACTTTTCAAAAGGGCTTAAATCTGTATTAACAGTTTTTTCAGTACAAAGAAAATATGATTACTCACCATGTATTCAAATTGTAAATTAAATGTGAAATAAGGTACTTGGTTGCGGAACACACTTTTTGTGCCCATTTTTAACAGATTAATAAGTGTTTTAGAAGCAGCCACATAATAAAATATGACGTACATAAGAGGAAAGAACAGATTGGCATTAAAAAAAAGGAAACCCGAAATAAGCCGTTTTGAAAAGTCACTCCTCTATTGTAAACACCTTCATTTGACAAAAGTGTAGTGTTCAACACTCAATGGTAAGCTTGGCCTGAAGCCCAGACACAACAGGTATGAGCTTGAGAGGAATCACTTCTATATTATACTGAAATTAGAAATTATAAAAATAAATGGCTGCTGAAGAACACCTCACCTCATAATCCTCATTCATCATCATCTGAGCGAACAGCTCTTCGGCTTCCAGACATTGTCTCGATAATCTGTAGCATTGCTTTAGTTTTGCGCAGCATAAGAAACAAGCAAGAATCGGTCTAATGTCTTCAGTTACAAACTGCAACAAAATTTGTCTTGCACTATTTTGTTTTTCTGAATAAAATATTCTATTCTACATAGTAATGCTGTCCAAGCCATCAGTTGGTGGTCCTTAATGCTTTCTGTGCGCCTCTTACAGAGAATGCATTAGCATTCTCTGGTCAAGGGTCTCCTAAGGGAGATTGGCGATTTAATGTACTACATACAACGAATTAAGAATGATATAGAATACGAATTCCGCTCAAAAATGGTTCCACGCAAACTCCAACCCAGTGGGCGGGACGAAAAAAAGTACAACCGACTCACCGCTCAGTCTGTCGCGCGCTCAGTGACAGACGCCTAAATCGTTTCGATTAGTGAAAAATCCAAGAAACAACTAGTTTCTCGAGGACAAAAATGACCTCATGTGTGGTAAAGTGGTGTAAAAGACGGAAAGAAGGAAGTAAAAAACAAACCGGGATAACCTTATCACAGGAAAGTGACATAATCTCGTGTTTTGTAAAAATATTGTTGTCTGTATTATGCAACCAGATAACCAGCCAGTTTTTAATACGTAACTATAATATAATATTTTGTATGTACCTACAGAGTTTTTATAAATGGATGGATGGGATTTCCTGTTAGTGTTTCGTATCCTTCAGTTTAGAGCACTCCCAAAAAAGAGATTCAATGATTACAGTGGATTACAGCAGCCCGCTTTGAAAGAAGAGACCACTCCAGTCATCTGACTGGAGTGGTTACCAACTAGTGCTAGTAGGGTACCTATTCTGTATACATTTTAGGAATGAAGACATTTATATTCGTCACGCACAGGCAATCGTATGATTAAAAAACCGGTCAAGAGCGAGTCGGACTCGCGCACTGAGGGTGCCGTTCCGATTTCTGAAAAAGTGTGCTACTTAGAGACATCGTTATATTTTTCCTGTAATCTTTACATAAACTTCTATCACATAGAATAATTTCAGATTTTTCTCTTTGCAAACTTCGGAGATAAGGGGGGGGGAACGGTATTTTTTTTACATTTTTCATCAAAAATCGGAAACTGTGCGGCTTAAAAAATAAATAAAAATAGTTTGAGAATGTGCAAACAGCGCTCTTTCATATGATACCCCACATGCCCTAGTAGCCCCACTTTGAATTTTTAAGACCCCTTTCAGTCCTTGTTGCAAAAAAACAAATATTTTTTTTCTTTCTTATTTGCAAAATAGTTGGCTAAACGTCATCTAAAACTATTCCAAATTTCAAGTCGATAGCATCAGTAGTTCTTGAGATATCCAGCTGTGACAGACAGACAGACAGACTGAGTCACACCATAAGGGTTACTTTTTTACCATTTTGGTACGGAACCCTAAAAATCTGCTGTAGGTACCTATTTGTACAGTTAATCCTGTTAACATTTAAGGTCCAACCAATCTTATCCCAACCTCTGTACAAAACATGTTTGCAATAAACTGATTTGAGTTGATTTGATTTAAATTTTGAATTGAGAAGAAAGGTCGAAACCAACTCAGAGGCCCACAGTCTCTTTTAAAGTCCAGACATAATCTTGGTCAGATCACTTCGAGATATAATAATAAACAAGATTTCTATAGTTTGAACTAAATAATTTATTTATTTATTCATCAAACGTACATGACACAGTAAATAAAACTACGGAAGGCACGACAGAGACATCAAGTACCAGAAATCGAAACTTACACATCATTCTAAAACACAAGCACAGATACATGCATACAGCCAAGAGTATCAGAATGACATTTAATTCAATAAGAAAGAATCTCATAGAATGAGTGAACCTGTCCAGTCAGTGCACGCATTTGTCAATAATCGTGCACCTCAACTTAAAACTTAAGGACCTCAACGATTCGCCAAAGAAAAGGCATTTGGGTAGACCGCATAAATTACCAACTCAAGCTATGATTAAAAACCAACTGTGTTCAATCTGCTGATTGCAATGTGTATACTTACTGTATAGGAGGGCTGGGATATAAAAAAACACGTTTCCGGAAACGGATTCCCTGGTTGTCCCTAAAGTTTTTGAGTAGGACGGGTACAATCACCCCTTAAATTTTGGCTCGTACTTCTGATGGCGTTTGCCAATAAATGACCTTCAATCATGCGATTACTTATCAGGAAAAAAACTATTAAACATCAAGGAAATTGCATTTATTATGCTACCTACTTTAAAAAATTGTGACGAAATTCGATAGATCGTGTACTGTGATGGAAATAATGATTTCCTCTCTACAATTAAAATAGATATTTGGTAAGTAATAAAATAACTATTTACTTTCTTTTTTTAAAGAATGGAATATTGGAAACTAAAGGTAAAGAGGTGTCATATTAATTCATAATAATTGAGTTCATAATAAATTACTGACTCCTACTTTATACTGCATTACACCATCCTCGATGCTCAATGTCACCACAGTCGTGTGCGTACGCGCAGCGGAATGTTGTTGAATTTAAAGATTTTAATTATGCAGATATTTAGTGTATGACGTCGTATAATTGTGTATGGTAAAAAAAAATTTGTGCACGCAACCATTGTGGAGAAATTCACCAAAAACTGATTCCGCTGGGCGAACGTTGTCCTGGCGGAACTTTTTTTAATCTATAGACTTTAGAAGAAAAGAGATGTGTCCAAAAATTAGTGTGTATTTGTGTGTAATTGTGTATGTATGAATAAAACTAGTGCATGCATAAACTTCGGAGAAATTCAAGTTTCCGCTACGCGAACGTTTGGCCATTAGCTAGTTTTCATATAAAGCGCTTACATAGAGAACTGTAGATTTTTACATACGTTGTTTTGAATTTGTTTATATTTGTTTAAAAAACAGATTTAGAAAAAATCGTAGGGCTTAAAAGATAAAAATATAAACGTAAAATACGCTTATTAGGTCTTAGTTCTTAAAGTATGCACTTTGTGGTCTAGATTTTCACGTTTATACAAACCTTGTAAGTGTCTGCAACATGTTGCCAAGCGTCAATGATGTTCCGTTAGTAACTAAAGAGTTATCAGGACAAATTTACCATGAACAGATCACTGTTTACAAAGCAGTCAAATATCACGACGTTCTGAAGGAATTGCATGGTAATATGTATGTCAATAATTAGTGTATTCATTCAACTATTCTTATGCAAAATTTTATGTCATTAAATTCAGTAATTAAAGAAAAACAATTATAATACTGACGAAGCATCGAAAACCTACATAACCCGACCAAGTTCGGATGGCTACCAAAAAGCGGCCGTGCCATATATCTTAGAAACGTTCTGAACCTTCCAATATAGTATTTATTAATATGGTACAGTTGCGTACACAAGCGTTAGGAAAAAATAAAACAATTGCATTTCTTGAATGAAAAACGAAAATGATGATGAAATTACGATTATATTACAATATATGTCTAGTATAATTTATTATTATAAATTTAAGTAAATAGATATAGAATTAGATCAATCAGTAGATATTAACTTGGGTTTATGGTGTCTGTCCAATGTTAACATAACACAATTATTATAATTTATCTGCCTAATAAACTACCTACGTAAATGAATAAGTCTATAGCTATTAATTTATTATAAAATCTTACCTTGTATCTGTTATCAGCTTCTCACTATCATTCACTCAATATTCCTACTACATAATTATGTTATGCTTCACTGTTACACTATAACATTAATAACACACTTTGTCAATATTATTATTACAGAGAATTGGCGATGCATAGCAAAACAACAGCGCATACGCACATTGTCCTTGACTGCACATTTATTTGTTTGTGACTGGGGATGAAACAAAATCAGGTTCAAGTTCAACAGCAAACGAATACGCGCGAAAACATATTGCCCTCTCTTTTCTTCAAGGATGACAGTACCGTTTCAAGCGGGAAGCCGCCTATCGCTCGTTGCGCGCAGCGCGTTGTCTATTTTTTCACACAAGAATATTTTTGATCAATTCATAACTACAATACTTAGACTATTTAACTAAAGGATTAAGCGTACCGAACTTCGAACAAAATAATTCTGCATATTTTGGTGGGGTGCGGGGGAACACGCTCACATACATAAGAAAAAAAAAATCGATTCAAGAAGTAGTTTTTTTAAGTTATTAGATTGTTTGATCCACTAAAGTTGCAAAGGGGAACGCTCGTGCATGCCTAGTCTATTGGTTAAATAGTGTAATAAGCTACAATATGATAAATATTTACCTAAACAGTAACTAGTACATACTTACATGTGGTAAATATTTAATTTCCCTAAGGGGTCTATAGTTAGAATCCTGATCCGTGAAATCTTCAATAGAAATTAGCTGTATGAATTTTATTTGTCTTAAATAATATATTTAGATTATATCTCAAGTCTCGAGCGCATACTTAAATAAAGTACCTACGTAAATAGTACCTACTTTCTGTCATAGTCAAATACATTTAAAAAAGTAGGTGTACAAAAATAAATGACCTATAAATTATATCGAAACAACAATTGTGTTATCACCTATACCAATTCAATACCGGTATTATACTGTAAATTTTGGGATGTTACCTAAATATATTGCACGGCCACTTTTTTGTAGCCATCCGAACTTGGTCGGGTTATGTAGGTTTTCGATGCTTCGTCAGTATTATAATTGTTTTTCTTTAATTACTGAATTTAATGACATGAAATTTTGTATAAGAATAGTTGAATGAATACACTAATTATTGACATACATATTACCATGCAATTCCTTCAGAACGTCGTGATATTTGACTGCTTTGTAAACAGTGATCTGTTCATGGTAAATTTGTCCTATAACTCTTTAGTTACTAACGGAACATCATTGATACTTGGCAACATGTTGCAGACACTTACAAGGTTTGTATAAACGTGAAAATCTAGACCCCAAAGTGCATACTTTAAGAACTAAGACCTAATAAGCGTATTTTACGTTTATATTTTTATCTTTTAAGCCCTACGATTTTTTCTAAATCTGTTTTTTAAACAAATATAAACAAATTCAAAACAACGTATGTAAAAATCTACAGCTCTCTATGTAAGCGCTTTATATGAAAACTAGCTAATGGCCAAACGTTCGCGTAGCGGAAACTTGAATTTCTCCGAAGTTTATGCATGCACTAGTTTTATTCATACATACACAATTACACACAAATACACACTAATTTTTGGACACATCTCTTTTCTTCTAAAGTCTATGGATTAAAAAAAGTTCCGCCAGGACAACGTTCGCCCAGCGGAATCAGTTTTTGGTGAATTTCTCCACAATGGTTGCGTGCACAAATTTTTTTTTACCATACACAATTATACGACGTCATACACTAAATATCTGCATAATTAAAATCTTTAAATTCAACAACATTCCGCTGCGCGTACGCACACCCACAGTCTTATGTTTTTATACTGTGATGTTACCATGGTTACTTAATAATCCATCTCGTACCCACTCCCTGGCTTCGATATTTCCGTTTCAGTCTAACATTATCTTACTAAATAAAATTGCACCCCAAATGAATGGTTGGGCGAATTCATGTACGGAAAATCAATTTAGCAAAGTATTATATTTTGTCTGTGCGTGTGTTGCATTAGTATTATCAGTTTACTAGTTTGAGTTTGGGACCATGTTTTAGCGGGCTTCGTAAGAGAGTTATGATTCTATATCATTCTTAATTCGTTGACTACATACAAGTTTGGTTTAAGGAGGAGTAGCTCGTGGCTAAGTAATAACAGCCGCACGGGTCGATCCATGAGGTTAAGCTATGCTTGCCGGGGTTGGTCAGTGGATGGGTGACCATCTTTACATACCGAGATTCCTCCGTGCCTCGGAAAGCACGTTAAGCCGTTGGTCCCGGTTGTCATTCGTGGATCTTTGACAGTCGTTACGGGTCGTCAGAAGACCGAAAGTCTGACAACCAGTCTTACCAAGGGGTATCATATTACCCAGTTACTGGGTTGTGGAGGTCAGACTGGCAGTCGCTCCATGTAAAATACTGGTATTCAGCTGCATCCGGTTAGACTGGAAGCCGACCCCAACATAGTTGGGAAAAGGCTAGGCAGATTGATACAAGTTTGGTTTAAGTCCAAGTTTCCTCTGTTTTACGGAAGCACTGGAGCCTACATCTTTGTGTAGGAGAGGAAATAATTCTAAAAATATCAACTTACTTGAATATCAGTCAGCGTCTCATAAAGTTCATGTAAGTCCCTGTTGACTACTACATACATGCGTACATTTTCCGCTAAACATAACCTACACATTGGCAGTTTTTCCATCTTTTAACTCAAAATATGATGATACGATCATAGATATTAATACACTATTATAAAGTAATAATTCACAGACGATGAAATGAAACGAAGTATTAAACGATGTTATGATAAAATAAATCAACTTCCGTCGACCAAATTAATGTACTCTGCTATTGACACTGACAGACTGATGGATGACAGAATGACAGCTTGACAATGACATTAAAATTTGGCTGATTTTCTCTCAGAACAATAACAAAGCATAGAAGTAGTGTTAAAATAGCAACTGAACTCAATATATTTGTTTCATTTTGACTTATGGAGCCGCTATGATGTTAAAGAAGGACACGTATACAGAAGACGTTTCGAAATTTTGTAGGTTGTCATTCATTTTATTCTGACTAGTGATGTACCCACTAAATTTCAACGTCGATAGAATTTACAATGACATTCTTTCTTACACTGCCAAGAATAATAACCGTAGGTACACACGGCTACACATCAAGCTATACATTTCCAGTTTACACTGACCGCTCATTGTAAGGAAATCCTATACAATGCGAGATCAGCTTATACTGGAAATGTATAGCTTGATCTGTAGCCGTGCGTACCAAAAATTTTGAAGTAACTAAGCATACTTATGATACCAATACTTAATATATTCGTTCAAAATGAAACAATACTTTAAGTATGAACTAAATAGTTCGTCATCATCATCACCAAAGTCTTCCTTGGTTCCCGACAGCTCTTCATGTATTAAATCTGACCCGGCTAAACCCGAATGTATTTAGTTGCCATTTACTGATGAGTTTATTGAAAAGAAGTGGGAGACATTCGGTTTTGCAAATGTTTTTAGCAACTTACTTTCTCATATTTATTTGAATTTTAGATTACATCATAGACTACTCAACAAAGTCTAGGGAAAAAGGGTATTCAAAGTACCTAATAATTTTTATTTTAATACTTTTTATGTAACATATATTATTGTAAATCAGTAGAAGCGTAATTTAATAGAGATTTGAATTATTTGATTAAATAAAATGGTTGTTAGTGAAAAAATAAAATTTATTATGAAAATTTAAAATGGTACCAAAGCGACAAAAACTTTTCGTACATAAAAAAATAAATAACGACCAGGTAATATTTTAAATAAAAAAATAAAATGCCTAGCCACTTTAATAATCTGTTAGTCGAATTCCAGCCCACACCATAATCATTCCGCCCTGGTACGGATGAACTTCCTGAGGATTCTGGAGTCGGCTGTGGCGACCAGGAACTCGCCAAAAGCGCAGTCTTCTTGAATCGGGATGGAATCCAATTATTTCTGAATTTGTTATTGTCATCTGTGTCAAGGATTCCTAAAACAAACAGTTCTCAATAAAATTTATGTAAGATTTTTTATCAACATTTTTATTTAGGTAAATAGTTTTATTTGTATGTCTTACCTGACTGATGTGAGATGATTTCACGAGATGTCAAGATCAGTGGCGATTCATTAATTTGTACCCATGTACTAGGTCCTGTTTCAACTTCCATTGCTACGGGATCCTACAATTACGTATTTTGTATTAAAAATAAATAAATAAATTTGCACTCGATTATATTTCCGACTGGGATAATTAGAAGAATGATATCGCATCAATGATATTTTTAATATAATATCATTGTATCGCATATATCAAGTGAACATATTTCTGAATGTTATACCTGTCTTCATATTAGATTACTGTTGATGGTGAGCGGTTTTTTTAATTTGCAGTATTGCGCTATGTCCTTCTTCGCAGACTTCCATAAGTATTTCCTGTAATGTAATAAATCAAGTTTTAATTTGAACGGGATACTATTTATTGCCAATAAAATACCTTAATTATATCATTATATCAAGACCATTTCATCTGTTCTATCCATAACAAATAATGTAGGAACAGCATGTACTCTAAGTGACGACTTAAAGAACATGCTACATCCATTTCATAGGTTCATTACCAAATGAATACAAAGTAAAATGTTTGGAGCATATTATGTGGCTGTGCTGTTTGGAGTCCAATTTCGTCTACCAATACAATTTATCCATTTTTTTTTCACATCGTCTAGGAAATCTGTAAAAGAAAAGTATCGACAACATTATTTACGTCACTATGGCTGATCAAGATAACCCCAAAACAATTTCCGAATATTCGCTAATAACTTCTATTGGAATAAATATTACGACTGGTTTCAGCTATATAGTGACACAGCAATATTTGTTATGTATTTATATTCGTTTATCAGATCTTAGGCAACAAGAAATTGAGCAAAAACTTACCGATGGAAGGTCAATATTTGTTGTTCATTTTATTTTCGCTATGAATGGGTCTTGCAGCCCCCAACCACACAAGAAATTGCTCCACAGCGTCCACACACTCACTATTTGTAGTTAAACAAAGAATTCATGCAATCTAACAGTAGAAATATTATTAAAACATCGCAAAACCATGGAATATTACGACAGACACGTAAACAATGAACACGCGAATAAGTCAGCTAGTTCAATGAACGAACTGTCAGACATTGAAACAAAGTACTATAAAATTTGGCCGCGTCATACTATAACTTTTTTAACCAAATGACAATTGATCTTGTGACCATGCCAAGAAAGTAAAACAAAGAGTAAAACATTTATCTCTTTCCCACATCCTTTATCGTACCTTTATCGTACCTAATAATAGAACGGGAATAAAGGTAGTTACAGAATTCTGTTTTTAGCCTTCCTTCTATGCTTTGTTATTGTTCTGAGGATTTTCTGGCTTTTTTGAGAATTTAATGCCTGGCTACCGAGGCATTTAAGTTAAGTCTTTTTAGTTTCGAATATCTGTGGTTTTGTTTTTGGTACATTAATTATTAACCGTCTTACTAATAAACACAGATTATAGTTATTCCAAGTTTAAACCTATGAAAATGTATGGTTATTCTTTTGTTATTCCTGATATAACTTTATTCCATGTTTTATTTGTAAGAGGGTAAGGGTACAATAGTTACATAGTCACTACGAAATGCATTATTTTTTTATTGTTTTCAGTGTTTTTAATGTATTTGTTGTATAGTGGTTTACAACAATTTAAGTTCAAAAGACAATTTTGATGTATTTAAAACCATGGAAGTAGGTACTATTATTTAACTGCTCACTATGTACCTACTTACCATTAAGCCCTGCGGGCACTGCCGTGCGTTTTTCTAACGCATAATCTGTGAAGTATGGATTGTCTTTGAACTCTTAAAGTGCGCGCACTGCGGTGAGAAAAATGCATGCGTTTTAGTCAGTGTAGGCACCACCGGTGCGGCACTAATATAGTAATCTGTGGTGCGGCAGAACTAACGCAACGCATTCCACCGCACGGCAGTGCGCGTAGGGCCTAAGACGCGACACAGGGAATCCCAGTATGGAGGCTAGTGTTATTTGAATGTTGTTTAAAGCTTTCTTGAACGATAAAGTTTTTATTTATTACCAGCGGCTTCGCCCGCGTGGATGTCGGTAAATATCCCACAGGAACATACTACCGGGAATTCCTTCCTTATTCCTTGTCTACGTTATATAATTTTGCACAGAGGTTCCCTAACTACCTCTGTGCAAAATTTCAGCTTTCCAGGTCTAAGCGTTTGGGCTGGGCGTTGCTGAGTCAATCAATCAGTCAGTCAGGACTTTTCTTTTTATTTATGTCTTAGATAATATTATGTTCAAGTGGCGGTTTCCAGGAACTAGCACTAAATTCGACGCATATAACGCCGCCACTTCAGAGGACCAAGATTACCAACGGATTACCGGTGTATTTATCTTTTTCTTAAAACGCACTCTGCTTCTGTTAGCCGATGTCTTTATTGTTTGAATTGTTTTGAATACTTACTGATATGGTCAAAGTTAAATTCACTAGGCAACTAAGTATTTTCAGTGTGGATGTATATAAACTTATAATATCCCATAAAATAATATTTCATGCCAAAAAAAAGTGGTAACACTGACCGCGTATATAGAAAAGCGGACTTTTTGGCGGGAAGTCAAACGAGGCGGTAATTTTGATTTCGCAAAAAGTTTATTAAATATAAAATTATACGGAAATACCACATAAATAACTTCTGACAAGACCTCGAACCACCATGAGTATCACCAGTGGCGGTGAGGAGCCGCCAGAGCCAGGGGAAAAGAAGAAAAGAAAAATTACCGGTACTCGAAATTCTGACTCTATAAATAAATACAATATTTTTACTAAACCAAACTATAAAAGATTGTTTATAGAAAATACGAGTTCAGAATACGTAGTATACGTCGAGTCGACAGAACAGGAGAAGGTAGGGAATAAAAATCCTATCACACTCACCAACCTAATATCAGACAATGTTAAAGGAGTCCTAGGTGTACATAGAGTAAATGCGCATAAAATAGGAGTAACATTTAGAAAAGCGACTGCGGCCAATAATTTTCTAAAAATGGAAGAGTTCCTGTGGAGGAATAAATTTAAAGCATTCATACCATCCTATCTGACAGAAAGGATTGGTGTATTGAGGTTTGTGCCCAAAGAACTTTCCAATGAAGATATATATAAAAATATAGTGTGTGACTCTGAAGTAATATCAATTAAGAGATTCATGCGTAAGGTAGAAGGAAAATTAGTGCCTCTGAATACAGTTGCTGTCACCTTTGCATCAACATCTTTACCGCAATACGCCTACATACAACTATTTAGATACGAGGTGAAAACATACATACCACCACTATTGCAATGTTATAAGTGTCTTAAATTTAACCACTCTGCTAAGACTTGCAGAGGCGAGCAAAACTGCTCTTCTTGTGCTGGTCGTCACTCCTACAAAGAATGCGATGTCGAAGAGATCACATGCATCAACTGCGCAGGTAATCATCTTGCCATTTCACGAGACTGTCCCATTAAAAAACAAAAAATTGAAGAGAAAAAGGCAAAATTTCTGCAGCAATCGTATGCCACTGTTGTGAAACCAACCCCTACATTTAATGAGAAATCTTTCCCTGTTTTACCCAAGGTTACTGATAAGGCTAAACCTAATGAAACTTTAGATATTAAACAAGTAGCAAATAATGATATTATAATTAACGCAATTGTTAAATCGTTGGTTGCATTAGGAAACAAGAGTGACTCTGATGGACCACTCACACATAAGAAAATAAAAGAAATATTTTTATCAAATTTAATTTAAACATGGATAATTATCTAAATATTTTACAGTACAATATACAAAGTTTACAGAGTAAAAGAAGCCTATTACAAAATTTATTAATTGAAAAAAATATAGATATCTGTCTTCTTAATGAGACTTGGTTCAAATCTAATTCTATAATTCCACACTTTCCCACATATAATTTAATCTACAAAAATTCCATAAATTCTCACAATGGAGTAGCCATTTTGGTGAATCATCGTTTAAAGTACAAAGTAGTTAATACACACTTCTCAGAATCGATTCAAAACTTATGTATCACTATAGAAACACAATTTGGAGCAATGGCAATACTTTGTGTGTACAGCCCTCCAAGTATCAGGTTTGACTCGGCAAAGTTAAAGGACATAATCAATAACATACCCAAACCTTGTATAGTTATGGGTGATTTTAACGCTCATAACATAGCCTTTGGATGCCATAGTGATAATAATAGAGGTAGATGTTTATATAATATAATTGATGAATTTGACTTATGTATTTTGAATGATGGATCACCAACAACTGTTCCATATCCTAATAGACAAGCTTCAGCGATAGATCTTGCCCTTGTTAGCTCTTCAATAACTCATTTATGTAACTGGTATGTTCATGACGATCCCATGGGTAGCTATCATCTTCCAACCTTACTTGAGATCAACATTCAGCCATCTATGTATGACACATCACCTCCTGTGGATCAAGAGAAATATATTTATAGCAAGGCAGATTGGGACGAATATTATAGCCTATCAGAAACTTGTTTTTCCCACTTGGACTTAATAAATGATTCCCCTTGCAATGCATATAACCATTTTATAGAAACATTAAATGATTTAAGGAATAAAACAATTCCAAAACGAAAATTAGGTGCAAACACAGCAATTAAAAAACCAGTACCATGGTGGAATACAAAATGTAGTGACGCTGTCGCAAAATCAAAAGATGCATTAAAGTATTATTTTTCTCAACCCAACATTGAAAACTGGATAAGGTATAAAAAACTAGATGCAAAAAAGAAAATAATTCTGAAGGAAGAAAGTTCTTCTTCTTGGCAAAATTTATGTAGCAGCTTCAATAGGTTAACTCCAGTTTCTAGGATATGGGGATACATTAAAAAATTTAAAAAAATTGGAACAAATCGAAACAAAAACATCAATGATGAGTGGGTTCCAAGTTTTTTAGATAACTTAGCAGATTCTACTGAAATAGATGATAATAGGTGTGAGTATTTGTTCGAAAATGCTACAGAAAATGATGTAAATGTATTTCTCAAGAACAATTTCACTATAGAAGAGTTCAAAACATCTTTAAAGAGTAGGAAAGATACTACACCGGGATTGGATGACATACCTTACATGTTAATAAAAAAATTACATTTAAATGCACAAACAACGTTAATTAATATTTATAATAAACTATGGAATGAATTAGTAATACCCGAGTCTTGGAAAACACAGTGTGTCATTCCAATTTTAAAACCTAATAAACCTGTAGGTAGTGCTTCTTCTTATAGACCTATTTCCTTATCATCTTGTCTGGGTAAACTCTTTGAAAATATGTTGAAGTTAAGATTAGATTATTTTGTTGAATCTCAAAACTTAATTCCTCCTATACAGTTTGGCTTCAGAAAAGGTAAAAGTTGCTCTGAAAGCCTTGTATCATTATTATCAGATGCAAAACAGGTTAAATTAAGTCACTCTAATGCAATCTGCGTGTTTTTAGATGTAAAAGGTGCTTTTGACAATGTAAATATAGAAGAACTCATTCAAGTATCTCACGATATTGGTATACCTGGTCATGTTCTAAAATGGCTTTATTCTTTTTTAAACAATAGAACTGTATTCGTTAAATATAATAATAAATTGCATGGACCTAGGACTGTCAACAAAGGCACAATGCAAGGGGCAACTTTGTCACCTTTACTTTATAACTTATACACTTCTGAAATATTAAAATATGTAGATGTCCCAGGTGTAAATATCCTGCAATTTGCAGATGACTTGCTTTTGTACAGCATAAATCAAAACATAGATATAGCAATGTCTAATATCAATAAGGCTTTGTCTCAATTATACAGATATTACCATAGTAAACTTAAATTAGAAATTAGTCCAGAAAAGAGTTCAGTTTTAGTTATCAGTAAAAATGTAAATACTCCTAGCAATATTAAAATTTCATACAATAATGTAGAAATTCCTGTTGTTAAGCCGCACAAATTCCTAGGCGTCATTATTGATGATAAATTAAAGTTTGATGAACATATTAACCATATAAGTAACAAAGCACTGAAAGGTATTAATCTATTGAGACATTTAGCAGGAAGTTTTTGGGGATCTGACCCCAAAGTTATGAGTATGCTGTACAAAAGTATAGTGAGAAGCCATTTTGATTACAGTAGTTTAGCTTACATGAATGCCAATAGCACCTTGTTACGAAAATTGGATGTAATTCAAAATATGGGACTGAGACTTATTTGTGGTGCTATGCGCTCCACACCTATTAATTCTTTAGAAGTTGAGACATGTATACCTCCCCTGACATTACGAAGGTTGTTGTTGGCTGAGAGATTTTTATTAAAAGTCATGGCATCAGATGATAATCCTTTACTAAAGAAACTAACAATACATCCTGCAATCTCACAGTCAATTGCTCCCAATGCCATTTCTGCTTCTTCCTTGGTTGGTGGAACTCTACCTGAAATGCCAACAATATTTGGACATGTAAATAAGAATTCACAAGATATTGTTAAAAACAATATTTGGCCTATATACAAAATTCCTTATAATGGTATTATTAACAGCTTTGCAATCCATTTTGACACGGTGCACAATGAATTTGATTTTTTACAGTTTAAAGACAATAGACCAGAACATTATATTATATACACAGATGGATCTAAAACAGACCATAATGTAAATGCAGCTTTCTATGATCCACAGCTAGACTTCACCAAATGTATCAAATTAAACAGGGTGTGTAGCATTTTCACTGCAGAATGCTATGCAATTTATTGTGCACTGCAGCATGTAAATAGTCTTGTAAATAATGTACATAATATTTTGATAGTTACAGACTCCAGAAGTGTTTTGTCTGCTCTACATAATGTAAATATTTCTTATAAGTTAAATTATATTATTTGTAATATTAGACTTATAATCCAAAAACTACTTGATAACTATATTAAAGTAGAATTTGTATGGGTACCTTCACACAGTGGCATTCGTGGAAATGAGGTAGCTGACACGGCGGCCCGTTCAGATCATGATGAGGATCGATCGGAGTTGCTCAAGGTTCCATTCACTGATTACTACAGCCTTTTTAAAAAACTTAATAGACACTTATGGAAGGAGTATTGGGACATAACCCTGGAAACGAAAGGCAGATGGTATGCTGAAATACAAAATGAATTACCGATTAAACCTTGGTATCATAACTTCAAATACATCACAAGAAGATTTATAACTATTATAGCACGCATGAGATTGGGACATTGCTTAACACCAGCTCACCTGAATAGGATTCGCATAATTAACAATAGTCGATGTCATCATTGTGGAGCAGAGGATGCTGATTTGGATCATGTTATCTTACAGTGTTCAAGTTTTAACATTCAACGTTTGATTTTGGTCAGTGAATTGAGTGAATTAAATGACAATGACAATGACATTGAAAGTGAACGTCAACCGTCACAAAGTGTTCCCCGCCGCGTTCAGGATTTGTTAGAAAATAAGAAATATTTTAGTGTGTTGTATAAATATATTTGTAATACTATAGAAAAAATTTAATTAATGTTGTTATTTAAATGTCTAGGTTTGTATGTTTAGTATGAAAATAACGATGTTAACATAATATCACTGAGATGTACCCACGCAACCCGAAAGGGTGGCCAGTTGGTAATAATGAACAAAACTATTGATGTAAAAACTGATTAATATGTTAATGTTATTTACTGAAGTGTAACTCGTACCTTATTACCTTTGTATTGTAATATTACCATTTATGTATGCGACTGAAAGACTTGTATCTATGGTCATGAATAAAAAAAATATTATTTAAAAAAAATATAGAAAAGCTAACTGTCTACGCGTTAAACACACGAAAATGCTAGTAAATGCTAATTCAATATGTCACAGATGGTGACGTACTAGCGTAAGGTTTCTAGGTTAATGGGCAGCGAAACGTACTAGAAACCCTCATACCATTCGTCAAGCTCGAGTGACTTACTGGCGTAGGATTTCTATTTTCTAGTACTTTACGCACAAAATATTCTTAGAAATGCTAATTTATTTATTTATTTAACTTTATTTCAGGCATATTACCCATAATGTGTTAGTATAACTTAAACTATGATAGTTTAATCAATTTAGGACACAAATTGATTAAACTATCAATTGGGAATTTGGGTCTCTTTTGTTTTGTCTCACATCATTTCTTCTCAGGGTAGTTAGCTCAGACTAAATATTAGTCTGAAGTAGTCAGATAGGAAATGTTAACTACAGCTTATTAAAACAATAAAAAATAATATGACGTGTACAAGTGATTCCTGTACAGAATAAACAATTTCAATTCGTTTCATTCGTCAATCATGCACATAGATATAAGAAAGAAGGAGATGTGCCTAGTAGATGAAAATGTATCGGACCCTGTGCCTCCATCCACTCCACTTTGTCCCTACCAATGGCCAACTACTACAGATGCAGTTCAGTAAAAGCAATAGATACGCAGTCTCGCACACACCCGCATTTCATAAATCAGAACATACTACACAGTCAATTATAAACCGTATCCCTTCATACACAGCGTGCATTTACCATGCACCGTACAACTTACTCACACAGAAACATCGGTCTGTATCGCTGTGCTATGGCAAAAGCCATTTATTTTACATAAATAAATAAATAAATAAAATAGCCTTTTATTTCTTGCTGTTTGAATATTACAGGAAAATAATATAAATACTGCATGCAATCTTAAAAACATTACAAAATTCATAATTAATTAAGTACATTTCAATTTGCAATCTCATTAAATATTAGACTTAAACGTATTACTTTATTACATTATTATGATTATTATTTATTATTATTACATTTCATTTATTTTACATATACGCTAGTTATTGACTAAATCAGAAAGTTATCGATTCTTCCATTTTTAGGGTGCCGTACCAAAATAGTAAAAAAGGAACCCTTATGGTGTGACTCAGTCTGTCTGTCACAGCTGGATATCTTAAGAACTACTAATGCTAGGAATAGTTTTGTTTTGATGACGTTTGCCCAACTATTTTGCAAATAAGAAACAAAAATATTTGTTTGTTTTTGCAACAGGGACTAAAAGGGGGTCTTAAAAATTCGGGTTACTATGGTTCGGGCTCGGGGTTATGGGGTACCTACCTATCATATGAAAGAGCGCTGTTGATACATTCTCAATTTTTTTTTTCTTTTTTTTAGGCCTCATAGTTTTCGACTTTTGATGACAAATGTTAAAAAAAATACCCCCCCCTTTTCCCCAAAGTTTGCATAGACAAAAATCTGAAATTATTCTATGTGATAGAAGTTTATGTACAGATTACAGGAAAAATACAACGATGTCTCTAATAGCAGAGTTTTTCAGAAATCATCAACAAAAATTACATATAAATGATGGTACGGAACCCTCAGTGCGCGAGGCCGACTCGCTATTGACCGGTTTTTATTTTTTATTTCTACTATGACTTTGTTAATTTAATTCTATAACGCGAACCCTTTTCTAACCGCTCCCGCCACAATCCGCTCGTCCAATAAGGTCGAGTCGAAGCTTCTAGAAGGTTCTAGAAGCTTCGAAATAAATGACGCGCAGCCTTGTCGTTGACTTTTAGAGAGACGTATGTCAACCGTCAACTAGGCTGCACACATTTTTTAGATAGTTCTATTTTGCTTCTATTAGATTTTACAAAATTAGGTCTTCGCCCCCGACTATTTATGTTAAAATTCTATTTTTTAAATTAATTTTCATTTTGACTTATTTTGTTTATTTAATAGGTAGGTACCTTAGTAATCTATACCAATATTATAAAGAGGTTGTGCAAAAAAAAATCATTCATGAAGCTACTCACAGCTGTCAGAATAATAGACAAACGATGAACAAAAAAAAAGGGTCAAAATCCTTACCTTACCAGCTGACATAGAACAATAGCTTCATGAATGAGTCCTTTTGGGCACAGAGTGATGCTAATTTTGGTAATTATTTAGTTTGTTTGAAATTTTTTTTTTCAATTTATTAATTATTTTATCTTATTATCATTTTTATAATTACTGGCCACTAGCACTACCTGTGTCTTTAGTTATTGTCGCTATAGCAAAGCCACGTTGTATAATGGTCCCATTAAAATAGATGGCCAAACTTTTAATCTGGCATCTTGTATATCTTCGGAGTCGACTTCGACACACAAATTCCATTTATGCACACACATTTACCTCTCATTATACTCTAATTGTTGGTATACTTATTTTTCTCGTGTCCGTTTTGAGAGAAAAAAACCGCTGGGATAACGTTCCCTCAGCGGAATGTGTTCAATTCTCAATTCTTTATTGCGTACCATAATGTTTATAGTTGGTAGGGAAATTATTATATTAGTCACAATTATGGACAATTATGGGTTTTCGCAAATATCTCAACAGAAAATGGCTAGTCACACAAATTTGAAATTATCATACACATTTATACGACGTCATACACTAATTAAAGATCTACTGAACTGAAATCATGAAATTTGAAACTTTTCCGCTGGGAGTACGCACACCATTGTACAGACGCCAGCAGGGCAAGCCATCCGACACTGTCTTTTCCCAATCAACCTTAAGGTTGATGCGCCAGGGTAGCCCGCGAAATTCAAAATTTCTTACGTTTTTTGCAATTTGTAGGTCAGTGTGAGCTTGTATGTTGATTAAAATATGATTCGCGGCCGTAGCTAATATGGCTTTACAGAATTATAATCATTAGAATCAGCAATACAACTCCATAAGTTAGCATTTATCTCAAATCTAGTGAGGTTTGAGGTAAATGCTAACTTATGGAGTTGTATTGCTGATTCTAATGATTATAATTCTGTAAAGCCATATTAGCTACGGCCGCGAATCATATTTTAATCAACATATACAAGCTCACACTGATCTACAAATTGCAAAAAACGTAAGAAATTTTGAATTTCGCGGGCTACCCTGGCGCTTTCGCCTTAAACCTAATTAACTAAAGTCGGGTCTGTGGCTTCACGCACTACCGTCGTCGAACATAGGCACTTTGTTCGACGACACTACTTTCCGCCTCGCTGCTTCACTGCGACTAGGAGTTCCATGTTGTTCTCCTCATCGCTGTCACTGTGGTGAAGTTGTCAACAGCCTCGGACACCACGGCCTGTCTTCGTCGGCAGCCGAAGTGCGGGTCGCTTAGCACGGCACGCGAATATCAATGACATCATCCGACGAGCCCTTGTCACCGTCGGCGTTCCAGCTGTATTAGAACCCAATGGCTTGGCACGCGACGATGGCAAGAGACCGGACGGGATGTCTTTATTTCCTGGGAAGGCCTTTAGTGTGGGACGCAACGTGTGTCGATACTCTTGCGGCATCCCATCTTCCTGGCTCGGCGTGCTGTGCTGGCACTGCTGCTGCGGCTGCGGAAATATAATAACCTTATCGTTAATTATATTTTCGAGCCGTTTGGGGTTGAAACCCTTGGGCCCTGGGGTCCAAGTGCTGTTGTTTTATTCAACGAAATCTCCAAACGGCTGGTTGACACTTCCCGTGACCCGAGGGCTGGCTTTTACCTTGGGCAGAGGCTTAGCATTGCCATACAACGTGGCAATGCCGCCAGTCTCTTGGGTACTCTACCAGTCGACAGCGATGCGGAGGAATTTTTCGACGCCATATTTTAGTTTTTTATTAGTTATAGTTAGGATATAATTTTGTTGTTTATAGGTTATGTTAGTAGCAAGTAGTAAATAATACTAAATATTAAATTAATACTTGTGGTATTTACAAATTGGAGCTCATGGCGGAGCTCGTGGCTAAGTACTAACAGCCGCACGGGTCGATCCGTCAGGTTAAGCTACGCTTGCCGGGGTTGGTCAGTGGATGGGTGACCATCTTTACATATCGAGATTCCTTCGTGCCTCGGAAAGCACGTTAAGCCGTTGGTCCCGGCTGTTATTCGTGGATCTTTGACAGTCGTTACGGGTCGTCAGAAGCCCGAAAGTCTGACACAACCAGTCTTACCAAGGGGTATCGTATTACCCAGTAACTGGGTTGTGGAGGTCAGATAGGCAGTCGCTCCATGTAAAATACGGGTA
This sequence comes from Cosmia trapezina, assembly GCA_905163495.3. NCBI lineage: Eukaryota > Metazoa > Arthropoda > Insecta > Lepidoptera > Noctuidae > Cosmia > Cosmia trapezina. The sequence goes on along the minus strand of LR991046.1, from coordinate 4,026,536 downwards.
TTCAGCTGCATCCGGTTAGACTGGAAGCCGACCCCAACATAGTTGGGAAAAGGCTAGGCAGATTGATTGGTATTTACAAATTACAAAAAAAAAAAAAATTAAGCTAAATAAACTTTAGCGATAAAGATAAAAATCTATTAAAGAACTTTGACAGATTGTAGTAGCTTGATGTGCTGGCGTCTGTACAAACAGGGTGTAAGGGACAGCCCTCCGCAAACTAATAGGGTGAATTCAGTATGTCATACTAAGATGACCGGTACGTGAAATTTTTTCAGGAAAGTTAAGGGAATCCAATAAACCTGATTTGTTTGTGTTTTTGTGCACAAATTGGAGCGTCTATTACTGGTTGGGAGGGGTAGGTAATAGGTATGCGGTGAGTTCGATGAACTCTGTAGCTAGACAGAAAGTGAACAGCAGATTTCACGCGTCGTTGGTTAGAGGATTTCAACATCCATTGCTGGTTTTTTTTTGCTGCTTTTTTTGCAGTTTTTTTTTACATAAATGGAGTGCTGCGAACACACAATGCAATTTTACATTGAAATAATGAAAATGTAACTGAAAAAAAATTTGAAAAAATGAACATTTTCCTGAGAAAATTTCCGGTGGAATAAAATAAAAAAAAATAAAAATGTTTATTTCATCAACTTAAATAATTTATTTTAGTTGCAATGTGGGAGAATCCTTTTAAGCAAGTAGTTTACTTGTGTTAGGATGCTCCGCCCTTCCCCAGGTTATAATTCATATCAAGTTAATGCGATAATGTAAAATTATACAAACAAAAAAACAAAAGCAAAAATAAAAACAAAAAAATGAAATAAAAAGGCAGAAAATGCGCTGAGATGTGTGTGTTATGTGTGTAGGAGATGGTGTGGAGGTGAATGTGTGTGTGAGTAGTGGGTGTGAGTGTGTGAGAGTGAGGGATTGAACATACTCTCATTTCTTTTTCATAAGGCGCACATAAGTGGCGGTAGTTTGCGCACAAAATAAATCTGCTAAGGAAAAATTTCTACCTGACTTTTAAAAAAAAGTAAATTGACAAAAATTCTCAAGAAGGTGACACCGGTCCGTATTGTTTTTATACCATGTGTCTGAATCGTAATAAAGCGCAGTGTAATGTTTTCTACGGTTATTTATTCAGATTAAATTCAGTTTAATACTCCTACGTTTTATCGATTACCAAGCTAGTGTCTCGGAGTAGACAAACGTTAAGCGCTCATTTATGGGTCAGGGTCTCAAATTATTTACTTGCGGTCAGTAAGGGCATAAATAAATGAGTTGTAGTAAAAAGTCATAATCAAACCATTTGACTGAACTAAATAAATCTGAATCAAAGAAATCAATCGAATTCTGCCTGAAATAAGGCAGTATGTGTTTGTTTCGCTAAGCAGTGTGCAGATCTCAGCCCTTAAATAAGTTCAGTGACTTGTTAGTTGAGTGGTTGAGGGTATACCTGTAGACATTTTGATTGATAGTGGGGCGTTAGAAGTCTCGTTGATTTCGTCATCCGTAGTCAACCATTTCTCTTGTTCGAAAAAAAACATTTTAATTGAAAGTATAATGATTCCATTATTTACGAATTCTTATGTCACACAAGTAGATTTGCTTGTTGTACGCAGTAATTGTATGAACACACCAATCATTATTGGTACTGACATATTAAATAGGGAAGCGGTAACCTATTCCATCCAGAGTATCCACGGTTAAGTCTGACGTACAAACCAATAGTTTTAAAACTGCACTAATCGGGGAAGATCTTGAGAACTCGCAAGAATACTCGATAAATATTGGACGTTTATGATTTCTGGTACGGCTATGTCAACAATTACCACAAGTTGTTTGTAAGTCAGATTGAACAGTGAAATACCTATTTATTACCGTCCTGTAGAGATTATTCAGGATCTTCTTAGTAAAGGCATAATACGGGAGTCGGAGATATTCAATTCTGATTCTTAATCAAACATATACCACAATGGCACAGCAGATGTCACTTTTTTCAAATGGCATGGAAGCCATTTTCCAAAAAAAAATAGACACCATGAACTCACACCCTGATGTCTGTAGAAGTAATGATGATAGTTGAATTGTAATAATCATGATAAATCAGCTGTAAGGAATAATAATATTCTGGACTAGCAAATAAAAAAAATAAAAAAAAGTAATAATGAAAAGAGTAAGTTCAAAAAAAGAAAAAAATAAGAAAAAGTAATAATAAAAAGAGTAAGTTCTGAAGGGTTTTTATCCGGACCAGAACTGGTTAATCTGAAGGGCTTGTAGGCGGACCAGAAGTTGTTGAACCTGGAGGGTTTGTAGCCGGACCAGAAGTTATTAATCTGAAGGGTCAATAGAGACCGGACCAGAACGTATTAGTCTGAAGGGTCATTGAAGACCGGTCCAGAACTAATCATTCCAAGTCTGTAGGGTTTAGATAAACCGGCCCAGATTGTAAAGTAAGATTTTTTTGGTCAGGATAATCGAGCGATTTATGTTTATAACAGATATCTGAAAGTCACCATGACGTAAAAGTTTTTGACCCTTCCTTGCCCATTGGGGTAAGGGTATAAGGCATAAGGCTTATGGGTGGCTAACGTTGACCCTATACGGTTTGGTAGATGAAAGGTCTGGATTGGACCTTAGACAAAAAAAAAAAAGTTAGATTTTAAGTTTAAGTTTTCTGAAGATACTTTATCTAGAGATTCTGAGGCGATTGTATCCTGTGATTCTGTTCTGTATAACCCAGTACTGGACAAGGTCTCTTGCTGGATGACTGAATTAGTTTGTACTGTAGACGTTGCAAGAGTTGTGACCTAGCCCAGTTGTAGCTGAAGGGGTTTCACCTACTTTTGTGGGTTAATAACCTAGTCCAGCGCTTTGTGAGCTGCAGGAATCTTTGAACTGTAGTTGTTTTCTATTAGGATCTCTCCTGCTGTTGTAGGTGATGATCTGTGATGCGCTGCAGGAATCTCACCTGCTTTAGTGGGTGACGATTTAGACCAGCATGTTTGAACTGTAGAGGTTTTCTATTGTAAAGAAATACCTAGACCAGCTATATTTGCTATTTTGATATGTAACGATGATGACGATGTGAGTTAATGAAAGTCTTGTTTTTAGATGAATGAATTCACTCGAGGGCGAGTGATGTATCAGAATGGCCGTGTCGGCAGCCATATTGTTTAGCAGCTGCGAGAGACGGCGACTAGATGGCGCTAGTGGAACTTGCACCAGACGCATTTGGCTTAAAGGACTTGAAGTCAGTCAGTAAAATATTGTGACGTTCTCCCACCACTAGCGATCGCCTTTATAAGGAGCTGCGCTGTGGAGCCGGGGGGCAAATACATACGCTGTCACGTGGTGCGTGCTAGGATAATTTAGGCGTATCACGTGGCAAACCCCAGACATGCATCACTATACATGCACCAAGTACACACGCGAAGACGCAGCGCGGGCGCGCGAATTCGCATAGACACCGGGTGGCGCCACACAGTACAATGCCACCCACACACCCATGACACGGTCCCCCTAACCCACGCAGGCTCGGCTAGCTCTGAAAGTGTGATGGGCGGGGGCCACTCACCCTTCTGTAGGAACGTCGAGTCCGTACCTCTGTCGCTGGTCGCCTTCTGCTGGGCTTCTCCCATGTAGATGGGGGTTCCACCTGGTAGGGGCTGACCGCCGGGGTACGGTGAAGAAAGCGGCGCTGACTAGCAGCGTCGTGGCGTGCCTACAGACACAAATATAGCATCTACACACAGGGGCGCGAGGCGCCCCTTCATCCTAGGCCGTGTGAGGCCCACTCAATGAGGGGCCCGTATTTACGGGCCAACGTGCTGCATCCGCGGACAGGGGGCTATGCCCCGGAGCCGCATGCCACGCCCCCTAGGGGGCGTAGCGACATCTCGAGCGCCGGGGGGCATTTCGTACGGATGCGTCTTGGAGCACGGACCACTGTCCCTCGACAGCCAGTGCTGCCAGGTTATTGGATGTGGAACACTGTCTCTGACAGTTAGTACTGTCCTTATTGCGGTGGGTGCGTGGACCACTGTCTCTGACAGTCAGTACTGCCCTATGTGACCGCTTTCAGTACCATTATTGGTTATTTAATTAATTTTATATTGTTTCTATGTTTCTATATTTTCTGGATTGAGAACTGATTGCTCGATTTAATTAATTTGTGTATTGCCATATCCGAGTTCTATTTCTGATGTATGGGCCCTAATCCTACATACTCATTTCTTACCAGTGTTAGAATTTAGTTGAAATTAGTACACTTCAAAATTCAATAACCTATCTTAGGTTATTGAATTTTGAAGTGTACTAATCTGTTGACTATTGTTGAGCGGATATGATACTTAATTTCTACGTTGGATATGATTGTCATCTTATACCACTAGATGGCGTTACTTTTGGTATAGCTACAATACATTTATTTTGCCAAACATCGATTTTACATTTAAAGTTAAGCATTCATTAATTCCTGTATTTTATGTAACGTTAAATCAAATATTTAAAAGAATTTTAGAATTGTTTTGGTTTATATTTAAGATATCAATTAATGATACTGTTTTACCAAACGAGGTGGCGCGCTACATCCGGTCCCCACTCTTGATGGTTGCCGGCGCAGCGCGTTAACTCATGGCTCAGTCTGTTACTAGCTGTGTTCCAAGCAAGTGAAATAATTTAAGTGTTACGTGTGTCCAAAAGTGAGTTTCATCGAAGAAGAGCCAACACCAGTGTGTATACGAATATGTTCTGGTAAATTACCCTTTTCACTAAAACTAGCTGACATAAATCACTCATTAGGTCTTTCGCCAGTGTGTATATGAATATGTCGTGTTAAACTAGACTTTTGAGTATAACTACGCCGACATACATCACACTTATACCGTTTTTGACCAGTGTGTATACGAATATGTTTTGTTAAACTGCTTCTAAGACTAAAGCAACGCTGACATAAATCACACTTATACGGTTTTTGACCGGTGTGTATAGTAATATGTTTTGTTAAACTGTCCTTAACACTAAAGCAACGCTGACATACATCACACTGATAAGGTTTTTCACCAGTGTGTATACGAATATGCTTTGTTAAACTGCCCTTATCACTAAAACTACGTTGACAAACATCACACTTATACGGTTTTGCACCAGTGTGTATACGAATATGTTGTGTTAAGTGACAGTTTTGAGTAAAACTACGCTGACATACATCGCACTTATACGGTTTTGCACCAGTGTGTATACGAATATGTTGTGTTAAGTGACAGTTTTGAGTAAAACTACGCTGACATACATCGCACTTATACGGTTTTTGACCAGTGTGTATAACAAAATGTCGTGTTAAACTATGCTTTTCACTAAAACTACGTTGACATACATCGCACTTAAAAGGTTTTTCACCAGTGTGTATACGAATATGTGTTGTTAAATTGCTCTTATCATTAAAGCAACGCTGACAAACATGACACTGATAAGGTTTTTCACCAGTGTGTATACGAACATGTTTTGCTAAATTACCCTTGTGACTAAAACTACGTTGACATACATCACATTTGGGTTTTTCACCAATTTGTGTACGAGCATGTTGTAACTTTTTTTTTACTCGAGTCAAATTACGCTGATCACATTTGTAAGGCTCTTTGAAATAAGTGTCAGGTTTGGACGTACGTTTTTGAGTTGTCCGGATAACTTTAGAGTCAGATTTTTCCTTTTTCGTTTGCTCGGCTGTTATTGCATCTTCTAGTTTTGTTCTTCGAGTGTCTAGTTTTGGTTTCTTCGCAACGGTAGTCCCTGTGATTATAAATCTGGTAAGTACAATGTTGGAAGAAGGTTGACAAGCACACGAATCAAATAATAGCGCTTTGCATGACTCACACTAGGACCGAAAAGGAGGAATTTCTGGAGACCATAGATTAGATGCATAACTTTAAATGTAAAATCAATGTTTGGCAAAATAAATGGATTGTAGCCATACCAAAAGTAACGCCATCTAGTGGTATAAGATGAAAATCATATCCAATGTAGAAATTAAGTATCATATCCGCTCAACAATAGTCAACAGATTAGTACACTTCAAAATTCAATAGCCTATCTTATTTCAACTAAATTCTCATTTCTTACCAGTGTTAGAATTTATATACTCATTTCTTACCAGTGTTAGAATTTAGTTGAAATAAGATAGGCTATTGAATTTTGAAGTGTACTAATCTGTTGACTATTGTTGAGCGGATATGATACTTAATTTCTACATTGGATATGATTGTCATCTTATACCACTAGATGGCGTTACTTTTGGTATGGCTACAATCCATTTATTTTACCAAACATTGATTTTACATTTAAAGTTATGCATTCATTAATTCCTGTATTACACGTAACGTTAAATCAAATATTTAAAAGAATTTTAGAATTGTTTTGGTTTATATTTAAGATATCAATTAATGATACTGTTTTACCAAACGAGGTGGCGCGCTACATCCGGTCCCCACTCTTGATGGTTGCCGGCGCAGCGCGTTAGCTCATGGCTCAGTCTGTTACTAGCTGTGTTCCAAGCAAGTGAAATAATTTAAGTGTTACGTGTGTCCAAAAGTGAGTTTCATCGAAGAAGAGCCAACACCAGTGTGTATACGAATATGTTCTGGTCTACCCTTTTCACTAAAACTAGCTGACATAAATCACTCATTAGGTCTTTCGCCAGTGTGTATATGAATATGTCGTGTTAAACTAGTCTTTTGACTGAAACCACGTTGACATACATCACACTTATACGGTTTTTGACCAGTGTGTATACGAATATGTTTTGTTAAACTAGACTTTTGAGTAAAACTACGTTGACATACATCACAATTATACGGTTTTTGACCAGTGTGTATACGAATATGATTTTTTAAACTGCCTCTAACACTAAAGCAACGCTGACATACATCACACTTATACGGTTTTTGACCAGGATGTATACGAATATGGTTTGTTAAACTAGACTTTTGAGTAAAACTACGTTGACATACATCACACTTATACGGTTTTTGACCAGTGTGTATACGAATATGTTCTTTTAAACTGCCTCTAACACTAAAGCAACGCTGACATACATCACACTGATAAGGTTTTTCACCAGTGTGAATTAGAATATGTCGTGTTAAATTAGGCCTATCACTAAAACTACGTTGACAAACATCACACTGATAAGGTTTTTCACCAGTGTGTATACGAATATGCTTTGTTAAACTGCCCTTATCACTAAAACTACGTTGACAAACATCACACTGATAAGATTTTTCACGAGTGTGTATAAGAATATGTCGTGTTAAATTAGGCTTATCACTAAAACTACGTTGACAAACATCACACTGATAAGGTTTTTCACCAGTGTGTATAAGACGAACATGTTGTGTTAAATTACCCTTGTGATTAAAACTACGTTGACATACATCACACTGATAAGGTTTTTCACCGGTGTGTATACGAACATGTTTTGTTAAATCACCCTTATCACTAAAGCAACGCTGACATACATCACACTGATAAGGTTTTTCACCAGTGTGTAAACGACGAACATGTTTTGTTAATTCACACTTGAGAGTAAAACTACGTTGACATAAATCGCACTTATAAGGTTTTTCACCAGTGTGTATACGAATATGATTTGTTAAATTGCGCTTATCTCTAAAGCAACGCTGACATACATGACACCGATAAGGTTTTTCACCAGTGTGTATACGAACATGTTTTGTTAAATCACCCTTATCACTAAAGCAACGCTGACATACATCACACTGATAAGGTTTTTCACCAGTGTGTATACGACGAACATGTTTTGTTAATTCACACTTGAGAGTAAAACTACGTTGACATAAATCGCACTTATAAGGTTTTTCACCAGTGTGTATACGAATATGATTTGTTAAATTGCGCTTATCTCTAAAGCAACGCTGACATACATGACACCGATAAGGTTTTTCACCAGTGTGTATAAGAATATGTCGTGTTAAACTAGACTTTTTAGTAAAACTACGTTGACATACATCACATTTGGGTTTTTCACCAATTTGTGTACGAGCATGTAGTAACTTTTTTTTTTCTCGATTCAAATTACGCTGATCACATTTGTAAGGCTCTTTGAAATAAGTGTCAGGTTTGGACGTACGTTTTTGAGTTGTCCGGATAACTTTAGAGTCAGATTTTTCCTTTTTCGTTTGCTCGGCTGTTATTGCATCTTCTAGTTTTGTTCTTCGAGTGTCTAGTTTTGGTTTCTTCGCAACGGTAGTCCCTGTGATTATAAATCTGGTAAGTACAATGTTGGAAGAAGATTGACAAGCACAAGAATCAAATAATAGCGCTTTGCATGACTCAAACTAGGACCGAAAAGGAGGAATTTCTGGAGACATTGAACCCTCCGGAAAAATAAAGAAGAATAAGGCACTGCCACTTGCTTTGTCAATACAATAGCCATAGATAATACAATTTTGCTAGTGTACTAAATTGTTGTAATAAATAATTTATAATCATTTGAAGTTCAATTCTATCCTTTTTGATGGAAAAAGAACTGACAAGCACATCACCACCAAAATATTAAGAGTAAAGTTAGGGAAACATTTAATTGATCCTCTAAAAACTTATGGATTTTCTATTGATATACGCCTTTTAAAACGTATTTATAAAAAGCCTATAGGTATCAATACAAGATCACAAGTGGTGAAGTTAGATCGGTACCGCGAACCTGCTGCTCCTATATAGCTAAAATTACCTACCTAGTGATTTAAATTGTAGAACTTTAATAAAACCATGTGTGTGTGTAAACTGTGTTTTGTACTCGCATATCCCGATGACGCCCACTAGACCCGACATGAACACTAAAAACGATGTCGAGGAGGACGGTGTTTTCTCCGACATATATATTTTTTATTCTTAATTTTAAGGCCTTTATCGCTGAGCGATAACGTCGCCCTGTAATAACAGTACAAGACTTACAATGAAGTAAACCAAAAAACAATTAAATCTTATTTTAAAACAAACAAAGCAAGTTTGTACAGAATCCTAGCTTGTTCCGATAAAGGACAAGCTAGGATAACATTACACTCTCCAATATCGAATCTATTAGTTGCACTAAGTAAATCACATCGCAAAGACTCATTCCGCACACACTCTATCAAAACATGCTGCACATCTTCGATTACTCCACATTCTACACAGTGGGTGACATAACAGAGGGGCAGTTCCCGTATTTTTAACAACGTTCGCAATCTCATCTCAGTCTCAATATGTCAAAAATTGTATAGCGTTTTACCTACATTTTTGACAGTTGATTGTCGCTGGCATGAGATTGCGACTAGAATTTGAACGTTTTTAGGTACGAGGATTGGCCCTCTGATATATTTAAAAATAATAAAATAGTCTGTTGATACAAAAAAAAAATAATCATGAAAATGTTGGTGTTACGAGTTTGAAAGTACTTAAGTAATATCGTTTTTATTATTTTTTGGGTAGACATTACTTATTTAAAATATTACTTCATAATTTGTGTGCTCTTAATTACATTATTTGTAGGCGTAATAACAGATTTAGAAGTCACTAAAAATTATAACATGTTTCGGAAACCGGTTTCGGTGCGTTGTGAAATATCTTTTGTGCGACTGTTCGGCAGTACAATTGTTCCTAGAACTTAATGTACATTATTTGTATTGTCCCACTGCGAATTCACGTAAAGTATTTTGGGCCAAATGGCACGCACTATTTATACATATACCGTCTTACTAATAAACACAGAATAAAGTTATTCCATGTTTAAACCAATGAAAATGTATCATTTGTTATTCCTGATATAACTTTATTCCGTGTTTTATTTGTAAGAGGCATAGTATTTGTATAAAGAAACGTCCGCTTTCTATATGCACTAATTTGTGTATGCACGCTGGTATAACGCCTGTCGGAAAGTTATACAAAAGTCTTGTTCAATATCTCCATTCTTAAAAGAGCAATCATTATGAAATTTTGCATAGCGGGCGCACTATTTGTGCACTATTTTTTCGTGTATATTCCGTTGTTTTGATATGAGCCGTTTTCAAGTACTGACATGGGTACGCTAGCATAACGTTATGCCAGCGTACCCAGTAAAAATTGTCTCTAATTCTGAAACTACAGATGCACTATTTATTTTACTTTTTCACCAATTATGCACTATTTACTGGGTAAGCAGAAACCCTGAATTACATCACGTGTACGCTCGCATAACGGTCACAAGAAATAGTGGTCCGCCGGTGTCGGGAGCAGGGTCCAAGCTACCGGTGGTAAGGGCTGCAGAGATAGGAACCTCCTCACAATACAAGCCGTATCGAGGAGTACTGCCTTCTGAATCTGGCCCTTGATCCAACCGCCTAACGAGAGCCTCGAGAGATGTTGGTCGAGGCTTTCGGCCTCAGGCCGTTGCCCGTTACTACAATCAGCACAATGACAGCCGAGCTCACATTCCACATGTCAACAACCTCGTGAGCTAAGTCGAGATATTTTATTTGTTTCTCTTTCTCAGCTTTCACAAGATTCTTGTCATGTGGTTATTATTCAAGCTATCATTACTATTGCGTAAAAATAACTAAAACGCTCTAAAAACCTATTTTAGTTAGTGTTTTGTCTTCTTTGAAACTCAAATCATAATTCGAAAGAAATTGACAAAACACTTCTATTACTAAAATATGTATAAAGAGGTTTTAGTTTTTAACTAACACTTACTTGTCGTCTCCCTGGCTCTTCGCTTCTTGTTAGATACTTCTTGTGCCTCTTCCACTTCAGTTTCAAACTCCATCAGAGGGACATCATCTTCTAAATCTGATTCAGAATCGTGTGGTGGTATATGTGCTACATCTAGACAGCTATTGTCTAAATTTTCCAGTTCTAGCTCTGTAAGTAAACAAAAACAGTCAAGAGTATTACTTGTTTATTATTGATATTTGTTTTAAGTTACAACAAAATGGGGTTTGGTTCCGTTAAGTTGAATTACTTACAGATAATGAACTTAACACTGTCAAAAGTTTGAAGTAGTTCAAAAAGTTATTTAATCAGAGTGGAATCACATACACACATACATTTCATTATATTAACATTTTTTTAAAGATATTATTTAGTGATAATACTATTTATGTTCTTACAAACATACCATCACTTTGATGTTCCTCTTCTGGCTCAATAATATCATCTAGTTCCTCACAAACAGCTGGTAATTCTTCTTTGATAGCAATGTTTTCAGTTTGACATTCATCATCTATACTTATGTGCACTATTGGAGATATAATTAATCCGCTCAAAAACTCAAAGTGGTCTTGGTTTATTAAAGGCTTGGGCTGTAAAAAGATGTTTATAGTATTAGGAAAATATGCTGGTGATCACAGTCCCACGAGCACAAACCTTTTCTCATGATATTAAAGTCACTCAAAAGAGCCTCCGCAAGTGAGAATACTTAAGAAGGTCCATGTAACCTCACTGACCACTGCACAATCTACTGTTGCATAGCTTGCGCTGACATGAGAGAGGACCGTTATCAAACTGCCACATACAAGTGTCATACAGAAGCTGTAGCAGTATTATATGGATTAACATGTAATATTATTGAGGAGTGACTTTTCAAAAGGGCTTAAATCTGTATTAACAGTTTTTTCAGTACAAAGAAAATACGATCCCTCACCATGTATTGAAATTGTTAATTAAATGTGAGATAAGGTACTTTGTTGCGGAACATACTTTTTGTGCCCATTTTTACCAGATTAATAAGTGTTTTAGAAGCGGCCACATAATAAAATACGATGTACATAAGAGGAAAGAACAGATTGGCATTAAAAAAAAGGAAACCCGAACTAAGCCGTTTTGAAAAGTCACTCCTCTATTGTAAACACCTTCATTTGACAAAAGTGTAGTGTTCAACACTCAATGGTAAGCTTGGCCTGAAGCCCAGACACAACAGGTATGAGCTTGAGAGGAATCACTTCTATATTTTTAGAAAGAATTTAGAATAATTTATTTAGCAAGAAGAAGAAATACAATGCATGTTACAATAATATGGAAGTACATTTGTGCTCAATTTTTGTGAATAATGACCCCCATGCTAGGAAAATCCTGTGTTATAGGGGCCATCCATTCGTCCGTTAAGTTTTTTTTACAAAATTCGGGAGGTTAAAACGTGTAACAGCAGCGATAGTGTGTGAGTAAGCGCATGCGATAGGGTGTAATGGGGTAAGTGTATGAGTGTGTGATGTGTGGAGTGTGTGATTTGTGTATGAGTGTATGATGTGTGTCGTGTGTGTGTAGAGAGGGAAGGTGGTTTGGGTTGTCTGTGGGTGTGTAAGTATTCGTGATACTAATAATTATTTATTTGTATAGAGGTTTCATCAGTGCTTCTGTTTCATCATAATCTAGAGTGAGGAGGAATTCTTTAGTTATTTTTTTACATTTATGTGTGTTTAGTGTATGTATGTTAAGTTTTTGATGTGTTTTATTGTATATGAGGGCACTTACATAGGTGTAGTGGCGTCTGGCAAATGTAGTTTTTGTATGTGTTGTGGGACAAGCCGCTTTGGGTCTTCTTCTTACTGTCGGGCTGTTATTTACGCTGTATGGAAGAGTCATGTGTTTTCGCATGACTGCGCGTAGTATGTATAGTTGTCGAACCGTTAGTGTTTTAAAGTCCCTGTAAAGTTGCCGCGTTGGGAATCTAAAGGGTCTTTTTAGAATGACTTTGATAACGGCTCTCTGGGCTCGTTCTACCTGTATAATATCGGTCTTGGCGGCCCCTCCCCAGGCAGTGATGCAATAGCTCAGTACTGATTCGGCTAGTGCCGAGTAAACAATCTTAAGGATTTCACTGTTTGCCCTTAGCTTCTTAAATAGGAAAATAAGTTTACGTATTCGTGCGGACACTGTTTGTAAATGTGTTTTCCAGGATAGGCAGGCATCTAATTGAAGGCCGAGATATCGTACCACTGGTGCTCTAGTTACGACGGGACATGTGCAAATGGGGAGAGGGTTGGAGCATTTGTGGGCTTTAAGAAGTATTGAGCCATCTTGTGGTAGGGTGGAACGTTTTGAGCCAAAGGTGATAAAGTTGGTTTTCGCAACATTAAGTGTGAGACTGTTTTGCTCCAGCCATAACATCACTTTTCCGAGTCCCTTTTCGGCTGTCTCTTTAGCTGAGGCCCAATCATGGCCATAAGATAGGATTGCCGTGTCGTCCGCGTAGGCTATTATCTTTGTGGATGGAAGGGATAACTGACAGAGTTCGTTGACGTAGATCAGAAAAAGGAGAGGACTGAGCAAACTTCCTTGTGGGACGCCGATAATGACAGGATTCGCTTCGCTAACGTACTCTCCTATCCTAACGCACTGCACCCTATCAGTAAGGAAGCTTTTAAATAAGTCGTGAGCGATGCCTCGCACTCCGATGGATTCGAGTTTAGAAAGAAGTAGAGGAACAGACACAGTATCGAACGCCTTCGAAAGGTCTAGGAAAATTCCTAGACACTTGAACTTATTGTCAATTTTGTCAACTACAAAATCCAGTAAAGATGACACCGCATCCTCTGTGGATAGTCCGCGTCTGAAACCGAACTGGTTTTGGGAGATAATTTTGTGTTTATTTAAGTAGTTAATGAGGCGTTTGTACATTATTCTTTCCAGAATCTTGGAGATTGCTGGAAGGACTGAAATTGGGCGATAGTTCGTGACGCTCTTTCTGTCACCCGACTTATATATTGGGTGTACAATGGCTTTTTTTAAAGCGCTGGGAAATATACCTGTGGATATTGCCAGGTTGCATATACGTGTGATAGGTTGAACTAGAACATGCCTAGCGTTTTTTAGCAAATTTGGAGGGATGCCATCCCAGCCCGTAGCACTGTCAATCCGGAGGCTGTTTAAAATTGAATTTACCTCTTCTTCGTCTGTTTCCAGAAGAACCATTGAATTGAGTGTACTTTGTTGGGGGATGTCGAAAGACTGAGAGCAATTTAAGTTAGATATATTGTTTGCGAGATCTAGACCGACGTTTGCAAAGAACGTGTTAATTTTGTTGACGGACTTAGTGGGGCAATTTTCAGTTGATAGGAGTTCTGTTGGTGTCGAGCGCACGTTTTTGGTGTCAGTCACACTGCGGATAGTTTCCCACATTTTTTTAGGGTATATTATACTGAAATTAGAAATTATAAAAATAAATGGCTGCTGAAGAACACCTCACCTCATAATCCTCATTCATCATCATCTGAGCGAACAGCTCTTCGGCTTCCAGACATTGTCTCGATAATCTGTAGCATTGCTTTAGTTTTGCGCAGCATAAGAAACAAGCAAGAATCGGTCTAATGTCTTCAGTTACAAACTGCAACAAAATTTGTCTTGCACTATTTTTTTTTATGAAGAAAATATTCTATTCTACATAGTAATGTTGTCCAAGCCATCAGTTGGTGGTCCTTAATGCTTTCTGTTCGCCTCTTACGCCGTTGGTCAAGGGTCTCTTTTAGGGAGATTGGCGATTTAATGTACTACATACAAGTTTATGTCCAAGTTTCCTCTGTTTTACGGAAGCACTGGAGACTACATCTTCGTGTAGGACAGGAAATAATTCTAAAAATATCAACTTACTTGAATATCAGTCAGCGTCTCATAAAGTTCATGTAAGTCCCTGTTGACTACTACATACATGCGGACATTCTCCGCTAAACATATCCTACACATTGGCAGTTTTTCCATGTTTAAACTCAAAATATGATGATACGATCATAGATATTAATACACTAGTAGAAAGTAATAATTCACAGACGATGATATGAAACGAAGTAGTAAACGATATTATGATAAAATAAATCAACTTCCGTCGACCAAATTAATGTACTCTGCTATTGACACTGACAGCATGACAGCTTGACAATGACATTACAATTTGGCTGATTTTCTGGCTTTTTTGGGAATTTAATGCCTGGCTACCGAGGCATTTAAGTCAGGTCTTTTTAGTTTTGATTATCTGTGGTTTTGTTTTTGGTACATTAATGATTAAGGTTACAATCTCAGAAGAACATTGTTGTTCTTCTGAGGGTACAATCAACGGTACAATAGTTACATAGTTACATAGTCACTACGAAATGCATTATTTTTTTATTGTTTTCAGTGTTTTTAATGTATTTGTATCTTAGATAACAAATGTCATTGATTTGTATAGTGGTTTACAACAATTTAAGTTCAAAAGACAATTTTGATGTATCTAAATAGGTTAAATGCTCTAAGATCTAAAACCATGGAAATAGGTACTATTATTTAACTGCTCACTATGGTACCTACTTACCATTAGGACCTGCGGGCACTGCCATGCGTTTTTCTATCGCATAATCTGTGAAGTATGGATTGTCTTTGAACTCTTCAAGTGCGCGCACTGCGGTGAGAAAAATGCATGCGTTTTAGTCAGCGTAGGCAGCGCCCAGTGGCGTAACTATACCCTTCGAGGCCCGTGGCAAATTCGAGGGATGGGGGGGCCCATATAAAGAAGTTGAACCAACAATAATAGTATTTGTAGGGTTCCGTACCAAAATGATAAAAAGGGACCCTTATGGTGCAATTCTGTATGTCTGTCTGTCACAGCTGGATATCTAAAGAACTACTAATGCTGTCAACTTGAAATTTGGAACAGTTCTAGATGACGTTTGCCCAACTATTTTACAACTAAGAAAAAAATAAAACATAACGTTTTTTTTGCAACGGGGACTGAAAGGGGGTCTTAAAATAATAATAATAAGTAACCCCAACGCCGTATCTCTACGTTGATGTCGTGGTGGGGCTTGCGCGCTCCAAACTGTAGGTCTGTGCCGGTAGAGTTTACTTTGCCGGATACCGTGGTCCTGGCATAGGCAACTGAAGGAACACGGGTGGGTTTTAGTCAGTAAAAGTCTGACACGCCCTTCCGCTCCACCCAGAGCGGGTGAAAGGGCAGCATGTGGCGAGCTGTTGGGCAGTAGTGACCCCACGGACCCTATCTCCCGGGAGAAGCCTTGTTCTTCACTTCTGGCTGCCTTTATTAGCCGGCTGGAGTGAACGATGACGAGGAACAGAGCTCCCACCTCTTTCTTGCCTTTATAGGCTGGCTTGAGTGGGGATTCGCAAAAGCAAAAGAGCTCGGAGGATCCTTGTTGGTGGGTGGGGTTTGAGTGGGAGCTCGGAGGATCCTTCCTCCACACTCAAACCCCTCAAGGGTTTGAGTGTGGAGGAAGGATCCTCCGAGCTCTTTTGCTCTTGCAGTAAGATGCTGGTAGGGATATTGACCGTACTTCCGGTATTGTCCTGATAGTCGTGGAATGCCTCTCTACTCCTCAAGCAACTCAGGACATGTTGCCCCCTTGTCGCTACGTCACTATGTGCTAGCGACCGTTTCCGGGAGCCCATTATTGAGTGTGCAAGCAGTGGCGGTGCTAGACCAAACGTGGACGTGGGCGACATCAGCTTTGCGAGGCCTCTTTAACTTCCCAGTCGAAAGAAAAACGTTAATTTGAATGAGCTGAATACAAAAACACACAATCTCTCAATCTTACAATCTGAGCTGATACAAATGTATCAGACCTACTGATACATTTGTATATGAGTTTTATTGCTAATCAAATGATGACAAAAATTCATAAACAAAACAAACACAAATTAAAATAGACGAACTTTCCGGCTTTTAGCCTCACACAATTTTTTCAAGATTATGTCTTAATCTAACACCAACCGCTATTTCTAATGCAGAAAAAAGTTTGGAAAGGAGGATGCAGGAGCGAGCTCGCTTCGGTCGAAAATTTTATTACGCCGCCTCGGATGGTTAAAATTAGGTTATCTTTTCAACATTCTTACAAAAATTGGAGACTATTTTATTAAGTTGTACAGAAAAGTTTGAGAATTAGAAGAATGCGGGATGCAAGAGCGAGCGTAGCCAGCTCGAAAATTTTAGCATCCGGCCTCGGTTAGGAATTAAGATGTTCTTTTGACCATATACACAAATAGGAGATACTTTGTCGTTGATAACTTATGCAGATAATGCAGAAGGGTTTGAGCATGAAAAGAATATGGAGCGAGCGAAGCGAGCTCGAAAATTTTAGCACCCAGTCTCAGATGTTCTTCTTTTGAACATTATTAGGAAAATAGAAGTTATTTGGTCGACTTATGCAGAAAAATTTGAAAACGAAGAAAATTTACGATGGAAGAGCGAGCGAAGCGAGCTCGAAAATTTTTGCATGTCACGTTGATAATATTATTTGGGGGGCTCCAACTACAAACTGCCTCTTGTTACTGAATATGTTTTGACCTTGTTTGAGATTTGATTAAAAAGTACCTACTACTCGAGATTTGGGGGGCCCGGGCCCCCAGGGACCGGGGGCCGAGGGGGATATAAACACGAATAATTAAACTTTTAATAACTTGCAAAAATCTTTCGGGGATTCCTCGCGAAAGAAACGCAACGCCAGCAAATGTTGCTAGACAAAAAAAAAATAAACGAATTTGGTATGTCAATTCGTTTTATGACGAGACGATTTTTTCACGGCTTTTAAGTAATGCATAAAGCTTCGAGGCGCGAGGCCCCTCAGACCGCCAGGCCTTAGGCGGTCACCCACGCCTAACGTGCAAGTCACCCCCTGCCAATTTATCTGTGTATATTATACAACATTGGTCAGGCAAAGGACATAGTTCTACCATAGTTCAAGGTACCCAATCCACTATAGCCACCCAAACCCATAGCCAAACATACTTTGTTTCCATGTTCTGCAATAGTCCTGCACCAACCGGGGGTTGTCCTTTACTGCAATTGCATAGTGCATATAGGGATAATCGTGGGCTGGTGCCTTCTGGTCATTTAAAATTGTCTAAGGGGCCTCTGCGACTTGGCTTCGGCCCCTCGTACGCCTTCCAGAGATCCGGGACCCCAAGCAGGTCCCGAGATATGTTGGGAATGCCAGTATGGAGGCTAGTGTTATTTGAATGTTGTTTAAAGCTTTCTTGAACGATAAAGTTTTTATTTATTACCAGCGGCTTCGCCCGCGTGGATGTCGGTAAATATCCCACAGGAACATACTACCAGGAATTCCTTCGTTATTCCTTGTCTACGTTATACCTAAAATTTTGCACAGAGGTTCCCTACCTCTGTGCAAAATTTCAGCTTTCCAGGTCTAACCGTTTGGGCTGGGCGTTGATGAGTCAATCAATCAGTCAGTCAAGACTTTTCTTTTTATTTATGTCTTAGATAATATTATGTTCAAATGGCGGTTTCCAGGAACTAGCACTAAATTCGACGCATATAACGCCGCCACTTCAGAAGACCAAGATTACCAACGGATTACCGGTGCATTTATCTTTTTCTTAAAACGCACTCTGCTTCTGTTAGCCGATGTCTTTATTGTTTTAATTTGTTTTTATTGTTTTGAATACTTACTGATATGGTCAAAGCTAAATTCACTAAGCAACTAAGTTTTTTTTTAGTGTGGACGTATGCTATAAAAATTATAATATCCCATAAAATAATATTTAATAATATTTCATGCCAAAAAAAAGTGGTAACACTGACCGCGTATATAGAAAAGCTAATTCAGTACGTCCCCTCAGGCGGAGACGAATAGAGTTAGCATTTCCAGACGTTAAACACACGAAAATACTAGTAAATGCTAATTCAATATGTCACAGATGGTGACATCTTGGAGCAACCTGTAGCGCAGAGATGAAATTCAAACGAATAAAAAAGAAATGGTCAATCCACTTGAGTTTTTTTTCGGGGGGTTGTGCAAAAAAAAATCATTCATGAAGCTACTCACAGCTGTGTCAGAATAATAGACAAACGATGAACAAAAAAAAAGGGTCAAAATCAAAGACCTCACCAGCTGACATAGAGCAATAGCTTCATGAATGAGTCCTTTTGGGCACAGAGTGATGCTAATTTTGTTAATTATTTAGTTTTTTTGAAATTTTTTTTGTCAATTTATTAATTATTTTATCTTATTATAATTTTTATAATTACTGGCCACTAGCACTACCTGTGTCTTTAGTTATTGTCGCTATAGCAATGCCACGTTGTATATGGTCCCATTAAAATAGATGGCCAAACTTTTAATCTGGCATCTTGTATATCTTCGGAGTCGACTTCGACACACAAATTCCATTTATGCACACACATTTACCTCTCATTATACTCTAATTGTTGGTATACTTATTTTTCTCGTGTCCGTTTTGAGAAAAAAAAACCGCTGGGATAACTCAGCGGAATGTGTTCAATTCTCAATTCTTTATTGCGTACCATAATGTTTATAGTTGGTAGGGAAATTATTATATTAGTCAAAATTATGGGTTTTCGCAAATATCTCAACAGAAAATGGCTAGACACACTTTGAAATTATCATACACATTTACACGACGTCATACACTAATTAAAGATCTACTGAACTGAAATCATGAAATTCGAAACTTTTCCGCTGGGAGTACGCACACCATTGTACAGACGCCAGCAGGGCAAGCCACCCGACACTGTCTTTTCCCAATCAACCTTAAACCTAATTAAGCTAAATAAACTTTAGCGATAAAGATAAAAATCTATTAAAGAACTTTGACAGATTGTAGTAGCTTGATGTGCTGGCGTCTGTACATATAGTATACAACAATGTTTAATTTGACTATATTTTGCAATACAGTTCTAAGTATAGAAAAAAATCATACAATATTGAAAGAGGTATAACTTTGAAAGTAATATGGGTTAATGAAAAAAGTCACATGACATGAAAGTATTGTATTAGATGATCTAGATTATGTAGATTTCAAAAATGTACAAACGAATCCTTAAGTCCGTACTTTTTGCTTTCGTTCCCCTGGCGTCCAGCCAGTAACTGGACTCGCCCGTCAAGGAGCGCTGTCTCAAATTAGAAGCATTATGGAATTATTATGCACAAAACAAAAGGTATTTTAATAAAACACGTATACTTACTAAAAGCTATATAATTAAATTATCTTTAAAATGGTGAAGGTTTCATAAAATAAAAATACGCTTGATAGTTTTTGCGTGATTCTCAGTACTTTATCAGCTATAGACATAACTTTACAATTTAATTACACTATGTAATATAAACATAATCTAAAATATATACAGATTAAGATAAAATGAAAAGGCTCTAATTTAACAATTTTTTTTTTCCAAATCATTATCACTACTCGCTTTGACGTGATAATCATTAAAAGTCGGTTATCGTCGCCTGAAGTGCCTAGATCCAATAGAAACGTCTAAACCAAATTTTTTTGTGAGCAGGGTCAGAAACATACTACTAAGGTAATAAGGTTGAAAAGTGTTCATTGCAAATGTCCGCGATGGTACCTATACAAAACGTTTGTTAAAAGAGCCTTTTCTCTAAAGCTACACTGACATACATCACACTAATAAGGTTTTTCACCAGTGTGTATCATCATATTCATCATACACATAACCCAGTTTATTTGGGGTCGGCGCAACGTCTTTTTCTTGCATACTTCTCATTAGGCATCATCTCGGTAATTACTCCCTGTCTAGCCATATCATCTTGCACTCGTCCATTCATCGTTATTTTTCTCTTCCTCTACTCGTATAGCCATCCACATTCATGCTCAAAACTTTCCTCACGACATTTTCCTCATTCCTCTGCATCACACGCCCATACCATGACAAACGATTTCCGCACAACTTATCAGTCACCGGTGTCACTTTCAGACTTCCTCTTATATACTCATTTCTTACCAGTGTTAGAATTTAGTTGAAATAAGATAGGCTATTGAATTTTGAAGTGTACTAATCTGTTGACTATTGTTGAGCGGATATGATACTTAATTTCTACATTGGATATGATTGTCATCTTATACCACTAGATGGCGTTACTTTTGGTATGGCTACAATCCATTTATTTTACCAAACATTGATTTTACATTTAAAGTTATGCATTCATTAATTCCTGTATTACACGTAACGTTAAATCAAATATTTAAAAGAATTTTAGAATTGTTTTGGTTTATATTTAAGATATCAATTAATGATACTGTTTTACCAAACGAGGTGGCGCGCTACATCCGGTCCCCACTCTTGATGGTTGCCGGCGCAGCGCGTTAGCTCATGGCTCAGTCTGTTACTAGCTGTGTTCCAAGCAAGTGAAATAATTTAAGTGTTACGTGTGTCCAAAAGTGAGTTTCATCGAAGAAGAGCCAACACCAGTGTGTATACGAATATGTTCTGGTCTACCCTTTTCACTAAAACTAGCTGACATAAATCACTCATTAGGTCTTTCGCCAGTGTGTATATGAATATGTCGTGTTAAACTAGTCTTTTGACTGAAACCACGTTGACATACATCACACTTATACGGTTTTTGACCAGTGTGTATACGAATATGTTTTGTTAAACTAAACTTTTGAGTAAAACTACGTTGACATACATCACAATTATACGGTTTTTGACCAGTGTGTATACGAATATGATTTTTTAAACTGCCTCTAACACTAAAGCAACGCTGACATACATCACACTTATACGGTTTTTCACCAGTGTGTACACGAATATGTTGTGTTAAATTAGACTTTTGACTAAAACTACGCTGACATACCTCACACTTATACGATTTGTGACCAGTGTGTATACGAATATGATTTGCTAAATTGCCCTTGTGACTAAAACTACGTTGACATACATCAGATTTGGGTTTTTCACCAATTTGTGTACGAGTATGTTGTAACTTTTTTTTTACTCGATTCAAATTACGCTGATCACATTTGTAAGGCTCCTTGAAATAAGTGTCAGGTTTGGACGTACGTTTTTGAGTTGTCCGGATAACTTTAGAGTCCGATTTTTCCTTTTTCGTTTGCTCGGCTGTTATTGCATCTTCTAGTTTTGTTCTTCGAGTGTCTAGTTTTGGTTTCTTCGCAACGGTAGTCCCTGTGATTATAAATCTGGTAAGTACAATGTCGGAAGAAGGTTGACAAGCACAAGAATCAAATAATAGCTTTCCATGACTCAAACTAGGACCGAAAAGGAGGAATTTCTGGAGACTTTGAACCCTCCGAAAAAAATAAAGAAGAATAAGGCACTGCTATTTGCTATGTCAATAGATATACCATAGGTTTAGCAATTTTATTAGTGTACTAAATTGTTGTAATAAATAATTTATAATCATTTGAAGTTCAATTCTATCCTTTTTGATGGAAAAAGAACTGACAAGCACATCACTACTAAATATTAAGAGTAGAGTGAAATATTTAATTGATCCTCTAAAAACTTATGGATTTTCTATTGATATACGCCTTTTTAGGGTTCCGTACCTCAAAAGAAAAAAACGGAACCCTTATAGGATCACTCGTGTGTCTGTCTGTCTGTCTGTCTGTCCGTCTGTCACAGCCAATTTGCTCCGAATCTAATGAACCGATTAAGTTGAAACTTGGTACACATATGTATTTTGGTAACCCAAACACGGACATGTAACGTAAATAAATGAATTTTGAATATGGGGGTCCCTTTTGGGGAAAAAATAAGTACAATTAAAAAAAAAGTTTTGTAAACTGTACCGTGTGACATATCAAATGAAAGGTCTTAATGTGGGGGTTTCGAATATATTTTTTTTATAATTTTAAAATAAATTTTTTTGAAGATATTTAAGAAAATAGACGAAAATTGAAAATTTTTGGCTCAGTAGTTTCGGAGATAAGGGGGGGGCCCCTTATCTCCGAAACTACTGAGCCAAAAATTTTGAAAAAAATACAGAAAATAGTTCTTTACCTATAGATTACAGGAAAACCTATCAGAAGTTAATGGTCTTGTAAATCTATACATCGAGGGTTTACTGCGAAAACCTGCTAACCAACATTTTTGGCAAAAATGAGATAAATACATGAAAATTCTTATCTTGTTGAGCTTTTTAACCGACTTCCAAAAGGAGGAGGTTCTCAATTCGTCGGAACCTTTTTCCCCGATTACTCGAAAATGGCTAGACCGATTTGGATTTTTCTTTTTTTGTTCGAAAGGATATACGTCCCAAGTGGTCCCATGATCATCAAGTCAGGATCTGATGATGGAATCCCATGGAAATCGAGGGAAACCCTCAAATTTTATGGGCACACCTATATCGATTTCGGTATTTTTTATAGTAACTCGTGCATTTGCTCTCGGAAAGTACCATTCGGTGAGCTGGAACTGATGATGAAGACCACAGAGGGCCATCGGAAATACTCAATTATATCTAAGTATATAGATGATGGAATCCCATGGAAATCGAGGGAAACCCTCAAATTTTATGGGCACACCTATATCGATTTCGGTATTTTTTATAGTAACTCGTGCATTTGCTCTCGGAAAGTACCATTCGGTGAGCTGGAACTGATGATGAAGACCACAGAGGGCCATCGGAAATACTCAATTATATCTAAGTATATAACAGGTTGCGATTCGATTACTTTAATATGGTTTATGCTCGTCAAAATAATGGTTATGGTGATTTCACCATGAGCTCCATTTCTCCTGGTTCTTACTAGGAGAACTCCTCAACAATTAACGGCCCTGCATCGGGAAAAGCAACATTTTGTAAAACGTGATGAGCAGCTGACATTGGGTTATTGTAACTAAGATAAATTACAAACTGAACCACTAAAAAATGAAAAATAAAAACTTTTTTACAAAAACAAAAACCGACTTCCAAAAAAAACACTACAAATTGAAAAATAACTTTAATTTCGGAAGTCGGTGGCAAAAAACTAAAATACAGATCCAAAGACACCGACTTCCGAAATTAAAGTTATTTTTCAATTTGTAGTGTTTTTTTTGGAAGTCGGTTTTTGTTTTTGTAAAAAAGTTTTTATTATACTGGTAAAACCGGCTAATCGCTACGTTAAACGGTTTAGAAGATACTTCATGGTAAAAACAGTTAAATACAACAAACCGCTCAATACTCGATTGTTAAAATAACATAAACGACGTTAGTAATATTTTCTCAGTAAATGTTAACTTGCAAGAAAAACTAAGCGCTAATAAGCCCTTTTTCTTTTCTTTAACTAAAACAAAATGTTCTTACAAACATTCAGTAAATATAATCTAAAAGAGCTTAAACGGTTTTCGCGGAAGAACGTTGTTGATTTCGCTGTTATAACTTTACTGCAAAAACCTAATAAGTAACGTGTGATATCCCCGAAACTGTTCACAATGCGTTGGAGGACGTCTACAAGACGCTGGACTGGACTGGACTGGACAGGGTATCTCACACCTTCGCTTAGTCGATGACATCGTCATATTAGCAGAGACGCTGGAACAGTTAGACCAGATGCTGCACAGCCTAAATAAGAAAGAAGAAAAGAAAGAAAAAATGTTTATTTGCGGTAAACATGACGCAAACTACAACAGAGTAAAATAATTATTAAATGGAGCCTCTCGGCGGTTTGGCCTCGGTATGAATTTAGACAAGACGAAAGTCATGTACAATTCACTCGTCTTGACGAGTCCAATCAGCATCGAAGGGTCGCTTCTTGAAGTTGTGAAGGAGTATGTCTACCTAGGGCAAGTCATCCAGCTCGGTAGACACAACTTTGAGAAAGGAGCCTATAGAAGGATCCAATTGGGTTGGGCAGCGTTTGGAAAACTTCGTCAAGTGTTTTCGTCACCCATCCCGCAATGTTCGAAAACCAAGGTCTTCAACCAGTGCGTCCTGCCCGTTATGACATACGGTGCTGAAACGTGGACACTGACAGTCGGGCTGGTCCACAAGTTCAAGGTCGCTCAGCGCGCTATGGAGCGGGCTATGCTCGGAGTTTCTTTGAAGTATAAAATCAGGAATTAAGTTATCCGGAAAAGAACCGGAGTAACCGACATAGCTTGCAGAATAAGCAAACTGAAGTGGCAGTGGGCTGGCCATGTTTGTCGAACGACCGATGGCCGGTGGAGCTAGGGTTGCCATACGTCCGGAATTTTCCGGACATGTCCGGTAATATAAGTCTATGTCCGGCATGTGGGGGGAATTCTAAGCCGTCCGGAATTTCTATAATTTTATTTGTGTAAAAATAAAATAAAAATTATATTAATTCAATATTAACTGTCAGCGAGCGTGGGCGGAGAAGGGGCACTTACCTCTCCCCCGCTCGCCCCTCGTCGAGAATATTCGCGAAAACGTGAATTGCTTAGTTCACTCTCACATAAATATAACGAAACCCAGCATGAAACAACTCGACCAACTCGACGTTAACTTATTATACTTACTTATTTACAAAAAAGTCAGGAATTTTCTTGAAATGTCCGGAATTTACTCCGGAATTTAATTTTTTTTATCTGGTAAGCCTAGGTGGAGCAGACGAGTCCTGGAGTGGAGACCGCGTATCGGTAAGCGTAGTGTGGGACGCCCTCCAGCTAGAGGGACCGACGACCTGAAGGACCGACCTGTGGCTGGGACAGACTGGATACGGAAGGCGGAGGACAGGGTGTTGTGGCGCAGCCTGGGAGATGCCAATGTCCAGCAGTGGACTGCGAGTTGATTGAAGTTTCATTTTGAGGTTATGTTTTCTAACAAACTTTATTTCCGACCTTTCCTCCTTATGAACCAGCAGTTGGTGAAAGTAAAGTGGAAAAGATGAATAATAAGGATACTAAAACTGATTATCATGTGATTAAAAGTAACTAATTAAAATAATTGTGCATGTAACCCTTTTTACTTTTTGAAACTCACTAAACATTTACAGGTAAAACCAAGTAACTTTTTTCTTTGATCGACTACACAATAAGTTCCAGGGCGTTTACATTATTAATTTCACTTATCATGTTGTAATTTATCAAAACTACCTAACTCGCAGTATAAATCATATAAAACATCAATAATCTAGCTTCAAGCGCATTTTCAAAATGACTAAGTGTACGACCTTAGTCATGAATTTCCTTATTTCCAATTTTTTATCACACATATTTACTTAGACTACACAAAGTTAAAATATTTATTACATATTCTAACTTGTAACTACTAAAGTATTAAGGATTCACTAAACTAAAAGTATTTTAAGTATGTATAAACTTTTAAAACGCAATAACTCATGACTGATTTGACTGCACTTAGTTGGTTTTCGCAGTAAACCCTCGACATATAAAATTCAAAGTCCTGTCTGACTCATTGACTGATAATAATCAAGGCACAGTCCAATAACCACTGGACCTAGAAACATTAAATTTTTCACATATATACCTTATATAGTGTAAACATCCATTAAGGAAGAATTTTTGAAATTCCATCCTTAAGGAAATAAAATACTTGATTAAAATTAGCACTTGAGGTGTTGTTGTTATTTATTTGTATTTTACCATCTTTTTCAAAGATGGTGAAATATTTGCTTAGAGCTTTTTTTTTGCCATTTGCTTAGAGATTTTGATATGGAGGGACATTGAATAATACACTTAACACCAGAGACATGAAGTACAAATTGTACTAACGTCCACATGCGCTCTGTTCCTAAACTATCTGATCAAAGTTTAAACAAACCTTGTTCAAGGGAATTATTAACACATTCATCTGTATTTTAGAAGGGTCCAACTTTATATTTCACGAAAAAATTGCAATTTTATTCAAGCAATTATTTCATTATTTATTCAAGCAATTATTTAAATATTTTAGAAAATACATTTTAAAATATTTCTTAAAAAATATTAAAAAAAACATTAAAAAATATTAAAAATAAGTGTCCGCTATGCGAGCGTACACATGATGTAATTCAGGGTTTCTGTCATACCGAATAAATAGTGCATAATGAGTGAAAAAATAAAATAAGTAATGCATATGTAGTTTAAGAATTAGAGACAATTTTTACTGGGTACGCTGCGCTAGCATAACGTTATGCTAGCGTACCCATGGCAGTACTTGAAAACGGCTCATATCAAAGCAACGGAATATACACGAAAAAATAGTGCCCCAAACAGTGCGCCCGCTATGCAAAATTTCATAATGATTGATTATAGGAACGGAGATATTGAACAACACTTTTGAATAATTTTCCGACAGGCGTTATGCCAGCGTACACAAATTAGTGCATATAGAAAGCGGACGTTTCTTTATATAAATGCCATATGTATAAATAATGAGTGTCATTTGGCCCCTGAAAGTACAAATACTTTACGTGAATTCGCAGTTCTTACATTGTTTATGTAAAAAATGTATGTAAACTTCTACCATAGTAGAAGTACAGATATGTTCAAAGTGTTTTGGCAACATTTTTTTTTTCATTTTTAAAATACTGAACGAAAGCTGAAATGTAATTAAACACTGAACTAGGTGGAAAATAAGTTCGCTAATTGGTAGTAACGATATTTCTAGAGTGAATATGAAAAAAATATATATTTGAAATTGAAATAAAATATACCTTATTATAAAAATAAAAACTTTTTTACAAAAAAAACTACAAAGTGAAAAATAACTTTAATTTTGGAAGTCGGTGTCATTGGATCTGTATTTTAGTTATTTGCCACCGACTTCCAAAATTAAAGTTATTTTTCACTTTGTAGTGTTTTTTTTTTAAATCGGTTGTTTTTTTTTTTTTCGTAAGAATGTTTTTATTTTTCACTTTTTAGTGGGTCGATTTCTAATTTATCTAAGCTACAATAGCTTTTACACAATTGTTAATGTGGGTGTATCCGAGGATGTTTACGTTTCGGATCATCTACCGATGCATCTGGAATGCGACTTGGAAGTTGTTAGGCCTAAATTGATGACGGGGGGTGCTGGCCGCAATTCTGTCTTTTGGGGTGAAAGAACTCAGTCAGAAACGCAAAGCTATCATAACTTATGTACGAGTAAATTGCGAGACGTTGATTTCCCCCATGAGTTTGAAAGGTGCAGCGTTGGTTCATGTAATTTGGCTGAGCATAGAGTTATCCTGGACAATTTGTATGAACAGACTGTAGAAATCCTATGTGCGGCGGCTAGGCAATCTGGAAGGACATCTGGGGGGGGGGCCGAGGCGAGGTAAGCGAGTGTGTGGTTGGAATGAGTATGTGAGAGATGCCCACAGCGAGGCCAGATGTAGCTTTCAGACCTGGATACTGAACAATCGTCCTTCGTCGGGACCGGTTTATGACGAAATGTATGAGAAGCGGAAAGTTTTTAAAAGTCGACTGAAATATTGTCAAAACCACGCTGAGCAAATTGTCATGGATAGGCTAGCAGAACAACGAGCTAGTAAAAAGTTTGGTGATTTTTGGAAGTCCACTTCTAATTTGGATGCGAAACCTGGCCTCTCTGCGTGTGTGGAAGGGATAAGCGATAAGAGGGGAATTGCTAATATGTTCAAGGACCATTTCAAAGTTCAGTCCCCTCTCGGTCCCTCAATCTCGGTGAATGATTGTGAGCCCATCCGTCTTGGAGAGAAACCTCTGATACGTTTTTCAGCTAAGCAAGTATGTGCAATCATTAACAACATGAAACGAGGCAAATCTCCAGGGCATGATGGGCTCAGCATTGAGCACCTGGGGCACGCGGGTGTCCATTTGCCGCGAGTCTTGTCTATGTTTTTCACAATGTGTATTAGTCACGCGTACCTTCCTGCTAATCTAATGAAGACCATCGTGGTTCCCATTGTGAAGAACAGGACAGGTGACATCTCGGACAGAGGTAACTATCGTCACATTTCTCTTGCGACTATAATAGCCAAAGTCTTGGACGGTATGCTTGATTCTTGCTTGGGAAGTTACATAAATCTTCATGATGCGCAGTTCGGGTTTCGCCCCGGACTATCAACTGAAAGTGCTATTTTAAGTCTCAAGCATACCGTTCAATATTATAAAGATCGCGGTACGCCGGTGTACGCCTGTTTCCCTGATCTCTCCAAGGCGTTCGATCATGTTTCATATGATGTGCTCTGGAGGAAGATGGGAGACAGGGGTATACCAGCGGAAATATGCAGGCTCTTCCAGTACTGGTATGGTAACCAAGTCAATCAGGTGAAATGGGATGATACAGTGTCTGAACCGTATAGGTTGGAGTGCGGGGTGAGACAGGGTGGTCTGACCTCTCCCAGGCTCTTCAACCTGTACGTGGATGATCTGATAGTCGCACTCAGCAGCATGCGTGTCGGATGCAGTGTTGATGGGGTTAGAATTAACAACATCAGCTATGCAGATGACATGGTGCTGCTGGGTCCATCGGCAGGAGCAATCAGAGAGATGATTAAAACGTGTGAGACCTACGCTGCCGCACATGGTTTAAAGTACAATGTAAAGAAATGTGAGTACATGGTCTTTGAGGTCGGCGGCAAACGCCGTGGAGAGGGACCCGAGTTGATTATGAACGGCTCACCAATTAATAGGGTGTCAACTTTTAAATACCTTGGTCACTGTCTTGCCGCTGACCTCAAGGACGATGTGGACATTGAGAGGGAGCGCAGGGCTCTGGCGGTCCGGAGCAATATGTTGGCCCGTAGATTTGCGCGGTGTACAGAACAAGTTAAAGTAACGCTTTTCAAGGCTTATTGCCAAAGTCTGTACACGGGCAGTCTATGGGTCAATTGCACTAAGAGATCGCTGGATGTCCTGCGCGTCCAATATAATAATGCTTTCAGGATGTTGTTGAGGCTGCCTCGTTACTGTAGTGCGTCGGACATGTTTGCGCAAGCCCGCACCGACGGCTTCCATGCACTTATACGCAAGAAAACAGCGTCGCTACTGAGGACAGTGAGGGGCAGTCGGAACAGCATCCTGAAAACCGTAGCCGAGAGCCTCGGCTCTCCGATTGTGCAGCAGTTTGTGAGGAGGCTGA
Source organism: Cosmia trapezina (assembly GCA_905163495.3). Lineage (NCBI taxonomy): Eukaryota > Metazoa > Arthropoda > Insecta > Lepidoptera > Noctuidae > Cosmia > Cosmia trapezina. The sequence goes on along the minus strand of LR991046.1, from coordinate 3,996,792 downwards.
TTTTTACTAACACTAGGCAATAAGTTATTTTTGTATGTTACTAACACTATATGGATATTGTGTGTCCGAAATAAAAAGATTCTATTCTATTCTATTCTATTCTATAGCTCAATGTCAACTGCTTATCACCTTTTAAAAATTCTTGCTTTTCCCGATGCAGGGACATTGACTGTTGAGGAGTTCTCCTAGTAAGAGCCAAGAGAACTGGAGCTCCATGGTGAAGTCATCATCACCATTATACATTTTGACGAGCATAAATTACTTAGCAACCATATTAAAGTAATCGAATCGCAACCTGTGAAACTCAACTCAACTCAAAGCATTTATTTCAAATAAACCAATTACAGGCACTTTTGAATTGTCAAAGGTCTTATACTTAAGTATACTTAGGTATAGGAAATACTTAGGTATAATTGAGTAGTACCGATGGCCATCTGTGGTCTTCATTATCAGTTCCACTTCACCAAATGGTGCTTTCCGAGAGCAAATGCACGAGTTACTATAAAAAATACCCAAACTGCTATAGGTGTGCCTATAAAATTTGAGGTTTTCCCTCGATTTCCATGGGATCCCCTCATCAGATTCTGACTTGGTGACAATGGGACTACCTCGAAAGTATACCATTTCATACAAAATAAGAATTTTGCAAATCCGTCTTTAAATGACGAAGTTATGGCCGAAAAAAAAAATAGAAACATCCGAATTGATTGATTGATTGAATTGAAGCTCCTCCTTTATGCAGAAGTCAGTTAGTAAAATAAGCATTTATTTTGCCAAAAGTATTTTTTTAAGGCACATTATAATCACATTATCGTGACTTTTATTGCACGGTAATCTCGTGTATTCCAGTTCGTCCCCCTGACTTCGTCCACCTAGGATGACGAACGGGAATCCTACTAATCCTACATAATAATTATAAATGTGAAAGTTGGTATGTTTGGATGTTTGTTACTCAATCACGGAAAAACGGCTGAACGGATTTGGATGAAATTTATCAGACAGATAGTTTATAATTTGGATGAACACATAGGATACTTTTTATCTCGGCAGTAGGTTCCCGTGGGATAATTTCCAACATCCACGCGGGCGAAGCCGCGGGCAATAGCTAGTATTATAAATGTGAAAGTTTGTGATGATGTTTAGATGTTTGTTACTCAATCACGCAAAAGCGGCTGAACGGATTTGGATGAAATTTAACGCACAGATAGTTTACAACCTGGGTTAATACAGGACTTTTGCACGAAGGGACACTTGCGCGAAAAGACATTTCCGCGACTGGAATTTTGCGCGAATGGACTTTTGTGCGCATGAACATTTGTGTGTAAGACACTTGCGCGAGAGACACTTGTGCGAAGGACACTTGCGCGAATCCACTTGCGCGAAAGGCATTTGCACGAATCCACTTCACAGGACAGTTGCGCAAAAAAATTGCGGAAATGAGATTTCTTCATAACACCACGCTTGTATTCTTTCAAAGGCAGAGTAGTAGTCCATTTTTTTATTTTTACTTATGCACACAGAGAAATACATTTATTTACAAACTACTTAAAAAAAAAAATATTCTATAATTTTTCTTTTAAGTTTATTGTTATTTTTTCGACATGGGTATCATTTTTATGGTTCATGAGGTCGCTGAAACCGATAACGAGATCAAAATGAAAATCCAAGATGGCGGCTGCGAAATTTTTTAAAATATTTTCGACATGGGTGTCATTTTCATTGTATTTAAGGTCGCTAAAAACGATAGTGGGGTCAAAATGAAAATCCAAGATGGCGGCTGCGAAAATTTTCAATTTTTTATCATGGATGTCATTTTCATGCTTCTTGAGGTCGCTGAAAACGATTGTGGGGACAAAATGGAAATCCAAGATGGCGGTTGCAAAAATTTTCAAATTTTTCTTCATGATTGTCTTTTTTACGGTATTTGAGGTCGCTGAAAACGATAGTGGGGTCCAAGATGGCGGCTGCGAAATTTTTTTAAATTTTTCGTCATGGGTGTCATGGCTTTCCCCTGAGCATGATGATGCCATATGAAGTGCAGGCGGACTTTGTGCGACTGGGCGGTGCGTTTTCGCCGCATTCCATTCGGCTCCTTAAGGAATATTTATTATTATTAACGAAAATATGTATATTTCAAAGAAATCACAGATATATATGTCGGAGGAAGTAAACAAAGAGTTGATTGTTGGTTGCATACGAATAGATAAGGTTGATGGCTAATTAAGTCAAAATTTAATTTGATTTATTACATTTTTACATTGTGTAAATTCTAACAAATTTATTAAAAGTCACTGCATTGTATAACGTCTAATCAAAGCAGAAGATATACCTAGAGTGGGGTCGAGGCGCCATCTTAACGTTCGCCGGGTGGAGTGTTCAGTCTGGTAACGGCGGTTGATCGAGGTGGATCACAAGTGGTGAAGTTAGATCGGTACCGCGAAAATGCTGCTTCTATATAGCTAAAATTACCTACCTAGTGATTTAAATTGTAGAACTTTAATAAAATCATGTGTGTGTGTGTGTAAATTGTGTTTTGTACTCGCATATCCCGATGACGCCCACTAGACCCGACATGAACACTAAAAACGATGTCGAGGAGGACGGTGTTTTCTCCGACATATATATTTTTTATTCTTAATTTTAAGGCCTTTATCGCTGAGCGATAACGTCGCCCTGTAATAACAGTACAAGACTTACAATGAAGTTAACCAAAAAACAATTGAATCTTATTTTAAAACAAACAAAGCAAGTTTGTACAGAATCCTAGCTTTTTCCCAAAAAAGACAAGCTAGGATAACATTACACTCTCCAATATCGAATCTATTAGTTGCACTTAGTAAATCACATCGCAAAGACTTATTCCGCACACACTCTATCAAAACATGCTGCACATCTTCGATTACTCCACATTCTACACAGTGGGTGACTTAGCAGAGGGGCAATTCCCGTATTTTTAACAACGTTCGCAATCTCATCTCAGTCTCAATATGTCAAAAATTGTACAATACGGCCGCCGGTCTCTTGGAGAGTCCAAACTTCGCGCAGAACGCTGCGCAGTAACATTTTTAGGAATCAAATGGCGACATGAGGCAACTGTGAGTGAGAGAACATGCGCGAAAGTTCGGAGAGCCTATGTTCAGACTCGCCAAGATACGTCGGCCGTACTGTATAGCGTTTTACCTACATTTTTGACAGTTGATTGTCGCTGGCATGAGATTGCGACTAGAATTTGAACGTTTTTAGGTACGAGAATTGGCCCTCTGATATATTTAAAAATAATAAAATAGTCTGTTGATAAAAAAAAAAAAAAATAATCATGAAAATTTTGGTGTTACGAGTTTGAAAGTACTTAATTAATATAGTTTTTATTATTTTTTGGGTAGACATTACTTATTTAAAATATTACTTCATAATTTGTGTGCTCTTAATTACATTATTTGAAGGCGTAATAACAGATTTAGAAGTCACTAAAAATCATAACATGTTTCGGAAACCGGTTTCGGTGCGTTGTGAAGTATCTTTTGTGCGACTGTTCGACAGTACAATTGTTCCTAGAACTTAATGTACAGGGTGGCCCATAAGTCTTTTTAATGTAAATTCAGAGCGATATGTAGCGATGATCGAGGAGTTTTTTACACCAGCGTTGCAGAATTTTCCAGGCTACAATACGCGTACCAGCGCCCTAATTGCGTAACACATTATCAATCAGAGTTGGTTTCATTTTGACAGTTCAACAACATTCATTGCGTTAGTTACGTTGTCGAGCAAACAAATCTTTAGAACATATGAAGCAAAGGATTAGCAATTTGTTTCAAAATGATTCAAACTCCGATTGATAATGTGTTACGCAATTAGGGTACTGGTTTCAACAGGATGGAGCGACGGCCCATAACTCTAACACCGCTATGCCCGTCGTTCGTCAACTTTCCCCAACAAAGTGATCTCTCGAAGAGGAGACATTTCCTGGCCACCACATAGTCCGGATCTAACCCCGATGGACTTTTTCTTATGGGGTTATCTGAAATCTAAAGTGTATGACACAAACCCGCGGTCAATTGAAGCCCTAAAAGAAAATATTCAAAGAGAAATGGCTAACATCACAGAACTGACTTGCCGCGCAGTCGTCGATAGTTTTAGACGTCGCTTACAGGAGTGCCGTGATCGTAACGGTTTACATTTGGATGATGTCATTTTCAAAAAATAATTCCCATTTTATAAAGGTTAATACGAAATAAAAAGGTATTTCTTATTGTTATTACTTTTTTTTAAATTAATTATTTACATGTCTAAGGACTTATGGGCCACCCTGTACATTATTTATATTGTCCCACTGCGAATTCACGTAAAGTATTTTGGGCCAAATGACACGCACTATTTATACATATACCGTATTACTAATAAACACAGAATAAAGTTATTCCATGTTCAATGAAAATGTATCCTTTGTTATTCCTGATATAACTTTATTCCGTGTTTTATTTGTAAGAGGCATAGTATTTGTATAAAGAAACGTCCGCTTTCTATATGCACTAATTTGTGTATGCACGCTGGTATAACGCCTGTCGGAAAGTTATTCAAAAGTCTTGTTCAATATCTCCATTCTTAAACGAGCAATCATTATGAAATTTTGCATAGCGGGCGCACTATTTGTGCACTATTTTTTCGTGTATATTCCGTTGCTTTGATATGAGCCGTTTTCAAGTACTGCCATGGGTACGCTAGCATAACGTTATGCCAGCGTACCCAGTAAAAATTGTCTCTAATTCTGAAACTACAGATGCACTATTTATTTTACTTTTTCACTAATTATGCACTATTTACTGGGTAAGCAGAAACCCTGAAAAATTACATCACGTGTACGCTCGCATAACGGTCACAAGAAATAGTGGTCCGCCGGTGTCGGGAGCAGGGTCCAAGCTACCGGTGGTAAGGGCTGCAGAGATAGGAACCTCCTCACAATACGAGCCATATCGAGGAGTACTGCCTTCTGAATCTGGCCCTTGATCCAACCGCCTAACGAGAGCCTCGAGAGATGTTGGTCGAGGCTTTCGGCCATCAGGCCGTTGGCCGTTACTACAATCAGCACAGTGACAGCCGAGCTCACATTCCACATGTCAACAACCTCGTGAGCTAAGTCGAGATATTTTATTTGTTTCTCTTTCTCAGCTTTCACAAGATTCTTGTCATGTGGTTATTATTCAAGCTATCATTACTATTGCGTAAAAATAACTAAAACGCTCTATAAACCTATTTTAGTTAGTGTTTTGTCTTCTTTGAAACTCAAATCATAATTCGAAAGAAATTGACAAAACACTTCTATTACTAAAATATGTATATATAGGTTTTAGTTTTTAACTAACACTTACTTGTCGTCTCCCTGGCTCTTTGCTTCTTGTTAGATACTACTTGTGCCTCTTCTACTTCAGTTTTAAACTCCATCAGAGGGACATCATCTTCTAAATCTGATTCAGAATCGTGTGGTGGTATATCTGCTACATCTAGACAGCTATTGTCTAAATTTTCCAGTTCTAGCTCTGTAAGTAAACAAAAACAGTCAAGAGTATTACTTGTTTATTATTGATATTTGTTTTAAGTTACAACAAAATGGGGTTTGGTTCCGTTAAGTTGAATTACTTACAGATAATGAACTTAACACTGTCAAAAGTTTGAAGTAGTTCAAAAAGTTATTTAATCAGAGTGGAATCACATACACACATACATTTCATTATATTAACATTTTTTTAAAGATATTATTTAGTGATAATACTATTTATGTTCTTACAAACATACCATCACTTTGATGTTCCTCTTCTGGCTCAATAACATCATCTAGTCCCTCACAAACAGCTGGTAATTCTTCTTTGATAGCAATGTTTTCAGTTTGACATTCATCATCTATACTTATGTGCACTATTGGAGATATAATTAATCCGCTCAAAAACTCAAAGTGGTCTTGGTTTATTAAAGGCTTGGGCTGTAAAAAGATGTTTATAGTATTAGGAAAATATGCTGGTGATCACAGTCCCACGAGCACAAACCTTTTCTCATGATACTAAAGTCACTCAAAAGAGCCTCCGCAAGTGAGGATACTTAAGAAGGTCCATGTAACCTCACTGACCACTGCACAATCTACTGTTGCATAGCTTGCGCCGACATGAGAGAGGACCGTTATCAAACTGCCACATACAAGTGTCATACAGAAGCTGTAGCAGTATTATATGGATTAACATGTAATATTATTGAGGAGTGACTTTTAAAAAGGGCTTAAATCTGTATTAACAGTTTTTTCAGTACAAAGAAAATATGATTACTCACCATGTATTCAAATTGTAAATTAAATGTGAAATAAGGTACTTTGTTGCGGAACACACTTTTTGTGCCCATTTTTACCAGATTAATAAGTGTTTTAGAAGCGGCCACATAATAAAATACGATGTACATAAGAGGAAAGAACAGATTGGCATTAAAAAAAAGGAAACCCGAACTAAGCCGTTTTGAAAAGTCACTCCTCTATTGTAAACACCTTCATTTGACAAAAGTGTAGTGTTCAACACTCAATGGTAAGCTTGGCCTGAAGCCCAGACACAACAGGTATGAGCTTGAGAGGAATCACTTCTATATTATACTGAAATTAGAAATTATAAAAATAAATGGCTGCTGAAGAACACCTCACCTCATAATCCTCATTCATCATCATCTGAGCGAACAGCTCTTCGGCTTCCAGACATTGTCTCGATAATCTGTAGCATTGCTTTAGTTTTGCGCAGCATAAGAAACAAGCAAGAATCGGTCTAATGTCTTCAGTTACAAACTGCAACAAAATTTGTCTTGCACTATTTTTTTTTATGAAGAAAATATTCTATTCTACATAGTAATGTTGTCCAAGTCATCAGTTGGTGGTCCTTAATGCTTTCTGTTCGCCTCTTACGCCGTTGGTCAAGGGTCTCTTTTAGGGAGATTGGCGATTTAATGTACTACATACAAGTTTAAGTCCAAGTTTCCTCTGTTTTACGGAAGCACTGGAGACTACATCTTCGTGTAGGACAGGAAATAATTCTAAAAATATCAACTTACTTGAATATCAGTCAGCGTCTCATAAAGTTCATGTAAGTCCCTGTTGACTACTACATACATGCGGACATTCTCCGCTAAACATATCCTACACATTGACAGTTTTTCCATGTTTAAACTCAAAATATGATGATACGATCATAGATATTAATACACTAGTAGAAAGTAATAATTCACAGACGATGAAATGAAACGAAGTAGTAAACGATATTATGATAAAATAAATCAACTTCCGTCGACCAAATTAATGTACTCTGCTATTGACACTGACAGCATGACAGCTTGACAATGACATTACAATTTGGCTGATTTTCTGGCTTTTTTGGGAATTTAATGCCTGGCTACCGAGGCATTTAAGTCAAGTCTTTTTAGTTTTGATTATCTGTGGTTTTGTTTTTGGTACATTGGTTCGGTGAAAATGTTCGGTGATTCGCTGCTTGCCATCTCCATAGTTAAATGCTCTAAGTTAAGGGTACAAACTCAGAAGAACATTGTTGTTCTTCTGAGGGTACAATCTGTTAAAGGTTGCATAGCATCAAGTGTAGTGAACTCTTTTGAGATGGATATTTTGTGAATGCTATGTGACATAAAAAAAAACAATGTACTGACTTTGACAATGTAAAACAAAAGTGTCTGTTCGTGTTCGTGTCGTGCTAAATACTAAAATAAAACTAATAACATTTTTAAAGACTCTCATAAGTGCAAATCAACTATTACGACCACGCTCTGTGCTACAGAGGTAAGTCAATTTAACCTTAACAGGTTATGGGCCCAGAAAAGTAAAAATAAGGAGATTTGTCGAAATGGAAAATTTTACATCAAAATTGCAAATAGGCAATCTAGAGGGGAAAGACAATTGGGCCACATGGAAATACAAAATTTCCATAATGCTACGAGGTGTAGATGGCGCAATGGAAGCAGCCGAAGGAACCCTTGAAAAACCCGTTGCCCCCGCCCAAGGAGCTGGTGACGCTGAAGTCGGCACCTATAATTTGGCCATGGCTAGATATAGGAAGACTGAATGTAGCGCTCTGCTCATATTAACTACTAATATGTCCGACGATACGCTTAAAAAAGTAATGCGATTTGAGACAACTAAAGAGGTCTGGCAGGAACTGCACAGATTATTTGACGGACAGTCAGATGACAGGGCATACAATTTGTGTACAGAATTTTTCAGTTTTCAACGTCACAATGAGGATGACGTTTCTACTCACATGTCAAAACTGAAAAACATTTGGACAAATTTAAACGCAGAAATAACAAAGAAAGATGCCAATGTCAAGCTGCCGGAATTATTCCTGATTTGCAAAATCCTAGACACACTGGATGAAAAATACTTTGCTTTCAAATCAAGCTGGTTATTACTGAACCAAAGTGAACGGACAGTGGACAATTTAACGAGTCACTTGTGCGCATTTGAAAGAGCACTCGGTAGTAAAGAGCACATAAAGCATGAGGCCTTAACGGCAACACGCACAGAACACAAGAGCAAGCAAAGCAGTGAGAAAGAGCTCATCTGTAACTACTGTTCCGGTAAAGGACACAGAGTTCGGAAGTGCAAAAAGTGGATAAAGGATGGGAGGCCACCGAAACCCACGCCAGGCACATCAGGAGCTGGTTCAACGTCAAAGCAAGTACAACATATTTCTCTGTTAGTGAACGCCTGTTCCACAGGACAAACTCAAGACAGGGAAAGCTGGTTCGTTGACAATGGAGCCACAACTCACATTGCAGTAAAGAGAGTTTATTTCCAGGAGTTTCACGAATTTGATTCAGACCATACCGTATCGACTGCGGACGGGAGCATCATACCTGCGATAGGAAAAGGCACCGTTGAGGTGGAATCAAATGTCAGTGGCAAGAGGGAGCGAATAACACTCAACGATGTATGGTTAGTACCATCACTAACAAAGAATCTGTTCTCACCGCTTGCAGCACAAGACAGGATGCAGGACAGCATCTTCAGTTCCACGACTAGAGAGTGCAAGCTAGATATAGGAGGCACAACTAGAGTTGTTGGAAAGAGAGTCCATTATGGAGGACTTTACAGGTTGAACATGATGACGGTCATGCCAATTGAACCTAGGACCATAGAGGTCAACGCTGTGACTGGCTCTAATATGTTACAGCTATATCATGAGCGATTTGCACATCAGGACAAGAAACATGTGATCCGCCTCGTGAAGAGAGAGCTTGGAGTACAGTTGAGTCCTGACAACATCAAATGTGAAGGCTGTATTTATGGGAAGTCACACAGAAAACCGTTCGGAAAAAGGGAAAGAGCAACAGCTGTAGGAGAGCTGATTCACACCGATGTTTGCGGTCCCTTCGTAGATAGCATCTCAAAATACAAATATTACGTACTCTTTAAGGATGACTACTCTGGCTACCGCATGGTCTACTTCATCAGAAACAAGTTTGAAGTTAAGAATAAACTTCTTCAAATGTTGCAAGAAGCCAAGACTGCTGGATATAAAATCAAGACGATTCTTAGCGATAACGGAGGAGAGTTTGACAACAGAGAAGTACGAGATATTTTACACAAATATGGCATTCAACAACGGCTGACAATGCCCTACACTCCTGAGCAGAATGGATGTAGTGAGCGCGAAAACCGTACTTTAGTTGAAGCTGCGAGATCTATGATACATGCAAGAGGAGAACTACCACAAGTGCTCTGGGCCGAACTTGTCAACACTGCCGCGTACGTACTTAACAGGACAGGTCCATCAAGAGTTGAGGGTCAGGTACCTTACGAGCTTTGGCATGGAAAAAAACCCAAGATAAGTCACTTGAGAGTTATCGGAAGTGAATGCTTTGCTCACGTTCCAAAACAAAAACGGAAAAAACTCACCAAAAAGGCAATAAAAGGCAAGCTTATAGGCTATGAAAACGATGACGGTTATCGTATATGGGACGGAAACAAAACGCAAAGGTCGAGGGACATAACCTTCCAAACTGACGTCGAGTTCCGGATTTTTATTCCTTCAACATCAAGTTCAGAGTGTGATAACCAAACGATTACGCAAGAAGCTATGCCAGAAAGTGCTATAGAGCAGCAGGAAACTAATCATGAATATGCTCCAGAGGGAGATGGAGAAAATGATGATCATATACATGGTGAAGTTTTGGGAGATAGCAACGAAACCAGAGAGGATGAGAGTGCTAACGAAGAGTTCGTTGACGCTGACGAGGAGTTAGAGATAGTTGAACCACCGTTGTTGGACGCGAGATCTCAATACAACTTACGCGATCGAACTTGCCTCTCACGTCCTAAGAAGTTCGAAGACTACGTGTGTTTCGTAGGGACAGAATATTTTCCCGAGACATATAAAGAAGCTATTGCGAGGGATGATAGCGCAGAGTGGGTCAAGGCTATGACGAGTGAAATGAACTCTCTAAAGGAAAATAACGTATGGACACTCTGTAAGCTACCTAAAGATAGAAAGCCACTCCCTTGCAAGTGGATCTTTCGTATCAAGCGAAACCCAGACAGCAGTATTGACAAATATAAGGCTAGGCTCGTAGTAAAAGGTTTTAAGCAACGGAAAGGAATTGATTACGAACAGACTTATAGTCCAGTTGCTAGAATGGCCACCATCAGAGCCTTATTAAGTGTCGCAGCCAAAGAAAAATTATATTTGACGCAGTTTGATGTTTCAACAGCATTCCTCAACGGCAAGCTAAAGGAAGAAATTTACATGCAGCAGCCGGATGGATTCAATGACGGAACTTCAAATGTATGTCTACTTAAAAGGAGTTTATACGGACTCAAGCAAGCTCCCAGATGCTGGAACTCATGCTTTGAGGAAACTTTGTTAGAGAAAGGTTTTCAGCAAAATGCAGCTGATTGTTGCCTATTCACAAAGACAATAGGTGACAAGAAACTTTTGATAACTCTCTACGTAGATGATGGGCTTGTAGCCGCTTCAGACAAAGATTTGGCGAACCAATTCCTCAAAGAATTAGGGGATGCTCTAAAGATCACAAGCAAGCCAGCGTCTTATTACCTTGGACTTGAGATAACTCAGTCGAAAGATGGCTCCATTACAATCAAACAAGAGAACTACGCCAAAAAGATACTGGAACGTTTTAGAATGTCAGAATGTAATCCAGTTTCAACGCCAATAGAAATGACTTCTCAAGCAGGGAAAGTTAACAAGGAGGAAGAGAAGAAGTTTCCATATAGAGAGGCAGTAGGTGCTTTAGCGTACTTAATGACAGGAACGCGACCTGATATAGCGTATGCAGTTGGATTAGTTTCAAGAAATCTGGAAAAACCGACACATGAAGATTGGCTACGTGTTAAGCGGATAATGCGATACATAAAAGGGACATGTTCTTTTGGTATAACATATAAAGCAGAACATGATTCCAACGTAATAGAAGGCTACAGTGATGCGGATCATGGAGGAGACCAACAAACAGGACGCTCTACAACGGGAGTTGCATGTCTCTTTGCTGGAGGAATAGTATCATGGCTAAGCCAACGACAATCTTCAGTCGCGATTTCAACTACCGAAGCTGAAATAGTAGCAGCAAGTGAAGGCGCTCGTGAACTTGTGTGGCTCCAGAGAATATTCTCCTCACTTACTACAATGGACGGAGTACCCACGTTAAAAGTTGATAATGAAGCAGCCATACGTCTTGCATACAATCCAGAGTTCCATAAGCGGACCAAACACATACGAGTGAGACATTTTTTCGTAAGAGAAACTGTACAAGACGGACTTGTGGATGTACAAAAGACTGGAACTGCTACTCAATTGGCAGATATTATGACTAAGGCAGTTCCTAGGCCAAGACTCGTTACAATCCGAGATGCCCTGGGTATACAGTGCCATACACTTAATTAATGAGGGAAAGTGTTAAAGGTTGCATAGCATCAAGTGTAGTGAACTCTTTTGAGATGGATATTTTGTGAATGCTATGTGACATAAAAAAAAACAATGTACTGACTTTGACAATGTAAAACAAAAGTGTCTGTTCGTGTTCGTGTCGTGCTAAATACTAAAATAAAACTAATAACATTTTTAAAGACTCTCATAAGTGCAAATCAATTATTACGACCACGCTCTGTGCTACAGAGGTAAGTCAATTTAACCTTAACACAATCAACGGTACAATAGTTACATAGTCACTACGAAATGCATTATTTTTTAGTGTTTTTAATGTATTTGTATCTTAGATAACAAATGTCATTGATTTGTATAGTGGTTTACAACAATTTAAGTTCAAAAGACAATTTTGATGTATCTAAAACCATGGAAATAGGTACTATTATTTAACTGCTCACTATGGTACCTACTTACCATTAGGACCTGCGGGCACTGCCATGCGTTTTTCTAACGCATAATCTGTGAAGTATGGATTGTCTCATTCCGGACCCAAGGCACCCCTGGAGAGCTTATTCCACTTTTCCCCGTTGGATGATCCCCATTGATGGGGATTAGTGAACTTTTTGTTCACTATTCCCCGTTGACCCAAAATTTTTATTTACTGTACTATCACACCCCCGCATCCGAAACTTCACATTGGTGAATCATTTGGGTTAGGTTAGAATAGTGACCATTACCTCTATTGCTGGTGAATCATTTGGGTTAGGTTAGGTTAGGTTAGAACAGTGACCCTTAACGCGCGACGGCGAGCGAGCGAAGCGAGCGGTGCCGCGGCAGCGGCCGCCGAGCGCCATATACCCTCTATTTTTTGGGTCAACGGGGAATAGTGAACAAAAAGTTCACTAATCCCCATCAATGGGGATCATCCAACGGGGAAAAGTGGAATAAGCCCCCTGGAGGACACCCCTGGGGGTGCCACGGGAACTTGAATTCAGACCCGTGGCTCCCCTGGTCCTCAAACCCATACAAAGGTGTACCAGTGGTATCACGGGTACTATTTTCTAATTCCCATGAATCCACCAATCGAATAGTGACGGGACAGATGAACAACAGTGACAAAATAATTTCAATAGTCTAATTTTAATATATTTATTTAACGCAATTTCTCCAATGCGTGGCCTAATGTTATTTCTTTGTTCAAAACTTGCAATTGAATGTGCACTATTCAATCGTCATTATCATTATATCTGCTTGTTTCCGTTTTTAGGCACTGCATTCAAATTGTGAATATTCTGCAATACGTTTAGTAAACGCATCACGGAAACCGTATTTTTTTGATCAATTTATTTAATTTGGAGTGGTAACCTTCTAAAATATTATTCGTCCTATAACGCTCTCCAAAGACGCTAAAAATCTCAGGTGAATGTATGCTGAGCCAAAATCTTTCTATGTAATTGATGAATTTTCCATATCGACAGTACTTACCTATTTTTTAATTTTTCTATTTAAACACCTACATTTAAAAGCGCTGCACTAATTGACCTGAGGGTGCCACGGGTACGAATCCAAGTTCCCGTGACACCTCCAGGGGTGTCTTCCAGGGGTGCCTTGGGTCCGGAATGGATTGTCTTTGAACTCTTAAAGTGCGCGCACTGCGGTGAGAAAAATGCATGCGTTTTAGTCAGCGTAGGCAGCGCCCAGTGGCGTAACTATACCCTTCGAGGCCCGTGGCAAATTCGAGGGATGGGGGGCCCATATAAAGAAGTTGAACCAACAATAATAGTATTTTTAGGGTTCCGTACCAAAATGATAAAAAGGGACCCTTATGGTGCGATTCTGTCTGTCTGTCTGTCACAGCTGGATATCTAAAGAACTACTAATGCTGTCAACTTGAAATTTGGAACAGTTCTAGATGACGTTTGCCCAACTATTTTACAACTAAGAAAAAAATAAAACATAACGTTTTTTTGCAACGGGGACTGAAAGGGGGTCTTAAAATAATAATAATAAGTAACCCCAACGCCGTATCTCTACGTTGATGTCGTGGTGGGGCTTGCGCGCTCCAAACTGTAGGTCTGTGCCGGTAGAGTTTACTTTGCCGGATACCGTGGTCCTGGCATAGGCAACTGAAGGAACACGGGTGGGTTTTAGTCAGTAAAAGTCTGACACGCCCTTCCGCTCCACCCAGAGCGGGTGAAAGGGCAGCATGTGGCGAGCTGTTGGGCAGTAGTGACCCCACGGACCCTATCTCCCGGGAGAAGCCTTGTTCTTCACCTCTGGCTGCCTTTATTAGCCGGCTGGAGTGAACGATGACGAGGAACAGAGCTCCCACCTCTTTCTTGCCTTTATTGGCTGGCTTGAGTGGGGATTCGCAAAAGCAAAAGAGCTCGGAGGATCCTTCCTCCACACTCAAACCCCTCAAGGGTTTGAGTGTGGAGGAAGGATCCTCCGAACTCTTTTGCTCTTGCAGTAAGATGCTGGTAGGGATATTGACCGTACTTCCGGTATTGTCCTGATAGTCGTGGAATGCCTCTCTACTCCTCAAGCAACTCAGGACATGTTGCCCCCTTGTCGCTACGTCACTATGTGCTAGCGACCGTTTCCGGGAGCCCATTATTGAGTGTGCAAGCAGTGGCGGTGCTAGACCAAACGTGGACGTGGGCGACATCAGCTTTGCGAGGCCTCTTTAACTTCCCAGTCGAAAGAAAAACGTTAATTTGAATGAGCTGAATACAAAAACACACAATCTCTCAATCTTACAATCTGAGCTGATACAAATGTATCAGACCTACTGATACATTTGTATATGAGTTTTATTGCTAATCAAATGATGACAAAAATTCATAAACAAAACAAACACAAATTAAAATAGACGAACTTTCCGGCTTTTAGCCTCACACAATTTTTTCAAGATTATGTCTTAATCTAACACCAACCGCTATTTCTAATGCAGAAAAAAGTTTGGAAAGGAGGATGCAGGAGCGAGCTCGCTTCGCTCGAAAATTTTATTACGCCGCCTCGGATGGTTAAAATTAGGTTATCTTTTCAACATTCTTACAAAAATTGGAGACTATTTTATTAAGTTGTACAGAAAAGTTTGAGAATTAGAAGAATGCGGGATGCAAGAGCGAGCGTAGCCAGCTCGAAAATTTTAGCATCCGGCCTCGGTTAGGAATTAAGATGTTCTTTTGACCATATACACAAATAGGAGATACTTTGTCGTTGATAACTTATGCAGATAATGCAGAAGGGTTTGAGCATGAAAAGAATATGGAGCGAGCGAAGCGAGCTCGAAAATTTTAGCACCCAGTCTCAGATGTTCTTCTTTTGAACATTATTAGGAAAATAGAAGTTATTTGGTCGACTTATGCAGAAAAATTTGAAAACGAAGAAAATTTACGATGGAAGAGCGAGCGAAGCGAGCTCGAAAATTTTTGCATGTCACGTTGATAATATTATTTGGGGGGCTCCAACTACAAACTGCCTCTTGTTACTGAATATGTTTTGACCTTGTTTGAGATTTGATTAAAAAGTACCTACTACTCGAGATTTGGGGGGCCCGGGCCCCCAGGGACCGGATGCCGAGGGGGATATAAACACGAATAATTAAACTTTTAATAACTTGCAAAAATCTTTCGGGGATTCCTCGCGAAAGAAACGCAACGCCAGCAAATGTTGCTAGACAAAAAAAAAATAAACGAATTTGGTATGTCAATTCGTTTTATGACGAGACGATTTTTTCACGGCTTTTAAGTAATGCATAAAGCTTCGAGGCGCGAGGCCCCTCAGACCGCCAGGCCGTAGGCGGTCACCCACGCCTAACGTGCAAGTCACCCCCTGCCAATTTATCTGTGTATATTATACAACATTGGTCAGGCAAAGGACATAGTTCTACCATAGTTCAAGGTACCCAATCCACTATAGCCACCCAAACCCATAGCCAAATATACTTTGTTTCCATGTTCTGCAATAGTCCTGCACCAACCGGGGGTTGTCCTTTACTGCAATTGCATAGTGCATATAGGGATAATCGTGGGCTGGTGCCTTCTGGTCATTTAAAATTGTCTAAGGGGCCTCTGCGACTTGGCTTCGGCCCCTCGTACGCCTTCCAGAGATCCGGGACCCCAAGCAGGTCCCGAGATATGTTGGGAATGCCAGTATGGAGGCTAGTGTTATTTGAATGTTGTTTAAAGCTTTCTTGAACGATAAAGTTTTTATTTATTACCAGCGGCTTCGCCCGCGTGGATGTCGGTAAATATCCCACAGGAACATACTACCGGGAATTCCTTCGTTATTCCTTGTCTACGTTATAGGGCGTATTTTTATTTTCTTGTACCATAGTTTATAAAAATAAAAGTGCAATAAAGTACTATATGCTTTTTTTTTTCTAATCATAAATATATCTACTAACTGAATATCTATATGTTTTCAAAGTTAATACCATATCTTTTAAAATAAAAAATAGTTTAATGCGCTAGTTCTGATAAAAGGCTCCATTGAGTTACGAAAAATTAATAGAATTTTTATAAATTAAATAGGCCAGTAATTATAAAATAACATTTATTTAGAACATAATTAGTCAGTGCTACAATAATCTATTAAATATTAAACATTTAAACACAACTTGAGCAATGAAAGTCTCTAAATGCTCTCCTTTGAGTTACAGTTGGTCATAAACCTACACTTTCTTTTTGCTGCTAACCTATTAATGACAAATTAGACAATAAAATCTAACACAATGTAAAATAAAGGAAAAATAAATATTTGTTTGGTAACAAAATGGCACGTTAATTAAAGAAACTAATGAAATATCTTTGATTTCTTATCACTAGATTTGGTAGACATCACTCAATGGAATTACGAGATAACTAAATGGAACAAGTAAAGCTTTGCTCACAAGAAACAATTTTTACCTAATAATATTCTGTATAACAGGAAGCTACTCTAACTACTTATGAGTCTTTATTAAAACATAAAATAAATATCTATTTGGAACAGTAGGTACATAACTGAAGTAAAGAAGTGCCCGTGCGAAGCCAGGGTGGGTCGCTAGTCAATTTACAATTTGAACACGCCTTTACCTTCCACTGAGTTACAAATTCACTCCAATGAGTGAAATGTTTCTCAGCCGACGTAGTTAACTCAATCTATGCGAGTGTTATTACAAAAATGATTTCACAGGTTATGATTTGTGCCTTTGCATAAACTTTATGATATATTTAGAGTTTAAACCTTGAGCTTTCTAAAATATAACACAAAAACACTTAAGTAATTATTCTTACCTTGATTTAGCCTTAAATATTCCCGTTTTTCAGTGGAAAATTTCAACTGCACCAAACTAACATCCACACTTAGCAGCGTCTCGTTACAGTTTGCAAAATGGCTGACAGATTACGACGCTTTGAGTTCTTGTTGCCAAATTGAAAAATATATTTACAACCGGTAAAAAATAAAAAATATGGTTTAAATTAACGTAACTCAGTAGGAATTTTCCACTTAGATCCATTTTGAGTTACGAGAAATAAACTCTTATAATGCATTAATTACGGTTGTTATTTCCGTGTAAGGCATTTTGAACGTTCAGAAATATACAACTGCCTTTGTAGTCAGTTAAAATTCAAAGTTTTGGCGGCAAACAGTGATGTTATGTAAAGATTAAACCACTGTACTTAGTGAGTTACATCACTTTTTCATACATACGAGTACTTTCAGAAAATCATAAAAAATACAATTTAAAGAAAACCTCAAAATAAAAATCATATTTATAAACAAAAATAAACACTAATCTTTGTTTTTTTATTTACATCATGAATATTGATAATGATCACCAAAAGAAAAATAGCACAAGTGAGGTTACAGGTGAAAAAAGGCATGGTACAAAAAAATAAAAATACGCCCTATACCTAAAATTTTGCACAGAGGTTCCCTACCTCTGTGCAAAATTTCAGCTTTCCAGGTCTAACCGTTTGGGCTGGGCGTTGATGAGTCAATCAATCAGTCAGTCAGGACTTTTCTTTTTATTTATGTCTTAGATAATATTATGTTCAAGTGTCGGTTTCCAGGAACTAGCACTAAATTCGACGCATATTGTCACACCCGGATCCCCCCTAATGAGGGTTATGGATTGTAGATGAAACCTAAAGTTTCCAACCGTGTGAAAGTAAATTTATAAAGGTATATATATATACATAAATATCTGGAAAGACTGAAATTAAAGACATACCTCAATACACATACAAAGTTTATTCACTATAAAAAGAAGTATCCCCTTGCATAGAAATACAGTGAATGAGGCAACTAATCATCAATAATACCTCCCAGACTTGACTTACACACTAAGATGTGTACCCCTGTTAGACCCTGTCTCCGTACCAAGGTATAACAGAAGTACACCACATGAGATATTACAAAATAACGACTCAGGTCGCTTGTAAGGATTCGCGAGGTGAACGCCTAAATACCACTAGCTCAATCGCAAGGTATTGACCAACCAGGGCTGTGCACGTTAAGAAACCTACTCACTATGGTACAGTATACCCGTGACACAACTTAATACAAAATAGAAGTTATTACTGGTCTTGTTACTTAACACATTAACAAAAGGCCTAACTCTTTGTATGAAAATAAACCCAGTAGACAGATCTAATGCATCTCCCTCATTATAATTAATAGCAGCTCAATTACTACTCAATTAGTGCTCAAGTAGCACTTACTTAATGCTCAAGTCTCTCTCAATCAGTGCAAGACTACTCAATCAGTCAATGCAAAACTACTCAATCAGTCAATGCAAAACTACTCAATCAGTGGAACAGAAACCCTTGGCATGGCACCAAGGTTAAAAACCTTGGTACCCACGAATAGACGCGGCCTACGGGAGAAGTCCAGCAGGAATGCTGTTACCTTGAATGATGGCGATGTTTCCTCAACGAGGTTTCGGATTGGTAAGGCCTTCCTGTACCATGGACGGCCACACTGTCTCAAATCTCGTCGAGCCAAACCTGAACGATGCACGTTCTCCGGATGGCTTCAGGCATTCATCAATCCCGGACCTCAAATATCCAGGCTAGTAAAACAGCCAGACCTGGAACAAAATCTCCGTAGTCAAATACATGTGCCTTGGACTTCCAGAATGGGAAACAAATGGAGGACGAAATACTCACAGGGTACAGCCTTTTAATGCACTTGAAAACCCCTCGGGTTTCGGATCACCGTTGTAAAAACAAGTGCCTTTATAATAAATATCCTTTGTTCGTTCTGTGCTCTGTCGAAATGAAATGCCACGATTTCTCCCCTCTGTGTTCTTCCAATGTCCTTCGAATGTCCTTCGCGAGAAGCTTCCATGTCACAGACTAAATACTCTCGATTCCGACATGTTCCTAATTATTTAAATTTATGCTTTTATGCAATGTTTGTGTGTTTCAATTAATTTACATCTAGTTATTTAATTTATATTAAGTTTTGAAGAGGCGTTCGATCTCTAGCGCCATCTGTTGTTCAAACTGTGGCCTCTGTCAAATGTGACTCTATTAGTCCACAAACGATGTCGCTGCGCGTTACGTATTTCATGTTTTGCAACGTCACAATATAACGCCGCCACTTCAGAGGACCAAGATTACCGGTGTATTTATCTTTTTCTTAAAACGCACTCTGCTTCTGTTAGCCGATGTCTTTATTGTTTTAATTTGTTTTTATTGTTTTGAATACTTACTGATATGGTCAAAGCTAAATTCACTAGGCAACTAAGTTTTTTTTTAGTGTGGACGTATGCTATAAAAATTATAATATCCCATAAAATAATATTTAATAATATTTCATGCCAAAAAAAAGTGGTAACACTGACCGCGTATATAGAAAAGCTAATTCAGTACGTCCCCTCAGGCGGAGACGAATAGAGTTAGCATTTCCAGACGTTAAACACACGAAAATACTAGTAAATGCTAATTCAATATGTCACAGATGGTGACATCTTGGAGCAACCTGTAGCGCAGAGATGAAATTCAAACGAATAAAAAAGAAATGGTCAATCCACTTGAGTTTTTTTTCTGGGGGTTGTGCAAAAAAAAATCATTCATGAAGCTACTCACAGCTGTGTCAGAATAATAGACAAACGATGAACAAAAAAAGGGTCAAAATCAAAGACCTCACCAGCTGACATAGAGCAATAGCTTCATGAATGAGTCCTTTTGGGCACAGAGTGATGCTAATTTTGTTGATTATTTAGTTTTTTTAAATTTTTTTTTGTCAATTTATTAATTATTTTATCTTATTATAATTTTTATAATTACTGGCCACTAGCACTACCTGTATCTTTAGTTATTGTCGCTATAGCAATGCCACGTTGTATATGGTCCCATTAAAATAGATGGCCAAACTTTTAATCTGGCATCTTGTATATCTTCGGATTCGACGTCGACACAAATTCCATTTATGCACAAACATTCACCTCTCATTATACTCTAATTGTTGGTATACTTATTTTTCTCGTGTCCGTTTTGAGAAAAAAAACCGCTGGGATAACGTTCCCTCAGCGGAATGTGTTCAATACTCAATTCTTTATTGCGTACCATAATGTTTATAGTTGGTAGCGAAATTATTATATTAGTCAAAATTATGGGTTTTCGCAAATATCTCAACAGAAAATGGCTAGACACACAAATTTGAAATTATCATACACATTTACACGACGTCATACACTAATTAAAGATCTACTGAACTGAAATCATGAAATTCGAAACTTTTCCGCTGGGAGTACGCACACCATTGTACAGACGCCAGCAGGGCAAGCCACCCGACACTGTCTTTTCCCAATCAACCTTAAACCTAATTAAGCTAAATAAACTTTAGCGATAAACATAAAAATCTATTAAAGAACTTTGACAGATTGTAGTAGCTTGATGTGCTGGCGTCTGTACATATAGTATACAACAATGTTTAATTTGACTATATTTTGCAATACAGTTCTAAGTATAGAAAAAAATCATACAATATTGAAAGAGGTACATAGAAAGTAATATGGGTTAATGAAAAAAGTCACATGACATGAAAGTATTGTATTACATGATGTACATTATGTAGATTTCAAAAATGTACAAACGAATCCTTAAGTCCGTACTTTTTGCTTTCGTTCCCCTGGCGTCCAGCCAGTAACTGGACTCGCCCGTCAAGGAGCGCTGTCTCAAATTAGAAGCATTATGGAATTATTATGCACAAAACAAAAGGTATTTTAATAAAACACGTATACTTACTAAAAGCTATATAATTAAATTATCTTTAAAATGGTGAAGGTTTCATAAAATGAAAATACGCTTGATAGTTTTTGCGTGATTCTCAGTACTTTATCAGCTATAGACAATTAGACATAACTTTACAATTTAATTACACTATGTAATATAAACATAATCTAAAATATATACAGATTAAGATAATAAGAAAATGCTCTAATTTAACCATTTTTTTTTCCAAATCATCACGACTCGCTTTGACGTGATCTTTAGTTTCAAATCATTAAAAGTCGGTTATCGTCGCCTGAAGTGCCTAGATCCAATAGAAACGTCTAAACCAAATTTTTTTGTGAGCAGGGTCAGAAACATACTACTAAGGTAATAAGGTTGAAAAGTGTTCATTGCAAATGTCCGCGATGGTACCTATACAAAATGTTTGTTAAAAAGCCTTTTCTCTAAAGCTACACTGACATACATCACACTAATAAGGTTTTTCACCAGTGTGTATCATCATATTCATCATTCTCCTACACATAACCCAGTTTATTTGGGGTCGGCGCAACGTCTTTTTCTTCCATACTTCTCATTAGGCATCATCTCGGTAATTACTCCCTGTCTAGCCATATCATCTTGCACACGTCCATTCATCGTTATTTTTCTCTTCCCCTACTCTATAGGCATCCACATTCAAGCTCAAAATTTTCCTCACGACATTTTCCTCATTCCTCTGCATCACACGCCCATACCATGGCAAACGATTTCCGCACAACTTATCAGTCACCAGTGTCACTTTCAGACTTCCTCTTATATACTCATTTCTTACCAGTGTTAGAATTTAGTTGAAATAAGATAGGCTATTGAATTTTGAAGTGTACTAATCTGTTGACTATTGTTGAGCGGATATGATACTTAATTTCTACGTTGGATATGATTGTCATCTTATACCACTAGATGGCGTTACTTTTGGTATGGCTACAATCCATTTATTTTGCCAAACATTGATTTTACATTCAAAGTTATGCATTCATTAATTCCTGTATTACACGTAACGTTAAATCAAATATTTAAAAGAATTTTAGAATTGTTTGGGTTTATATTTAAGATACCAATTAATGATACTGTTTTACCAAACGAAGGTGGCGCGCTACATCCGGTCCCCACTCTTGATGATTGCCGGCGCAGCGCGTTAGCTCATGGCTCAGTCTGTTACTAGCTGTGTTCCAAGCAAGTGAAATAATTTAAGTGTTACGTGTGTCCAAAAGTGAGTTTTATCGAAGAAGAACCAACACCAGTGTGCATACGAATATGTTCTGGTAAATTACCCTTTTCACTAAAACTAGCTGACATAAATCACTCATTAGGTCTTTCGCCAGTGTGTATATGAATATGTCGTGATAAACTAGTCTTTTGATTATAACTACGTTGACATACATCACACTTATACCGTTTTTGACCAGTGTGTATACGAATATGTTTTGTGAAATCAGACTTTTGAGTAAAACTACGTTGACATACATCGCACTTATACGGTTTTTTACCAGTGTGTATAAGAATATGTCGTATTAAACTACGCTGTTTACTAAAACTACTTTGACATACATCACACTTGTACGGTTTTTGACCAGTGTGTATACGAATATGTTTTGTTAAATCAGAGTTTTGAGTAAAACTACGCTGACATACATCGCACTTATACGGTTATTGACCAGTGTGTACAAGAATATGTCGTGTTAAACTATGCTTTTCACTAAAACTACGTTGACATACATCGCACTTAAAAGGCTTTTCACCAGTGTGTATACGAATATGTGTTGTTAAATTGCTCTTATCATTAAAGCAACGCTGACAAACATGACACTGATGTTTTTCACCAGTGTGTACACGACGAACATGTTTTGCTAAATTACCCTTGTGACTAAAACTACGTTGACATACATCACACTTATACGGTTTTTGACCAGTGTGTATACGAATATGTTTTTTTAAACTGTCCTTAACACTAAAGCAACGCTGACATACATCACACTTATACGGTTTTTGACCAGTGTGTATACGAATATGTTTTTTTAAACTGTCCTTAACACTAAAGCAACGCTGACATACATCACACTGATAAGGTTTTTCACCAGTGTGTATACGAATATGCTTTGTTAAACTGCCCTTATCACTAAAACTACGTTGACAAACATCACACTTATACGGTTTTGCACCAGTGTGTATACGAATATGTTGTGTTAAATGACAGTTTTTAGTAAAACTACGCTGACATACATCGCACTTATACGGTTTTTGACCAGTGTGTACAAGAAAATGTCGTGTTAAAATATGCTTTTCACTGAAACTACGTTGACATACATCACACTTATACGGTTTTTCACCAGTGTGTACACGAATATGTTGTGTTAAATTAGACTTTTGACTAAAAATACGCTGACATACCTCACACTTATACGATTTGTGACCAGTGTGTATACGAATATGATTTGCTAAATTGCCCTTGTGACTAAAACTACGTTGACATACATCACATTTGGGTTTTTCACCAATTTGTGTACGAGCATGTTGTAACTTTTTTTTTACTCGATTCAAATTACGCTGATCACATTTGTAAGGCTCTTTGAAATAAGTGTCAGGTTTGGACGTACGTTTTTGAGTTGTCCGGATAACTTTAGAGTCTGATTTTTCCTTTTTCGTTTGCTCGGCTGTTATTGCATCTTCTAGTTCTGTTCTTCGAGTTTCTAGGTTTGGTTTCTTCGCAACGGTAGTCCCTGTGATTATAAATCTGGTAAGTACAATGTTGGAAGAAGGTTGACAAGCACAAGAATCAAATAATAGCGCTTTGCATGACTCAAACTAGGACCGAAAAGGAGGAATTTCTGGAGACTTTGAACCCTCCGAAAAAAATAAAGAAGAATAAGGCACTGCTATTTGCTATGGCAATAGTCAATACCATAGGTAATACAATTTTATTAGTGTACTAAATTGTTGTAATAAATAATTTATAATCATTTGAAGTTCAATTCTATCCTTTTTGATGGAAAAAGAACTGACAAGCACATCACTACTAAATACTAAGAGTAGAGTGAAATATTTAATTGATCCTCTAAAAAGTTATGGATTTTCTATTGATATACGCCTTTTTAGGGTTCCGTACCTCAAAAGGAAAAAACGGAACCCTTATAGGATCACTCGTGTGTCTGTCTGTCCGTCTGTCACAGCCCATTTGCTCCGAATCTAATGAACCGATTAAGTTGAAACTTGGTACACATATTATGTATTTTGGTAACCCAAACACGGACATGTAACGTAAATAAATGAATTTTTTGAATATGGGGGTCCCTTTTGGGGAGAAAATAAGTACAATTAAAAAAAGTTTTGTAAACTGTACTGTGGTGTCTTGGTTTTGGTTAGGTTTAGGTATCACAGTAAATCACTGTTTGTATTATCACTGCGTTAGGCGTGCGGTCATAACGGCCGCCCGGACCAGACTGAGTGTGGCGCACCACTCCACAATCCCCCCACTGCGCAACCCCTACCACAGCACGCATAACTTGTTTATTAAACGTCACATCTCTTCTTTACAAAATGTAAAAAACAATAATAAAATCATTTGCTTATAAAATAAATGGCTGACAATATTTCAATTAATCTTGCCCGTAATTATTCAGAAAGCTAGTCGTTCGTTCACAAATCTAGGTCTTCATGGAGAAGAAGTACAAGAAACTTCATGGAAACAGTATTAAAGTATTCTATCAACACATTTCTTACATTTCCATAACTTATCGTTAACTTCAAAACAGTTCTATCTCTTGGACCATTACTCAGAATAATAGCAACAATAGAACTTGAATATTGCATTATACAATTTCAACACATTAGCAATATAATATACCTTACACAAAGACATAATCATAATAAACAATAATTACGGTATAATATATGTAAATAGTTTGTGAATCAAATTCATTACTGGAATCACCAGTTTCTGATTTATGGACCGTCCATTTACTTTCTTTAATTGAATAATGTTTCTACGTGACGTCTGTTCTGTAATATCATCCTGTTCTTCATCACCAACTCTTCTTTTTTTTTTAATGAGATTGTTCATTAAATTGTTAAGTTAATACATTTCCTTTAATCAGTTTTGTTGTTTTCTTTGATCATAATATTGCTATGTTACTTTACTTTCAAGTAATTTCACATTTTTGCTAGTCTAGCAAAGATTTCAAATTTCAGATTTCAAATTAGCTAGCTTTGTTATTTTACTTTCAAGTAATTTGAAAATTTTTGCTAGTCATAATGCTAGTGTTGTGAAAGACATAAATCCTTTAGGCTTTATTTCAAGGCCAAAATAGATTTACAAGACTTGGGGACTATTAGTCTCAAAAGTCACGACTCCTCTGAGTCTTTTAAGTTCCGAGTTCTTTGACTCTTTGAATTCTATGTCCTCTAAGTATTATATTTTAGACACACATCTAATTTTAATATTTTTTTCTTGGCTTAACTTTAGATAAGGAGTCAGGCGACTCAAACCCAAATTCTTTGAGACATACTCGAGGAAGTAGCTATCATATGCAGGTTTGGGCAGTACCTGAATTTCTTATTATTTGAAATACGTGTTTGAAATGCAACTACCTGTTTGGTATTTGTTATCAAAGTACTACTTACTCGAGGAAGTAGCTATCATAGGCAGGTTTGGGCAGTAACTGAATTTCCAGTTAAATGAAACGAAATTTAAATCATGTATAAAACGCACACTATGCAGCCAGGCATATTATAAGTTGGGAGATTACATTGCTGACAAAAATGCTGGGCTAAATGCTGGTCCTGCTCCACAAGGACGCTTAAACTAATTGATTAGCATTCGAAAATATTGTTGGAGCTGCTGAAGATCATGAAAAGAGAAAATTTTCTTTGCATTGTGTAAATTCAATCTCTTAATATTGTATAATTGCATAGCACATGTGTGAGCACTATGTAGCTAATATAAAGCTACCTTTTACTGGGTTCGTCTTTCACTTACTTGAATGTGCCCTGGCGGTTGAGAGTATGTCATGCTCACTCAAATGTCTCGCTGGTGGTGGCGTGTGTGTTGGATCATTAAGTTCCCTTCAAAATGGTTGAGCTAATTGGTGCTGATCCATGCGTCATGTTCGTGAACGGGCGCCGTCAGTTGGGACTGGTCGTCTCTTAGCTGCCACGGCTTATTTTTAATTTAGTTGTTTTTAGTTTTTATCTTTTTCATTACGGACGCTTTTAACGTGCACGTCTTTCTACATTGTTCTCACATCTATATTTTCAATATGAACGATGTAACCAATATTATGTAAAATATTTGATTTAAAAGAGTGTCCGTGGAGTTTCTTGCCCGTTCTTCTCCAGGATCTACGCTTTGGAATGGGCAACTAGCTTCATTTTTCTGACTGACCGACCCAAGACCGACCCTTTGACAATTCAAAAGTGCCTGTAATTGGTTTATTTGAAATAAATGCTTTGAATTTTGAGTTTGAGTTTGAGTTTCTTGTTAGTTGAAATACAACTACCTATTTGGTATTTGTTTTCAAACTACTACTTATAAACGTAATTTGTAATTAATATTTCAAATACCTGACGCTGAAGTGTTTTGTAGCTAGTATTTCAAACACTTATGACTTCAAGATACATTTTTCCATAAATACATTTAGTGATCTTATTAATGAAAACGAAAAATAAGCTGCCTCATACATACACTAGAATCTGCACTAGAAGCAGTATGTGTTAATGTTTAGAGTTGGCAAAACTACGTGTACTGACTGAATTGTTCAATTTTCCATTGAAATAGTTATGAATTTTATATATTTGTATGCTTGTATAAATTTGAGTTATAGGGCTCTATAACTACCTATCACTTGTACCATAAGTATTCCAAAATTATATAAGCATTATTAGCACTTTCAAGTGTGCAAGTTGAAATCGTTCTTACATAAGGGCACTTACGACAGTTACAAGGCTCTGAATGTATTTTTTATTTTAAATAAACAGAGTCAAAATATTTTGTATTTCAATCGAAGCAAAGCATATTATATTTTGCCCAGCCCTGATCACAGGTAAAATTAGCTTACGAATCTATTTACATAAATTCCCAGTTTGGCAATAAAAATGCTGCCACTGGTAAGCAAAACGATTCTGTTTTGTTTGTAAGAACCAAGCATTAGTTACTAACCAGACACTAAATATAACTTGATAGTTTTTTTTTTAGTTTTATTGAACTCAAAAGAATTAATTAAACAAAATACTAACATTGTTCATTGCAAGATTTTGATCACTTACTTAACAAATTAAAGTGCTTTTAATTTCATTTAAATAAACAGATGTGGTCCCGATTGTATCTGCACTTTTTATATTGGTAAGTGAAAACATTGACAATTTGAAGTATTTAAACAAAGTAATACCATATGCCTAGCCTTCTCCCAACCATGTTGGGGTCGACTTCCAGTCCAACTGGATGCAGTCAAACACCAGTATTTTACATGAAGCGACTGCTATCTCACCTTCAGTTACTGGGTAATACCCTTTGGTTAGACTGGTTGTCAGACTTTCGGGCTTCTGACGACCCGTAACGACTGTCAAAGTTTCACGAATTACAGCCGGGACCAACGCCTTAGCGTTTTTTTTTTTTTTAAATATTGAAGTCACCACACATAATTACTTCTTTATTTACAGTTTCAAGTTTTGCCAAAACATTCAGTTTCAAGTTTTGCCAAAACATTAATTACTGACTCAATTATAGAGTATTTTTAATAATTTGGGGGTCTGTCAACGCATATGGTATATTATGACGTGCTTAACTAGCACAACACAAGAAAGTTCACAGCTAGGTATGTTCAACAGATAATTCAACTGTCTTTACGAGTTTTTGATTGAATACAACTTTTGATTAGGATTAGTGAACCAGCACACACAATATTATTTTCATGCAATTTAACTGCAATGGTTCGTGTCACTATAATGACTTGACCTTATGTTCACGTTCTGTGTCCAAACAGTTTATTCTTTCATTATTTCTTTTTTGTTTTGATATCATCTTTTTTCATTTAAAAACTATTACAGTAATAATGGCATTAGGGTCATAAATGTATTCCTAATTGATGAAATTATGTATTTGTAGGAAGCCTGTGGCATACAATAATTTTGAGAAGAATGACTCAGTTTGTTGCAAAGTAATTTCCATAACCCCTTTTCCAAAACTATCAGAAAACATAATGGAGCAGTAAAAACTTTACTACTTACAAGGAAGAGAACTAGTTTTTAACTGAACTACTTGCAATGGACCTTGTTCAATGCCTGGTGTATCCTGATTGGTGATACAGACCCAAACACTTCCTAACTGGGACGGGTTCTCCGTTGCCTCAGTTTGGAGAGTGGCAAGTTTGGATTTCCTTAGCAAAGAACAATGAGAGCTGCTGAGAGTTGGCGAGTCCACTTGTCTGCATTAGATTTGCACATGTCCACTAACTCATTTGCAGCAAGGATATGCTTCTGAATTAGTTTTTTTCCAGACCTCACATACCTAGTATAAAGTGACTGTATTGACTCTTCTTATACCTGAATTTCAGACTAAGCGTTGAGTGTCAATCTCATAAATGTTCTTACTTTAATTTGATAGTTATTTGATTTATTTAGTAGCAAAATAATTTTTTTCTTATATTTGAACTGCGTTTTTTTATTTTTTTTATTCCTTATTGCATCTTTTTGATTTTATTTAGTTTTGCATATTTTTTCATTTTATTTTGAGTTACTTTATAACTATTATTATTATGTTTCAATTTTCTATATAGAAACTTCAGTAAGGTCTATGTTTAGTAAGGAAGAAATGTTGAAATTGGTTTTATATTATTCAATATAAGTTACTAGTTTTCATAGCCAGAGTACATTCTTTTTGTTTTGTTTCAGTAATTTAGTAACTTGTACAGTTGCATGAATTAATTGTGCTACTTACATGTATACCTACTTACATGTTTTCCTATTTATCTGGTACCATTCAGACTTAACTGAATTACCACATTAATAATAACTCATTTAAAATGCAACGAAAGACATTCAAAACTACTGTTCCATTTCAAACAGAACAACAACAAATTTATAGTATACTCGTCATAAAGAAGGATATTATTATTATAGCGTAACTATAGTGAAAACCAATAAAATTGTCTGTATTTAACTGATAATTAATCTTATAAGATAACTGATGATTAATCTTATAAGATCAATGAAATAATATTGCTTGGAAAGTAGACCAAACGAAACATTGTTATTTTCACTCGAAGGCATACTTTACTTTGCAATCTTTAAAGTGTTTATTATAAATATGAAACTTTAAAAACTGTATTGAAATTATAAGTTTCTTGTAACACTAAAAGGTGTTATAATAATGTTTAAATTTCGAGATAATTGTTTTGATAAAACCTAGTTGCTTTTTATTTTCACTAGCGCTGACCCAATTTCTGTTGAAATCTCGTTCTTGGGGTTGGGGTTGGGGGGTTCGTTCCAGGTAAGGTACTGTAGAGGTTTTACCATATACAAGCCCAAGTATGTAACTGGCTGACATTCGATTATTCAAACATCGAATATTCTTATAAAAAGTGATGGTCGCTTTTTATAAGATTGATAGATAGCGAATAGCTAGGGCTCCGCGTAGGACCTAGGGAGTGAACTATAATTTTATTTCTATTTTAATATAGCGGGCTTCAGCCCCATTTCTTCTTAAACTACTGTCTTTTATTATAAAGTAGTTAGCCTCCCGCTGTGAGGTTCGAGTCCTCACATTTGGTGGAGGCGCCGCCGCCGCCGTAGTAGAAGTCTTACATTGACCGCGCGTAGGCCCGCGGTATCCTCTCGAAGGTTTTTGGATTGCGCCGATACGGCCGAGTTTAGCAAAGCGAAGTATTTAAGAATTTGTTGGTGTTTGGCGTAGAAGTTATTCCGCCGGACGCAGGACGCATCACTATCGCACGCCTAGCGATATGAGGAGCAGTGGATCCCCTTAAACAGACTAAGTGGTTTTAAATATTATTATTAGAGAGTGTTCGACATGGTGCTGATGTTGGATTATTATTTCACGGGCATCGACGCCCGATGTCTTGAAAAGTTTATTGCCGATTTTTTGCGAATAGCCAACATCAATGGATGGCGAGAAAGCGATTGGTCGCTAATTTTGGGTGCGTTTCTTGCAAGTGCTGCAAGATCTTTTTACAATTATACATGGTCGGACGGTATGTCCTTTGAGGCACTGTGTGACGCATTATGGGCAGAATTCCCATGTAAATGCCATAAGGGAAAGATTATTAGTTGTGCGCCACAAGAGGCGGACGCACAAGAAAGGTCTGTTGAAGACAGACAGGAAGATGTTTTGCGTGTAGATGATAACATGCAATTAATTTCTAGTGAAAGAGAGCAGGAAGTTGATGTGTTAGAAAAATGCAATGCAGGCAGTGAAGTAGATGAAGATGAAGTTGAGGTCATTGCTGAGTTCAGCAGCGCGGCAATAGTGACCGAAAACGATGTACAGACAGACGAGGTGCTTATGAAGGAAGACCAGGAAGCACTGGAATATTCGGGTCTGTCCAATCCTGTTATTATTATGTCTAATATGTCTGTGTGTCAACACGATCATGTTCACGATGTGAAGAATAATATAAATAACATCGCTTGTGAACAATTTGATCAAGACGATCAAGATAATTTAAATTTAAAATCTTCGATTTCAAAGGAGAATGCCCATTCCGGTCTGTCGTCGGAGACAAAGGAGATTGGTGATTTTTGTCTTTTGGAAGTCGATTTAAAGTTAGGTGAACAGAATGTGGAGTCATGCGCAATCGAGACAACGGTTGATATCGCGCAAGTAGAAAATAAATATATTGAAAAAAGTTGTGATAAGTTCCCTAATATCCCTTTACGACACCGAAGTGTCATGTATAATCCAAAACGTGTTTTATTGAAGAAGAAAAAGAATTTATCTATAAGGAAGATAAAATGTAAAAGATTGGTTCCTAAAATAAATAATTTAAAAAAGGATAAGAAAACCAATAATTATTTTGTAAAGAAGTTTTCCATTTCAAAATATATGTTTTGTAAATTGTATAAAAGGAGGTTGAGAGATATTTTTGAAAACTATATTATTAGATGTAAACTTTTTAAACCTCTTACATTTATTGGATGGAAACTTTTTCTTTTAAGAATTATTTAATTGTCATTGTTCTTTTTTTCAGTTTATCATGTCACTGCATTACATTTATGATATCAGCAGGGCATGAAGTAATAATGTATTATATTTTCTAATGTTCTAATATTGTGTTTTTTGTGTAATATTTCATATGCTGAGGCATCGGACGCAACCAACAGCGTGTGTGGTACACCACAACGCTGCCCACTACATTGAAGAGCATGAGGGAGTGAACACCTACGACAACGTCGCTTCGTTACGGGTCGATAGGGCCAGTTAGCATGGACATCCTCCAGTATTTTAGTATGACGTATTAGGAGTAATGGAAGTTTTGAGAAACTGTGAATACCTTCTAGAGGGGGGGTGACTTTGGTATGAGTTGTAACCAGCTTTGCTGACGGGACATAGTCCTTGCAAAGTGTGTTGAGTTGACACAATTGGTGCAGTTTATATCAGAGGATCCACAGTTTGGTCAATATGGACCAGTAATAATACGTAAGGGTTCAGTGTTGACATTACGCGATATTTTTCTTTGAATTTGCTGGAGATTGAACATGAGTTAGGTTCTGCGTTAGAATTTTGACTTCCTGGCGCATTCCTCCCTCTGGCTCGATACTGTCCGATGGATTAATGAATCACGATGTTGAGTTCTTTAGATTTTCAACCCCTTCTGGGCTGATGTGAATTTTCACATCGTATTGTTTTGTAGGGGGTACGTCATTCTTTTCCCTCTGGGTTTTGTTTGACGGGGCTCAGACTGGATAAATGCGATATTTTTGGGTGCACATTGGCACACTTTAATGTTAACTTATCTGACACTTAACATAGTGTTAGATTTTCGCGTTTCGTTTGTCCAGAGCTAAGCCTGTATATATAAATACGAAACCCCGAATTGTCGCCGTTTTCCCGGAGTTAGGTAGGGTGTCTATTTTTAGGTTTAGGTAGGTTTTGTCTGTATGATCGAATGTCTTGGTCTGAATAAAAGTTTTATTTGGAAGTTGACTACGTTAATCCTTTTATTCAAGGGTGGGCGTAGCTCATGTAGAGGTTTTACCATATACAAGCCCAAGTATGTAACTGGCTGACATTCGATTATTCAAACATCGAATATTCTTATAAAAAGTGATGGTCGCTTTTTATAAGATTGATAGATAGCGAATAGCTAGGGCTCCGCGTAGGACCTAGGGAGTGAACTATAATTTTATTTCTATTTTATTATAGCGGGCTTCAGCCCCATTTCTTCTTAAACTATTGTCTTTTATTATAAAGTAGTTAGCCTCCCGCTGTGAGGTTCGAGTCCTCACAGTACCCATTGGATTTATTTAAGCTTATTTAGCTTACAGGTACCCACTATTCATTTGATAGTTTACCTTTTCAAATTACTTCGTAATGTTATGATATCGATTAACCAAATACTTAATCTATCAGTTTAGGTACCCACTATACATTTAATAGTTTACCTTTCCAAATTACGTGTAATGTTTTGATACCGATTAACCACATAATCTATCAGTTTCGCACTTTCCACGACTCATTTGCCTTTTTGGCAATTTTGTTATAGTTTAGTTGGCACACATATCAACAAATGAGGTCATTATTCTTTTTTTTTTTTTTTATGTAGGTAGGTAAGTAAACATTATTTTTTATTCGTGACTCACGTGAGTCACGGTAAATAAACAAAAAAAATTAAATGCCAGTCACGAATGATTGACGATTTGATTTGATTTGACAATGATGATGATGCATTAAATGACATTCACGGTTTTCACGATTATTCACTGTCATTTCATGTGTATTTTCTTAAGAGCAATAGGTACACTCTTAGGTATTGGTAGTTTTATGAATATATGCTATGTTTTACCACAAGTTATTCAGGGGAAACTTAAACTACATGAAACCTCATTCGTTAACTTGCCAACATATCTCGCAACCATTAGGTTGTTTTAATTTTAAATTTTATGCACGACATACCTTAATCCTCGTCGCCACTTGTGGTGTCTTGGTTTTGGTTAGGTTTAGGTATCACAATAAAACACTGTTTGTATTATCACTGCGTTAGGCGTGCGGTCATAACGGCCGCCCGGACCAGACTGAGTGTGGCGCACCACTCCACAATCCCCCCACTGCGCAACCCCTACCACAGCACGCATAACTTGTTTATTAAACGTCACATGTACCGTGTGACATATCAAATGAAAGGTCTTACTGTGGCGGTTTCAAATATATTTTTTTTATAATTTTAAAATAAATTGTTTTGAAGATATTTAAGAAAATAGACGAAAATTGACCATTCCCCCCCCTTATCTCCGAAACTACTGAGCCTAAAATTTTGAAAAAAATACAGAAAATAGTTCTTTACCTATAGATTACAGGAAAACCTATCAAAGTTAATGGTCTTGTAAATCTATATAATAATATATAAAATTCAAAGTCCTGTCTGACTCATTGACTGATAATAATCAAGGCACAGTCCAATAACCACTGGACCTAGAGACATGAAATTTTTCACATATATACCTTATACAGTGTAAACATCCATTAAGGAAGAATTTTTGGAAATTCCATCCTTAAGGGAATAAAATAGGGGATGAAAGTTTGTATGAAAAATCTTAACTCTTGAGTTATTAGACTTGAAACTTAGCAGGAATATTCATCTAAGTTAATTATAAAATTAATCATTTTTAGTTTTCCTAAACAACCCCCTTTTTCATGGATGGGAAATCATCAAATGACTTCTCCCGCTCGGGGTGGAAAGGAAGGGCGTGTCATACTTTTACTGACTAAAACCCAGCCGTGTTCCTTCAGTTGCCTATGGCAGGGCCACGGTATCTCTTTCGAACAACCCGCGACCCCAGAAGACGGGATTGGTGGGTGTCAAAGTTTGTATGGAGGAATTTTACCACGCGGTCCGATTTACTCAAAACTCAGTTTTTGTACTTGAGACCAAAAATGAAGACTAACTAACGTGTATCAGGGTTTTCCAAAAATCTACCCCGGGGTGGTGAAAAGGGGTAGTAAATTTTACAGCGGAGGATTTTATTGAGGATTGATTAACTTGAAAATTGGTGTAAATAATGTTTGAGCCAAGTTAAGGAAACATCCCAGACGATTTTTGAAATTCTACCCCTGTAAAACAGGTCGTGAAAAACAGGGTTACATTTATATGAAAAATCTTATTAATTTGGTTAATAAACTTGAAACTTAGCACAAATACTTGCTTATGCAAGTAATAAAGTTTGTCATTATTAGTTTTTCAAAACTACCGCTCAAAGGGGGTTTAGGGATGTTAAAGTTTGTATGGAAGAATTTTAAAGCGGGCAGTCTAGTATCTCAATATTGTGGATACAAACTTACTAAGCCTCCGCTGTCCGTCCGTGCGTCCGTCCGTCTGTCACAGGGCTGTATCTCATGAACCTTAATATGTAGACAGTTCAAATTTTCACACATTGTGTATTTCTATTACGACTATAACAACAAATAATAAAAATAAAGTGAATTTAAAATTAAAGAGGGCGGTCCCCATACAAAACTTTTCATTTTGAAAAAGAAAAAAAAAACCTGTGTGTGAGGTGTTATTGTCTAGAACTCATCGAGTAGAGTACAAAGATATATTTTTTTTTATCTTCCAAAATGAAGAAATAAGGGGCCGTAAAAGTTGACAATTTTATAACATTTTTGTACAAGCTCCATTATATAATGTACCTTATACTATATTTAATCAACAAATACTAAAAACGGCGATTCATAAGGTATTTTGTTTAAATATGGTCGATTTTCTGCAACTGCAAAAAATAGCCTTGGAATTCACAGTATCATTATGAAATACAAAGTTATCTTTGCGATTGTTAAACATATAATATGGTACGGAACCCTTTGTGAGCGAGTCCGTCTCGCACTTGGGCGGTTTTTTTTTGTTACACGTATTTATAAAAAGCCTAGCCTAGCCTTTATAGGTATCAATAGAAGTACAAAAAGTTTTTTGTTCTAGAGGCACGTTTGCTTCTTTTCCTGGGCTACTCAAAGTAGTTTGTCTCAGCAGCTAAGACAGCGCACCCCGACCAAAGGGTTATGTTAGAACTGTGACTGGCGGGACAGGCTTCTGCGCCCTACTGCCGGCCTCGCTGCCGGTGAGGCGATCCGACCAGTGCTCGGCGAATGGCTCGGGAGGAGGCTCGGCTCCCTGTCGTTTCGGGCGACGCAGGTGCTCTCGGGGCACGGTTGCTTCGGGAAGTACCTTTGTCGCATAAACAGGGAGCCGGTCGCTCGGTGCCACCACTGCGTCCACTGTCGGGAGGACACGGCGTGGCATGCACTGGCAGAGTGTGCCGCATGGGAGGAGCCGCGCCGTGCCCTCGTAGCAGAAGTCGGAGCCGACCGTCGCTCGCTCGGTGGCCGGGAGCGCCGAGTCGTGGGATGCGGTGATCTCCTTCTGTGAAACAGTCACTTCGCAGAAGGAGGCTGCGGAAAGGGAGAGGGAGACCGAGACGACTCTCCTGGCCCGCAGCATGCGGAGCGGTCGTCGGCGAAGGGCGGACAGCGCCCTCTTCCAGCCCCTGTGAACAGGTTCTGAGGGTCGGCGGACTCGGGGACGTCCGCCGGCCCCCATCCAGCTGGACCGAAGGCGGCGGCGCGTAATGTTCCACGCGCGCCCCTATTGGACGTCACGAAGGGAGTCCTACACCTCACCCTCTTCGCAGGCCGGCCTGCGAAGAGGATCGCACCAGCTGGGGATCGCACCAGTTCCCATGATCACCGGTCCGGGGGGCCTACTCCCTAAGTCCGTCCGTCTTTCCGTCCGTCCGTTCATCCGTCCGTCTGACATTACGATCCATCAAAACAAGTGTAAAAGTTAAATTTTTCGGATGGGCAAAAACACATCGGGAGTAGGGACAACCGGCAAATCATGTTGTCATTTATACTTCGTTCGGGCCCCGAACAAATCATCCATCCGTATGCGATACGGAGTAAGAAACGCCCGTAACGAAGGCCGAAACTACGGGCTTCGTGCTTAGGGAGTAGGCCCCCAGGGACCCAATTCCGGGCTCGAGCTAGATATCACGACCATGGATATAAATCTTTGTTTCAAATCTCCGCATCAATGTCCGGTTCAAATCTCGATACTATCAAAAAACCGTATTCTGGTTGACCATGGAGAAAGATTTACAACGGAGAAAATAATCTCGTCTAAAAGACGTTCCATTTTTATCGATTCACTTTGATTATAATCGATTATGCTACGTTTTTCTTTTTTTTTGTATTAATGACGTGTTTAATTTATTAAATCCAAGCAAACACATTATAAAAGATAATTTTAGTAAGTATATTTTGTTTCTATAACTTTTTTTTTTTATAATTACTTACTGAAAATAGTAATTGCAAAGTAGCGTGAGCCGAAACGCATTTCGCATGATTTGTGTCCTTTTTCTGACGTAGGTAGGTTTTAACTTTTATATTAAATAAGACTATTTTTAATCGCGATTAAAAAGGTGTGGAATAAAATTAGTTGTCATGAACTAAAATTCACAGCAACACCTTGACAAAGTGCAAAAACAGTACTGTATTTTTTTTTCTTTTGCTTATATCTCGAAAACGGTGTGTCCTATCGCAAAAATAATGAAAATTTGGCCCCCTTTATGATGCCCATAAACCCCTAAGCCTCTTCATGTAGGTACCAAAAAAAAAAATACGAATATAAACCTACGAATGTAAATTTTGACAGATGTTCCAACGGAGATTTCATATCTCCATACCTTAGGACCAGCCGTAGTATCTCGCTGGTTTGCGATCGAAAAATGTATGAATGGAGATCGTTAGAATAGCAATTTTTCGTTTTTACGGAGATAAGCAGTTTCTCGACTGATATTTCGACATGGAGATAATTTCCATGCCACCGGAATTGGCCTCCAGGTGTGAGAAGGGAATACCGGGATGGTTTTTAGTCAGTAAGAGTCTGACAGACCCCTCCTCCCACACCCCGTGGCCTACTCCCTAAGCACGAAGCCCGTAGTTTCGGACTTCGTTACGGGCGTTTCCTACTCCGTATCACCTACGGATGGATAATTGGTTCGGGCCCCGAACGAAGTATGAATGACAACATGATTTGCCAGTTGTCCCTACTCCCGATGTATATTTGCCCGTCCGAAAAATATAAGTTTTACACTTGTTTTGATCGATCGTAATGTCAGACGGACGGATAAACGGACGGACGGAAAGACGGACGGTCTTAGGGAGTAGGCCCCCAGGCGAAGGACATTAGTGTCCGATCGAAAGTTCGGTTTCGGTTTCGGTCGAGTTTCGGCGGAAAACCTGCCAAAACTACGACCGAAACCGAAACTGCATTCGGGAGTTCTCGCGCTATGCTCGGACATGTTCGGCGCGGTAAATTCGCGGTAAAGACGAATTATCTTTTAGGTAGTACCTACTCAAATAAACACCTCACCTATTGTATGTATTTTTAAGGTTCAATTAATATTTTTAGGGTTCCGTATCAAAATGGTAAATAGCAACCCTTAAGGTGCGACTCAGCCTGTCTGTCCCAGCTGGATATCTCAAGAATTACTAATGCTATCAACTTGAAATTTGGAACAGTTTTACCTAACTTGACGTTTACCCAACTATTTTGCAAATAAGGAAGAAACAAAAAAAATTTTTTTTTTGCAACAGGGACTGAAAGGGGTCTTAAAAATTCAAAGTGGGGTTACTAGGGCATGTGTGGTATCATATGAAAGAGCGCTGTTTGCACATTCTCAAACACATTTTTTAAGGCGGCATAGTTTTCGACTTATGATGAAAAATGTAAAAAAAATACCGTTCCCCCTTTATCTCCGAATAAGGAGAGACAAGAGAGAGAGACACGGGGAGATCTCGGACATAAGGGCCCTTATCTCCGAAGTTTGCATAGAGAAAAATCTGAAATTATACTATGTGATAGAAGAATTATGGAAATATTACAGGAAAAATAAAACGATGTCTCTAAATAGCACACTTTTTCAGAAATCGGAACGAAACCCTCGGTGCGCGAGTCCGACTCTCTCTTGACCAGTTAGACAGACTGAGTCGCACCATAAGGGTTCCTTTTTACCATTTTGGTACGGAACCCTAAAAAATAAAACTGACTGATTGTAATAACGTTTTATTTATTTTTCCCTCAAAACATGAACCTTGTAAGGAAGTTTCGGTTTCGGTTTCGGCCGAAACTGAGACCGTTGCCGAAATTCGGTTTCGGTCGTAAAAACCAGTTTCGGTCGGACACTAAAGGACAACTATGATTTTCCCCCCGGAACAACAAAAAAAAGGTTACAACACGACAAACGGGTGAGACACAAAGTTCAGTATTGTGTGCACTTGAGGTGTTGTTCTTATTTATTTGTATTTTACCATCTTTTATAAATATTATTCTATAATAATACATAGAGAAAAAGAAAGAAAGAAAGAAAGAAAAAAAAGAAAAAAAAAAGATGGTAAAATACTAATAAATTGTAAGCAAATATATAGATATTTGCTTACAATTTATTAGTATTTTACCATCTTTTTAAATGATGGTGAAATAGAACCATTAGGACCATTTGCTTAGAGATTTTGATATGGAGGGACATTGAATAATACACTTAACACCAGAGACATGAAGTACAAATTGTACTAACGTCCACATACGCTCTGTTCCTAAACTATCTGATCAAAGTTTAAACAAACCTTGTTCAAGGGAATTATTAACACATTCATCTGTATTTTAGAAGCCTCCAACTTTATATTTCACGAAAAAATTCCAATTTTGTTCAAGCTATTATTTCGTTTATTATTCTCTTTTCCATAAAAAATACATTTTAAAATATTTCTTAAAAAAAATATAAAAAATACTGCAATGCTATTCTGTAAACATCTCACCGTGATAACTTAAGTGAAGTGAGCGTGAAGTGAGCTGTCATTCCACATGATGCTACGGATTGACACAATTGACAGCTCACTTCACCCAAGTTTTCACCGTGAGATATTTACAGAATAGCACTACAGCAGTGCGATTCTGTAACCATCTCACCGTGAAAACTTAGGTGAAGTGAGCATGGAGTGAGCTGTCAATAGTGTCAATTCCTAGCAAAAACAAACTCACTTCACCTAAGTTTTCACGGTGAGCTTTTTACAGAATCGACCGGCTGGTCCGCCGGTGTCGGGAGCAAGGGGCCTACTCCCTAAGTCCGTTCGTCCGTCCGTCTGACATAACGATCGATCAAAACAAGTGTAAAAATTAAATTTTTCGGACGTGCAAAAACACATCGGGAGTAAAGACAACTGTCGTATCGTTTCGTCATTCATACTTCGTTCGGGCCCCGAACCAATTATCTGTCCGTATGTGATACGGAGTAGGAAACGCCCGTGACGAAGGCTGAAACTACGTGCTTCGTGCTTAGGGAGTAGACCCCCTGGGTTCAAGCTACTGGTGGTAAGGGCTGCAGAGATAGGAACCTCCTCACAATATGAGCCGTATCGAGGAGTACTGCCTTCTGAATATGGCCCTTGATCCAACCGCCTAACGAGAGCCTCGAGAGATGTTGGTCGAGGCTTTCGGCCATCAGGCCTTTGGCCGTTACTACAATCAGCGCAATGACAGCCGAGCTCACATTCCACATGTCAACAACCTCGTGAGCTAAGTCGAGATATCTTATTTGTTTCTCTTTCTCAGCTTTCACGAGGTTCTTGTCATGTGGTTATTATTCAAGCTATCATTACTATTGCGTAAAAATAACTAAAACGCTGTATAAACCTATTTTAGTTAGTGTTTTGTCTTCTTTGAAACTCAAATCATAATTCGAAAGAAATTGATAAAACACTTCTATTACTAAAATATGTATTTAAAGAGGTTTTAGTTTTTTATGAATAAGGGTGTTACTAACTAACACTTACTTGTCGTTTCCCTGGCTCTTCGCTTCTTGTTGGATACTTCTTGTGCCTCTTCCACTTCAGTTTCAAACTCCATCAGAGGGACATCATCTTCTAAATCTGATTCAGAATCGTGTGGTGGTATATCTGCTACATCTAGACAGCTATTGTCTAAATTTTCCAGTTCTAGCTCTGTAAGTAAACAAAAACAGTCAAGAGTATTACTTGTTTATTATTGATATTTCTTATAAGTTGCAACAAAATGGGGTTTGGTTCCATTAAGTTGAATTAAACTTAATACTGCCAAAAGTTTGAAGTAGTTCAAAAAGTTATTTGATCACTATGGAATCACATACACACATACATTACATTATATTAACCTTTTTTTAAGATATTATTTAGTGATAATACTATTTATGTTCTTACAAACATACCATCACTTTGATGTTCCTCTTCTGGCTTAATAATATCATCTAGTTCCTCACAAACAGCTGGTAATTCTTCTTTGATAGCAATGTTTTCAGTTTGACATTCATCATCTATACTTATGTGCACTATTGGAGATATAATTAATCTGCTCAAAAACTCAAAGTGGTCTTGGTTTATTAAAGGATTGGGCTGTAAAAATATGGTTATAGTATTAGGAAAATATGGTGGTGATCACAGTCCCACGAGCACAAACCTTTTCTCATGATATTAAAGGGAACCACTGTACAAACGCACCCGGCGCTTTTATACAGGATGTAAGGGACAGCCCT
Source organism: Cosmia trapezina (assembly GCA_905163495.3). NCBI lineage: Eukaryota > Metazoa > Arthropoda > Insecta > Lepidoptera > Noctuidae > Cosmia > Cosmia trapezina. The sequence goes on along the minus strand of LR991046.1, from coordinate 3,955,826 downwards.
CCGCAAACTGATAGGGTGAATTCAGTATGTCATACTAAGATGACCGGTACATGAATTTTTTTCAGGAACGTTAAGGGAATCCAATAAACCTGATTTGTTTGTGTTTTTGTGCACAAATCGGAGCGTCTGTTACTGGTTGGGAGGGGTAGGTAATAGGTATGCGGTGAGTTCGATGAACTCTGAAGCTAGGCAGAAAGTGAACAGCTGATTTCACGCGTCGTTGGTTAGAGTATTTCAACATCCATTGTTGGTTTTTTATTTTTGCTGTTTTTTTTTGCGTTTTTTTTTACATAAATGGAGTGCTGCGAACACACAATGCATTTTTACATTGAAATAATGTGAATGTAACTGAAAAAAAAATTGAAAAAATGAAAATTTTCCTGAGAAAATTTCCGGTGGAATATGATTCAAAATGAGGAGCTGAATGCACCCTGTGAGTTTGCGGAGGGCTGTCCCTTACACCCTGTATACTAGCTATTTTTTTTGGGTACAATAGACCTTTTTTAGTGTATTATTGACAACAACAAAGTGCGCAAAATAATAGACGCCGAAATAAAAAAAAATTTACAGTACGAGTACCACATTGACCTTGAAATCAAGGTCAATAACCCTGAGGCTTTCATCGTCTAATATACGAGACATTCACCGCCTCATCTAACCCAAATGATTCACCAAAAATAGAGGGGATATGGCGCTCGGCGGCACCGCTCGCTTCGCTCGCTCGCCGTCGCGCGTTAAGGGTCACTGTTCTAACCTAACCTAACCTAACCCAAATGATTCACCAGCAATAGAGGTAATGGTCACTATTCTAACCTAACCTAACCTAACCCAAATGATTCACCAGCAATAGAGGTAATGGTCACTATTCTAACCTAACCCAAATGATTCACCAATGTGAAGTTTCGTACGCGCGGGTGTGATAGTACAGTGGAGTCGCACAATCTACTGTTGCATAGCTCGCGCTGACATGAGAGAGGACCGTTATCAAACTGCCACATACAAGTGTCATACAGAAGCTGTAGCAGTATTATATGGATTAACATGTAATATTATTGAGGAGTGACTTTTCAAAAGGGCTTAAATCTGTATTAACAGTTTTTTCAGTACAAAGAAAATATGATTACTCACCATGTATTCAAATTGTAAATTAAATGTGAAATAAGGTACTTGGTTGCGGAACACACTTTTTGTGCCCATTTTTACCAGATTAATAAGTGTTTTAGAAGCGGCCACATAATAAAATACGATGTACATAAGAGGAAAGAACAGATTGGCATTAAAAAAAAGGAAACCCGAAATAACACCTTCTTTTGACAAAAGTGTACATATTACCATTCAAAACTCAATGGTAAGCTTGGCTTGAAGCCCAGACACAACAGGTATGAGCTTGAGAGGAATCACTTCTATATTATACTGAAATTAGAAATTATAAAAATAAAATAATGGCTGCTGGAGAACACCTCACCTCATAATCGTCATTCATCATCTGAGCAAACAGCTCTTCGGCTTTCAGACATTGTTTCAGTAATTGGTAGCATTGCTTTAGTTTTGCGCAGCATAAGAAACAAGCAAGAATCGGTCTGATGTCTTCAGTTACAAACTGTAACAAAATTTGTCTTGCACTATTTTGTTTCTATGAAGAAAATACTTCTATTCTACATAGTACTGCTGTCCAAGCCATTAGTTGGTGGTCCTTAATGTGCGCCCCTTACAGAGAATGCTTAGGCATTCTCTGCGCAAGGGGTTCTACATACATATTTATTTTAAGTCCAGGCTTCCTCATACTGTTTTACGGAAGCACTGGGGCCGACATATTCGTGTAGGAGTGGCATTTAAAACCTAGGTAATTTACTTAAATAATTCGTACAGTTAGTCCAAAAATATCAACTTACTTGAATATCAGTCAGCTTCTCATAAAGTTCATGTAAGTCCCTGTTGACTACTACATACATGCGGACATTCTCCGCTAAACATATCCTACACATTGGCAGTTTTTCCATCTTATATCTCAAAATGTGTCACTCTTGCTATTAATACGATTATGATAAAATAAATCAACTTCCGTCGACCAAATTAAGAAAAGTAAAGCTAATAATATTGGTCTGTAAAATGAAAGTAAAGCTACTACCAGACCAGCGGGGCGAGCACGGGCGTACTCAAGACGTTTGTGACAAGACATGATAAATTATGTCATGTCTTAGAATTTGTCTTAAATGCTAGCACGGGTCAACCATGTGACATAATCTAGAGGCGCGACATGCCTTTCTTGTTGCTAAATTCATAGTGTGACATAGTAAATTGAAAAAATTATCAAATTAAATCTTTTTTCTTTCTTTTCTTTTCTTTTGCATAGAACTCGAAAACGGTGTGTCCTATGGCAAAAATAATGAAAATTTGGCACCCCTTTATGAAACCCATAAACCTATTATTCTGAACATGTAGGTACCAAAAAAAAAAATAGTAGTATTTAAGTAACTCTATGTACTTAAATTATTTCTTTATTTTTTTTTGTTGTTTTCGACGCGCATTATTTACATGTCTAAATATGTATTTTTAAAAATTAAAAAAAAACCGTTTAAATATATAAAAAATAGTAAGTAATTTATTTATTTACTTATTACAATTTTTTTTTTTGTTATCGCGCGCAATTCTTCACACAAATAAACCACCACCACACAATGCAAGAAAATAATTTATTGCCATTTGGTGCAGAGTAATTAGCAGGAAAACATTATTTTTTTCAATTTTCAAATTTTATCACCACCTCCGAACGAACGTGATAAAATTTTTCTTAGTCACCGTCAAAATGTGACATTTGTGATATAATTGGTGCGCCCATATTAGCAAATAAGACATAATGAGTCCCAACTAAACGTCAAGAAGTTATGTCACATTCAAGAAATTAACTCACGCCGCCGTGCTAGCATTTAAGACAAAACAGTTTTATCGCCCAAACTATGATAAAATGTGTGACTCAAGCCATGTCACAGTAGGCCGTGCTCGCCGGGCAGGGGGGGCACACATAACACTGTCATCAATTTCCATAGATGACAGCGACATCTGGAGTTTGGTGTGATAACAAAACTTGGCAGCCATCTTGTCTTGCTTGTCATAAAAACATTTCGGATTTTCTAGCTATCTAATCTGTGGGATTTTCGGCCATTGTCAACTCGTTCCCGACGTTGTTGATGCGCATTTCGAGTTTATCTCAGTTAATTCTGTTATTTGTTTTGTTGAGTTTTGTTTTTATTATTTCCTATTATTGTTATACTTTGTTTTTCGTTAGCAATGTTCATTAGTCATATTAGTTGTTTTGAACGAACTCCCAAGAATGAGTGAACCCCCAAGAAGATATTGTATTTTTGGCTGTGATGCTTTATGTAAGTGTTTACTACCGTACCGTACCTTTAATAAAAGTAAGAAAAAGTTTTATTTAGCCGTCTGCTATTCATTCATTTCATTCCAATTTCAGTGGCATACGGTGAACCTACCTCTTCACCGGTTCCCAAACCCTGACAACCACTACGAGGCCCGATTTGTTCACTGCTTGGATAGCGGCTGTTGGCGGCGAGGTTAGAGAAAGTGATTGTATGAAGATTTTAAAGAACAAAAGCAGTGATCACCATTTTGATCCCACATTCAAGACTGATTGATTGGTAATAATAAACGGACATTTTCCTGAACTGCATACGTGTTTTTAAAATTATATTATATCCCGATTGCCCATAATTTATAAACTCGTACGAGAGTTATATAGATAGGTACCTACCTATAGCTATAGCTGGTATGCATACTATGAGTACCTACTCAGTATGCATAGGTAGGTATGTGTATACATTAGACCCTTAGTTCACCCACCAAACGTATGGTGGCAGCACTTTCCATACATGCAAATTTTACCACAGAGTTGCCACTCTTTCTCTCTATACTTACTTTACTCTTTGTACCAGACAGAGATTTGACTACTGACTACCAGGTGACAGCTCAGCTGGCCAGCTACTTGACGTTGACAGCTAAGTAAAAGGGTGCGTTCCGAGTTGCATCAATTTCCATAGATGACAGCGACATCAGGAGTTTGTTTGGTGTGATAAAAAAACTTGGCAGCCATCTTGTCTTGCTTGTCAAAAAAACATTCCGGATTTTCTAGCTATCTAATCTGTGGGATTTTCGGCAATTGTCAACTCGTTCCCGACGTTGTTGATGCCTCATTTATGTACAGGAATTTTTTTTAAGCAGTGCGCAAATTTTCACAGGGTGTTCTACCCATGAATATGAACAACTTTCAGTATAGGACTAACTCTGAAATCGCGAAAAAAAAATCAGCTGTTCAGTACATTTATCTACACCAAACTCGTCAAAATGTAGGGAGCAGCTGGTTTTTTTTTCGCCATTTCAGGTTTGGTCCATAGTAAAAGTTGTTCATATTCATGAGTAGAACACCCTGTGAAAATTTGCGCAGTGCTTAATAAAATATCCTGTATAGGTACCTAGTCTAAGGTTGATGCGCTTCTCGAGTTTATCTCAGCTAATTCTGTTAAAATTGTTTCTTGTTACTGTTATTTGTTTTGTTGAGTTTTATTTTTATTCCTATTATTATCTCCTTTATTTCATTTATGTACAGTCGCCAGCACATCAAGTTACCCCACTTTGACCTTGAGCGCGTTATGAGCAACAACAGCGCGAATCGTACGAAAGAGATAAATAGCTTTTTATCAGTTCTTACTCGTAATGTTTCGTGCTGCAGTGTGACGTGAGTGTGTGCGTATGCGCGTCGTAGTGTAGAATAAGATACTATGCGATAAGAAATAGCGTAGCAGTTGAATACTTGAATCGAATCGAAATAATGGCTAAGAGCAGGCGGCCCGCACAAAAACTAAAATGCGTATGAAAGCGTAACAAAACCCGGAAAAGGTAGGCAAATTGAAACAATATCGATACCCCATCACGAACGTGTATGAAGTTTAGTCAATTAAGGAGGATGCGCTAAGGTAGTCCGGGAAATTCAAATTTTCTTACGTTTTTTGCAATTTGCAGGTCAGTGTCAGGTTGTATGTTGATCTATATATCTATATATGATATAATCAGCAATACAACTCCATAAGTAAGTTAGAATTGACCTCAAACCTCACTATTTCATGAATTCGCTAGATTTGAGGTCAATTCTAACTTATGGAGTTGTATTGCTGATTGTAATACAACTCCAAATCATATTTTAATCAACATACAATCATACAATCTGACACTGACCTGCAAATTGCAAAAACGTAAGAAAAATTGAATTTCGCGGGCTACCTTAGCGCATCCCCCTTAAAGCTTTTCAGTTCGCCGTGTTTGAGACCGTTTCATCCGTGACACGATCTTATCACTAAAATAATAAGGTTGAACTTAGTAACGTGAATAACAATGCGAAGTTTGCTATTACAAGTTCAACCTTATTGCGCTAGTATTAAGATACGATTTCAAAGTTTATGAATTTTCAAATGAAATTCTACTATATTATTATCGACTTCATTGTTCATTCAGGAGCTTGTGCTAAGTAATAACAGCCGCACGGAATAAGCTACGCTTGCCGGGGTTGGTCCGTGGATGGGTGACCATCTTTACATACCGAGACTCCTCCGTGGTACCGGCTGTCATTCGTGGATCTTTGACTGTCGTTACGGGTCTCCGAAAGTCTGACAACAAGTCTTTCCAAGGGGTATCGTATTACCCAGTTACTGGGTTGTGGGTCAGATAGGAGGTGTTGGTCGAGGATCTGTGCTATTAGGCCATTAACCGTAACGATTATCGGTACAATGATTGCAGAGTCCACGTCCCACATGTCGACAACCTCGTGTGCTAAGTCAAGATGCTTGATTTTTTTTATCTTTCTCAGCTTTCACGAGATTCTCGTCATGAGGGACAGCGATATCAACAATAATTGCACGGCGCTCTCGTCGATCTATCACCACAATATCAGGCTTATTGGCTACAATAGTCCTGTCTGTGATGATAGATCGATTCCAGTACAATGTGGCTTGGCCATTCTCGAGAACTGGGTCGGACAGTCGTTACGGGTCGTCAGAAGCCCGAAAGTCTGACAACCAGTCTTACCAAGGGTTATCGTATTACCCAGTAACTGGGTTGTGGAGGTCAGGTAGGCAGTCGCTCCATGTAAAGTACTGGTATTCAGCTGCATCCGGTTAGACTGGAAGTCGACCCCAACATAGTTGGGAAAAGGCTAGGCAGATTGATTGGATTCTGATATTCATTAATTTCATTCCAATTTCAGTGGCATACGGTGTACCTACCACTTCACCGGTCCCAAACCCTGACAACCACCCCGAGGCCCGATTTGGAGTAATTCCACTTTGCCCCACCAAGCCCGCCACCCTGGTGTGGCAAAGTGGACTGCCTAAAATTTTGCAGTGGAATATGCCCCACTATTCTGATTTGATGGGGCGGATAACACTAGCATAAACACTTTGTGGATTCTGCCCCACTAGGGCTGGCAGCTCAGGATTTACGAGACACCAAAAATAGAGGGGATATGGCGCTCGGCGGCCGCTGCCGCGGCACCGCTCGCTTCGCTCGCTCGCCGTCGCGCGTTAAGGGTCACTGTTCTAACCTAACCTAACCCAAATGATTCAAAAATACATGTTAACCTTCATACACAAATCCTGAGCTGCCAACCCTAGTGGGGCAGAATCCACAAAGTGTTTATGCTAGTGTTATCCGCCCCATCAAATCAGAATAGTGGGGCATATTCCACTGCAAAATTTTAGGCAGTCCACTTTGCCACACCAGGGTGGCGGGCTTGGTGGGGCAAAGTGGAATTACCCCCGATTTGTTCGCTACTTGGATAGTGGCTGTTGGCAGCGAGGTTAGAGAAAGTGATTGTATGAAGATTTTATGAACAAAAGCAGTGATCACCATTTTGATCCCACATTCAAGACAGATTGTTTGGTAATAAACGGACATTTTCCTGAACTGCATACGTGTTTTTTTAAATTACATTATATCCCCGATTGCCCAAACACCCCGAGGCCCGATGTGTTCGCTACTTGGATAGTGGCTGTTGGCAGCGAGGTTAGAGAAAGTGATTGTATGAAGATTTTATGAACAAAAGCAGTGATCACCATTTTGATCCCACATTCAAGACTGATTGTTTGGTAATAAACGGACATTTTCCTGAACTGCATACGTGTTTTTTTAAATTATATTATATCCCCGATTGCCCATAATTTACAAACTCGTACGAGAGTTATATAAATAGGTACTTACCTTTAGCTGGTATGCATACTATGAGTACTTACTGTAGGTAGGTGTATACATTAGACCCTTAGTTCACCCACCAAACGTAAGGTGGCAGCACTTTCCATTCATGCAAATTTTACCACAGAGTTGTCACTCTTTCTCTTTATACTTACTTTACATACTCTTTGGTTGCACTGTAATCGATTTGAGCGCGCTTAAACGCGTTCCGAGTTAGCGTGAGCGCGATAACGAAGTCCCGTGAATCGTCTTAGATGACGTCATGACATGCACCATCTTGCGATAACGCCGACCATGCCCTAAATTAATATCAATTTTTGACAGCTCTCAGCTGTCATAAACGTGATATCTAAATCGGAACGCAAAATATTGATGTGAGCGTTGTGAGCGATTATGGTCTAATCCGGAATGCGGCCAAAGTACTCTGTGGTTGACAGGCTGATGACAGCTTGACATTACTCTGGCTTTTTTTGGGAATTTAAGATCTGGCTACCGAGGCATTTAAGTCAAGTCTTTTTAGTTTTGTTTTTGTTACAGATTCACTGCCTACAACATGCATTATAATTTTATTTCGATTGTTTTCACTGTATTTATGTATAAGTTATTACAACAATTTAAGTTTTTGTCTTTTGATGTATTTACCTACTCACTAAGGGACCTGCAGTGCGATTCTGTAACCATCTCACCGTGAAAACTTAGGTGAAGTGAGCGTGGAGTGAGCTGTCAATAGTGTCAATTCCTAGCAAAAACAAACTCACTTCACCTAGTTTTCACGGTGAGATTTTTACAGAATCGACCGGCGGGACCGTATGAGCAACGAATTAAGAATTTCTTAATTCGTTGCGTATGACGTAATAAAAGTTCCAGTGCGAGAGAAAGATGGAGATACATAGCAGATAATACCATCCTTTTTCTCAAAGGAACCATGTTGGATCCATATCTTTTCACGTCTAGCCGCTTGATGTGTAGCCGTGTGTACAGACGCCAGCATATCAAGCTACTACAATCTGTCTTTCTAGATTTTCTTTTTAGATTTTCATCTTTATCGCTAATGCATTATGTTTGACAGTTGTAGTAGCTTGATGTGCTGGTGTTTACCTAAAGATCACTCATCGTCCATAGAAAATGGAGGATCCTCCGACCTTATACTAATGTAGACTAAAATTAACTATTATTCAGGTTCATGGCTTTTAAAGTAAGGTTTTAGAAATAATAGACACATGTTAATGTACATAGTGTATTTTCCAAACACTTTCACAATCACCACTAGGTATCTTTAAACCACAGCTAAAAATTAGCACTCGTATTTCGACGTCTTATGCTCGACTAAGTTCGTAGGACGGGCGTCGACAACCAAGATGGCGTTTTCCCGCCTTTTTGGCGATACGCTGTGATTGGTTTGTCGCGCCATCTACAGATAGCGCGCGAGTTGAATGCAGAGCTTAGGAATGCGGTAGTGCTGTGACCTAATTATAATTAGCACTACACTGCAGGCGCGTGAGGTGGGGCGTGCGGATAGCGGGGCCCTCTTTACCTCAGACCCCCACTGCATTCAACTCGCGCGCTATCTGTACAAACTTAGTCGGTTCTAAAATAGTCAATTCAATACTTTTAATATTAGAACTGATACAATTTAACATAGCTAATTGTATAAAATACGATATAATTTATTAATAATAACATTATTTATAACAGTCGGCCATCCAAGGTACATTTATACGTCCTCGTGTATAGAAAGCATATACAAAAATACTAACAAAACAGTAAAAATTATAGCTGAAATGTTATCAACGACACAAATAATTATACGTGTCCACCTAATGCGACAGTGCGGTCATTTTACAGATCTAATACAAACTTATTTACAACTAGCTTTTGCCCGCGGCTCCGCCCGCGTGGATGTCGGATCGCATTGCCTGCCCGCGCTATTACTTCGTTTTCGCTTAGCGTTCTTTCTGACATTTTTTCTTCTTCCGACACCTAAGGGTCCTAGAGTGATGTTAAGGGTCCTTGAGTGTTGAGTGTTGTGTGTGTGTGTTTGTTGTGATGTGATATGCTTATAGTCTTCCTTAACAATTGGGCTTATCAAATGCAAAAATAATTATTAAGTCCGACTGTTAGTTCCAGAGATTAGGGCGTTCAAACCAACCAAAAAAAGTGTGTGTCAGCTCCGACGGGAGTTTACTTCTGTTTTTGTGCCGTTTCGAGTTTCCGACTTTCTATTTTTCGGTCATTTCTGTCGGGCTGGGTTTCTTCAATGAATCAGTGCTATACAAATAGCAACTTTAAGGTGTAAGGGCACTCGTCCCCCCTCTCCCTCTTACTTCTCCTCCTCTCACTCTAACCACCTCTCACTCTCCCCTATCATCCCCCTCACTTCTCCCTCTCACCCCCTCACGCTTCCCAATCCCTCTCCCTCTCATACCCTTCACCACATCCCTTTCCCGCTAACCTCCCCCTCCCCCTCACCCTGTCCCACACCCCCTTCACCGCTTTCCCCTCTCCGTCTACCTACACTAACTCCTCCCCTCCCCCTCTTTCCTTCTCCACACCCACTACACCTCCTCCCTCACTACACCCTCGTATCGCTCTCCCCTTCCCTCCATCATCCTACCCTTTCCCTCCTCACCACCCCTCCCCTCCCTCTCACCACACCCTCCTCTTCCCCTTTTCCTCCTCATGATAGCCACGACATTCATCAAATTCCTCATCACCCCTCCCCTTCCCCTTTCCCTCCTCACCACCCCCTACCCTTCTCCCTTTCCCCTCTACCCTTTCCTCTCGGGGAAAAACTATTAACGACAAACTTTATTACTTGCTTAGGCAAATATTTGTGCAAAGTTTCAAATTATTTAATCAAACATTTTTCATATAAACTATATTCCCTGTTTTCACACCCACAGGGATGGAATTTTAAAAAATCGTTTAGGGTATTTCCGTAACTTGACTGAAAGATTATTTACACAAATTTTCGAGTTAATCAAGCCCCGCAGTAAAAAACTTTATAATTTACTTAGATAAATATTCATGACAAGTTTCAAGTCTATTAACTCAAGGAATAAGATTTTTCATACAAACTTTCATACCCTATTTGTCCCCCTTAGGGATGGAATTTCCAAAAATCCTTCCTTAGTGGATGCCTACACTGTATAAGTCTCTAGGTCCAGCGGTTTGGGCTGTGCGTTGATATATCAGTCAGTCAATCAATCAGTCAGTCAGGACTTTGAATTTTATATACAGGGTGATTTTTAAATGACCAGCCAAATTTTCACAGGGTGTTCTACCCATGAATATGAACAACTTTCACTATGGGACCAACTTTGAAATCACGAACAAAAAACCAGCGGTTTCCTACAAAAGTTCAATACCTACTCGATCAAAATGTATGAAACAGCTGATATTTTTTTTGCGATTTCAAAGTTGGTCCCATAGTGAAAGTTGTTCATATTCATGGGTAGAACACCCTGTGAAAATTTGGCTGGTCATTAAAAAATCACCTTGTATATTAGGTGTAAAAAAATTAACTGCAAGAACTGCGTCCACATACTCGACATCGAAAAACAAACACATTACAAAAAAAAATTTTCGCGGAAACGCGAAAAAAAAATCAGCTGTTCAATACATTTATGTTCGCATAATTCGTCAAAATAATAAATAAAAAAAATAAAATAAAAATCTTTATTTTATACAAAGAAAACCTTCAACAATGCTTAACCCCTCAAGTGTCGAATGCACCCCATGTGTGCATAAGAAAAACCGTTTTTTTGTTCGGTACATAAGCTTATATCACATATATATAAATGTACAAAAACATCATCCGATGGAAAACCAATCAAATCATTAGTTGTGAACTTATGGAGTTAGCAGCTAACCTCCCCTCCCCCCCCGCGTGTCAAATGCACCCCAAGTGTGCAAAACGACAAAACTTTACATAATAGGTATATAAGCTTAGATCACGTATATATAAACGTAAAAAAACATCATCCGATGGAAAACATATCATTATCAGTAGTTGTGAACCTATGGGGTTCGCAACTAACCCCCAACCCTCCCCACTTGCGGGGGTTTTGGGTCTAAAATCAGCCAAACTCAGACACTTGAGGGGTTAAAAACTAGGTCGCATGAATTTCATGAGTAAAGGTCATACAAATAGAGTAAACCCTGACTCCCAAACTAGGAGATCCTGTGACTTAGGAGTCAGTGTTCTGCTGTCACTATGATACCAAAAACCATACTAAAAAGTGTGTTATATCGTATACATGGCAAACAAATAGCTTAGAAGGTACAATAAAAATTACTTCAAATGATTAAACTAGAAGTAAAGGAATTTATTAAATGGAGTAGTAATGTGTTTGTTTTGTGTGTGTCATGTGTTATTGTGTGAGCGTGTGTATGAGGGGGTGTAAGTGTGCGTAAGGGTGTGTGTATGATTGAGTTTGTATGTATTCTCATGTATAGGTATATGTTGTAATGTTAGTATTTTTATGTGTCTTGCTGATATTGTTGAGATTGCGATTGATAAAAATGTACTGAACAGCTGATTTTTTTTCGCGATTTCAGGTTTGGTCTCATAGTAAAAGTTGTTCACAATGATGAGTACAATGACCCCTTAAGAGGTTGTGGGTTACTTATTTTACACCTTGTATAGATAGATAGATGTGTGACGACATAAATGAAAATAACAATATTATATTCGTAATGATTGACATCTATAGACACATTTAGAGACAAAAATCAAGAACTGTACAATACATACCTATGATCCACAATAAACTTTTGATTGATTGATTGATTGAAAATATTTTTGGCCAGCTTTTAGGTTCAAATACCCGTATGTGCGGCGCGAGGCGTGTTCGTATTCTGATAGAATAGCTTAACAAATGTTCGCCGTGATTTTGATATAACTTTTTCATTTATGAACCGATTGACATGAAATAAACACAAAATGTTAAGTGAAGCTTACTACAGTATATTAGTGAAAACCGCATGTAAATCGAATAAGCCGTTTCTGATATTAGCGTGCACAAACACACAGACAAACCGACAAACAGATAAACAGACAAAAAAAAAATTAACTACAATCTCGGGTTCGGCATCGATATAATAACAACCCCTGCTACTTTTTTTTTATATATTTCCATTGTACAGACACCACTTTTCTACAATTTTATTATATGTATAGATAGATTAAAATTCAATAAGGACTAAAACATCATCTAAAAAGTAATAGGAGCATTAATATAATACCATAAATACAGAATACTCAACACAATTTTATTATTAAACACTATCAACCAATATAAATATTATTTCAGTTGACCTCAGTATACATTATTTCATGACGTGTGTGTGAACTGAGGGTCCAGACTGGAATCCGCAAAATTTTAATCCTATGATTTAGTAGAAGTCTTAAAACAATTGTAGAACGAATCTGGGAATTTGTAAACAAATATATTAAAAACTACAGCTCATAAAGTGTGGTCCCTCAATCCTCACACTGCTCACACAACATCAGCCAGATCTCGGAGAGTATCTTAAAAATGAAGGTTTTGTGATTACAGACATTTAGTAAAAAATTTGTAAAGATATTTACTAAATTACAGATCCCAGAGCATTAAAGATAAAAAAAATATAACGTCTAAACTGTGGTCCCTCAGTCCACACAACAAAGGTAATTATTTTAGTGAATATTACCGAATTTAATCAATGAAACCGTTCTTTTTCTACCTAACGATTTAGTAAAAGTCTTAAAACGTTCTGTAAGAAAGAAATGGAACAGAAATATCGACGCAATTTGGAAAATAGCCATGATTAAAACTGGTCCCTCAATCCTCACACTTCTACTGACATATGCGTGTGTAGCTGCTGAACGAAAGAAATATCACAAAGTCTAGTGTACTTAACTTTTAGTAAAAAAATTCTACTAAATACCAGAAAACTCTAATTGTGAATTGCTTTCCTCTTAGCTGAGATAATGTTATTTTAGTAATCCTATGAAAATAGATAGAGTAGTGTCACCACACAATTAAACAAAATGTAGACAGTACTATTAAACTTTTTTTAATACTAGCTGCTGCCCGCGACTTCGTCTGTGATCCAGGATAAAAAGTAGCCTATGTCACAGAATAAATAATAGTACTATGCCTATGTCCTTCTCCAGGTCACGGCCTACTCATGTGCCAAATGTCATCCAAATACGTTGAGCCGTTTCACCGTGAAAGCGAAACAAACAAACAAAGTCACTTTCGTATTTATACCGCTTTTCACCGCGGCTTCGCCCGAATGGAAATATCCCACGGGAACGTTCTACCGTGATAAAAAGGTATCCTATGTCCTAACTGAGGTGTAGGTCTAACCATGAGCCAAATTTCATGCAAATAAGTTCAGCCGTTTTAGAGTGAATGCGTAATAAACAAACTTACTTTTAGTTAGGATGACATAAGATGGAATGAAAAAAGGTTGTATAGTTAAATTATTATTATATTATAATATATGACGTAAGTATGTGTATTGTTAAAGAATGAAAAAGTAGATTAAATAAAAGTAAAAAAAAATAGCTACTGTCCTAACGTAAAATTCGAATTATAAACTTCAAAACGAGATATTGACATACTACACAACACCGAAAAAATTAAAAAATTAAATCTTTTAAAGACTTTATGTACTTAACACTTTTCCTGAATAAGTTTCACTAGATGGCGCGCTTTTGTTTAATAAAAATGCTATAATAAAGCATTTTCATTAGTTATACCGTAAACTCTCTTACACTTTTTACATTATTCAGACCATTAAGATTATCTACACTATTTACATTATTGACATTATTTACGTGACAAATCAAACGAACCACAACTTGATGAGGTTGCGTTGTTTTATTACAGAGTTCATGTGGCCTCCTTCCACCTTCATCATCAGACCATAGACATCATCTACTAATAAAGTACTTACTTGTCAAAGTCAAAATCAAAATCATCATTTATTTAAAATCATTTATTTGAAAAGCACGTCAAAATTAAAAAAATAAATAGAATGAATTCTAGTCGCTTCGTTGCCACTAATTCCATTAATTGTTCCATGATGGAACTAGTGATAATTTTTTATTGCCACTAGTTCCATTTTAAATGAATCTGAAAATAATGGAACTTGTAGAGGGTGCTGAAAACGATACTGAGAGCGAAATGAAAATCCAAGATGGCGGCTGCGAAAATTTCCTAATTTTTCGTCATGGGTGTCGTTTCCATGGTTTGAGAAGGTGCTGAAAACGATACTAATGTCAAAATGAAAATTCAAGATGGCGGCTGCTAAAATTTCCTCATTTTTCGTCATGGGTGTCGTTTCCATGCTTTTTGATGTCGCTGAAAACGATACTGATGTCAAAATGAAAATCCAAGATGGCGGCTGCTAACATTTCCTAATTTTTCGTCATGGGTATACATGGGTAGACCTACACCTGAGTTAGGACATAGGATACCTTTTTATCACGGTAGAACGTTCCCGTGGGATATTTCCATACGGGCGAAGCCGCGGTGAAAAGCGGTATAAATGCGAAAGTGACTTTGTTTGTTTGTTTCGCTTTCACGGTAAAACGGCTCAACGTATTTGGATGAAATTTGGCACATGAGTAGGCCATGACCTGGAGAAGGACATAGGCATAGTACTATTATTTATTCTGTGACATAGGCTACTTTTTATCCTGGATCACAGATAATCATTAAAAAAAGTTTAATAGTAGGTACTGTCTACATTTTGTTTAATTGTGTGGTGACACTACTCTATCTATTTTCATAGGATTACTAAAACAACATTATCTCAGCTAAGAGGAAAGCAATTCACAATTAGAGTTTTCTGGTATTTAGTAGAATTTTTTTACTAAAAGTTGAGTACACTAGACTTTGTGATATTTCTTTCGTTCAGCAGCTACACACGCATATGTCAGTAGAAGTGTGAGGATTGAGGGACCAGTTTTAATCATGGCTATTTTCCAAATTGCGTCGATATTTCTGTTCCATTTCTTTCTTACAGAACGTTTTAAGACTTTTACTAAATCGTTAGGTAGAAAAAGAACGGTTTCATTGATTAAATTCGGTAATATTCACTCAAATAATTACCTTTGTTGTGTGGACTGAGGGACCACAGTTTAGACATTATATTTTTTTAATCTTTAATGCTCTGGGGTCTGTAATTTAGTAAATATCTTTACAAATTTTTTACTAAATGTCTGTAATCACAAAACCTTCATTTTTAAGATACTCTCCGAGATCTGGCTGATGTTGTGTGAGCAGTGTGAGGATTGAGGGACCACACTTTATGAGCTGTAGTTTTTAATATATTTGTTTACAAATTCCCAGATTCGTTCTACAATTGTTTTAAGACTTCTACTAAATCATAGGATTAAAATTTTGCGGATTCCAGTCTGGACCCTCAGTTCACACACACGTAATTACAGATCCCAGAGCATTAAAGATAAAAAAAATATAACGTCTAAACTGTGGTCCCTCAGTCCACACATCAAAGGTAATTATTTTAGTGAATATTACCGAATTTAATCAATGAAACCGTTCTTTTTCTACCTAACGATTTAGTAAAAGTCTTAAAACGTTCTGTAAGAAAGAAATGGAACAGAAATATCGACGCAATTTGGAAAATAGCCATGATTAAAACTGGTCCCTCAATCCTCACACTTCTACTGACATATGCGTGTGTAGCTGTTGAACGAAAGAAATATCACAAAGTCTAGTGTTTTTAACTTTTAGTAAAAAAATTCTACTAAATACCAGAAAACTCTAATTATGAATTGCTTTCCTCTTAGCTGAGATAATGTTATTTTAGTAATCCTATGAAAATAGATAGAGTAGTGTCACCACACAATTAAACAAAATGTAGACAGTACTATTAAACTTTTTTTAATACTAGCTGCTGCCCGCGACTTCGTCTGTGATCCAGGATAAAAAGTAGCCTATGTCACAGAATAAATAATAGTACTATGCCTATGTCCTTCTCCAGGTCACGGCCTACTCATGTGCCAAATGTCATCCAAATACGTTGAGCCGTTTCACCGTGAAAGCGAAACAAACAAACAAAGTCACTTTCGTATTTATACCGCTTTTCACCGCGGCTTCGCCCGAATGGAAATATCCCACGGGAACGTTCTACCGTGATAAAAAGGTATCCTATGTCCTAACTGAGGTGTAGGTCTAACCATGAGCCAAATTTCATGCCAATAAGTTCAGCCGTTTTAGAGTGAATGCGTAATAAACAAACTCACTTTTAGTTAGGATGACATAAGATGGAATGAAAAAAGGTTGTATAGTTAAATTATTATTATATTATAATATATGACGTAAGTATGTGTATTGTTAAAGAATGAAAAAGTAGATTAAATAAAAGTAAAAAAAAATAGCTACTGTCCTAACGTAAAATTCGAATTATAAACTTCAAAACGAGATATTGACATACTACACAACACCGAAAAAATTAAAAAATTAAATCTTTTAAAGACTTTATGTACTTAACACTTTTCCTGAATCAGTTTCACTAGATGGCGCGCTTTTGTTTAATAAAAATGCTATAATAAAGCATTTTCATTAGTTATACCGTAAACTCTCTTACACTTTTTACATTATTCAGACCATTAAGATTATCTACACTATTTACATTATTGACATTATTTACGTGACAAATCAAACGAACCACAAATTGATGAGGTTGCGTTGTTTTATTACAGAGTTCATGTGGCCTCCTTCCACCTTCATCATCAGACCATAGACATCATCTACTAATAAAGTACTTACTTGTCAAAGTCAAAATCAAAATCATCATTTATTTAAAATCATTTATTTGAAAAGCACGTCAAAATTAAAAAAATAAATAGAATGAATTCTAGTCGCTTCGTTGCCACTAATTCCATTAATTGTTCCATGATGGAACTAGTGATAATTTTTTATTGCCACTAGTTCCATTTTAAATGAATCTGAAAATAATGGAACTTGTAGAGGGTGCTGAAAACGATACTGAGAGCGAAATGAAAATCCAAGATGGCGGCTGCGAAAATTTCCTAATTTTTCGTCATGGGTGTCGTTTCCATGGTTTGAGAAGGTGCTGAAAACGATACTAATGTCAAAATTAAAATCCAAGATGGCGGCTGCGAAAATTTCCTAATTTTTCGTCATGGGTGTCGTTTCCATGGTTTGAGAAGGTGCTGAAAACGATACTAATGTCAAAATGAAAATTCAAGATGGCGGCTGCTAACATTTCCTAATTTTTCGTCATGGGTATACATGGGTAGACCTACACCTGAGTTAGGACATAGGATACCTTTTTATCACGGTAGAACGTTCCCGTGGGATATTTCCATTCGGGCGAAGCCGCGGTGAAAAGCGGTATAAATGCGAAAGTGACTTTGTTTGTTTGTTTCGCTTTCACGGTAAAACGGCTCAACGTATTTGGATGAAATTTGGCACATGAGTAGGCCATGACCTGGAGAAGGACAGGTTGTACTACGCGCTGGTCGGAAACCATATTGACAGACGCACAACATGGTTTCCGACCAGCGCATAGTACAACCAGCAATCTTTTAAACGCCATGACATACCTGGTGCCTCATATAGATGCAGGAGTGCAGGTGGACGCCGCCTACTTTGATTTTAAGAAAGCGTTTGACCTGGTGGATAATGATGTCTTGTTATCGAAGTTGGCGAGGATTGGCTGCACACCAAAATTGCTCCACTTCTTTGCGAGCTATATGCGGAACAGACGTCAATACGTTGAGTTCAGTGGTTGTCGGTCTGAACCTTATTTCACTAGGTCGGGCGTGAGTCAAGGCAGCAATGTAGGGCCGTTACAATTTGTTATCATGATCAATGACCTGCCTGACGTAGTACGTGATGCCAGGTGTCTGCTATTTGCGGACGACCTCAAGCTGCTCCTGGCCATCGAAAAAGAGGAAGATTGTCACCGTCTTCAGCGGGACATTGATCGTGTAGTTGAATGGAGTAGAAGAAACAAGCTGCAGTTCAATGTATCGAAATGTTTAATTATGACATTTAGCCGTGCTAAAATTCCACTTCATTACGATTATAAATTGAACGATACGCCTATGAAAAGAGAGGAAGCAGTGCGAGACCTGGGCGTCCGTATGGATGCGCAGCTGAGATTCCGCGAGCATATCGTGAACGTTTGTAAAAAGGCATACAAACGGTCGGGATTTGTACTTCGCAGAGCAGCATCGTTCACGAGTATTAAGGCCATCTCGGCATTGTACGGCGCGCTAATTAGGAGTCAGTTGGAGGGTAACGCAGCTGTGTGGGCTCCACATGAGGCGAAATATACTCTCATGTTGGAGCGCATACAAAATAAATTTACGCGTTACATGTACCTCAGACTGTATGGGGTATACCCCCTGTATCCCTTAATGTATCCTACCTTGTTTGTTTTAGGCATGGTGGGATACAACAAGTTGGAGACGAGAAGGGATCTAGCGTTGGCATCGTATGTCCTTGGAGTGTTCCGAGGTAACACCAACAATCCTGTGGTGTTACAGGAGATATGTTTGTACGTGCCCAATGGGTACGTGCAGCGTCGTAGACGGCCCGATTTGTTCGCACTGCCGCGCGCTCGCACCCAGCTAATGGCCAAGGCCCCGCTCTCGCGCACATTGCGCACACTGAACCTGGTTGCTCATAAGATAGATGTACTCTCTTGTTCACTGAGCGAGTTCGCAAAAGTTACTTTACACGTTTTATGTTATGGTAATGAGTTGAATGTATAAAATTGATTGTATTGTTTTTTAATTGTTTTTATTAATGTTAATTTGAATTGAATTTATTGTATAATCTTTGAATTGAAATGTATTTGTAATTATCGTTATTAATTATTATTTTTTTTCCCACACTATCGCATTGGGTTACTGTAATGATAGCTGTATGTATGTCTGTAATAAATAAATAAATAAAATTATTTATTCTGTGACATAGGCTACTTTTTATCCTGGATCACAGATCATCATTAAAAAAAGTTTAATAGTACTGTCTACATTTTGTTTAATTGTGTGGTGACACTACTCTATCTATTTTCATAGGATTACTAAAATAACATTATCTCAGCTAAGAGGAAAGCAATTCACAATTAGAGTTTTCTGGTATTTAGTAGAATTTTTTTACTAAAAGTTAAGTACACTAGACTTTGTGATATTTCTTTCGTTCAGCAGCTACACACGCATATGTGAGTAGAAGTGTGAGGATTGAGGGACCAGTTTTAATCATGGCTATTTTCCAAATTGCGTCGATATTTCTGTTCCATTTCTTTCTTACAGAACGTTTTAAGACTTTTACTAAATCGTTAGGTAGAAAAAGAACGGTTTCATTGATTAAATTCGGTAATATTCACTAAAATAATTACCTTTGTTGTGTGGACTGAGGGACCACAGTTTAGACGTTATATTTTTTTAATCTTTAATGCTCTGGGGTCTGTAATTTAGTAAATATCTTTACAAATTTTTTACTAAATGTCTGTAATCACAAAACCTTCATTTTTAAGATACTCTCCGAGATCTGGCTGATGTTGTGTGAGCAGTGTGAGGATTGAGGGACCACACTTTATGAGCTGTAGTTTTTAATATATTTTTTTACAAATTCCCAGATTCGTTCTACAATTGTTTTAAGACTTCTACTAAATCATAGGATTAAAATTTTGCGGATTCCAGTCTGGACCCTCAGTTCACACACACGTTATTTCATGGTCTTAGTCTCTATGGGTCTGAAAAGATTGTATATTAATTTTTGGCATTATTTCATGGCCCACTACAGTTAATAACGAGCGTTGTTTCATGGCTCGATGTACTTATACGGGCATTATTTCATGGCCCATTTTAAGTATATGGCATTATTTCATAGCCAGAGTTGACCTCAGTAGACAATATTTCATGGTCTAAGGGTCTGAAAAGATTGTGTATTTATTTTGGGCATTATTTCATGGCCCATTTTAAGTATCGGGCATTATTCCATAGCCAGTGACCTCAGTAGACATTATTTCATGGTCTAAGGGTCTGAAGAGATTGTGTATTGTTGTGTGTTGTGATTGTTGTGTATTGTGTAGAGATTGTGTGGGCATTATTTCATGGCCCACTTGATACATATTTGTATGAAGCTAGCGCGAGCGCCGCGCCGGCCCGTTGAGTAATATACTAGTGTCAGTCGTTTTCTTTGTCTCCCGCTCTCATACATATCATTGGCGACGAGGTGTGCGAACAAGTTCCCACGCATATATGTATATAGGGTGACTGGTAATTAGTAACCGATACCTAAACACATGATTGTGCTCATGATAACAAACAACTTTTACTATGGGACCAAACCTGAAATCGCGAAAAAAAAATCACCTGCCCCTTACATTCATGTTCGCTTAACTCGTCAAAATGTAGGAAGCAGCTGATTTTTTTTCGCGATTTCATGTTTGGTCCCAGAGTAAAAGTTGTTTGTTATCATGAACACAATCATGGGTTTAGGTATCGGTCACTAATTACCAGTCACCCTATACATATATAAAAAAATGAACGCGTTCCTTGGGAATTTGTCTTCATTTGACCACAAAACCAGCGAATGGCAAATATATAAGGGGAAATTAAAGCAGTTTTTGAAAATCAACGGTTTTAAAGATGAAGTAAAGAGCGGTATTTTACTGTGCCATCTTACAGAAGAAACTTATCGACTACTTCTCAACCTAGCTTTTCCAAAGGAGTTGGAAACGCTCAGCTATGTGGACCTAGTGGGATTACTCGACAGCCATTTCAAGCCAAGAACGTGCACATTCGTGGACAAGGCGAAATTTTTTGGTGCCGGCAGAGCAACAGGCGAAACCGTTGGAGAATGGGCGGCGCGATTGACAGGTTTGGCAACTTATTGCGACTTCGGCACCGCTCTAGAAACGAACTTGAGAGATCGTTTCGTCCTCGGCCTGAGTGCAGGTCCCGAACGCGACAAGCTGTTCGAGCAAAACCCGTCAACGCTCACGTTGTCGCGGGCTATTGAAATGGCGGAGCAGGCAGCGTGTGCCAAGGAGGCAAAGGCCTTGTTAAGCAGCAGTTTGGAGGCCACTCCGATCAAGGAGGAACCAGTATACCGCGCGAAGTTCCAGGGTCAAGCCAGTCGTGGACGTGCTGCAAGTGACGCTGAGGCGGCAAACCGCCGCAATGCGGATCGCTGCGAAGTTTGCGGCCTGAAAAATCATAATAGTGAAACGTGTCGTTTTAAGGGCTATAGGTACGTGTCAAAAGTGCGGTGTAAAAGGCCATTTAAAAAAAGTGTGCGTAATTTAAAAAAAAACGCGGGTATATCATGTTGACTCCAACGAAGGAAGTAGCGGTACCCAGCCACAGGACAAGGGTTGTGACGAGTGCCAGAATTTTAACATAAGGTACGCGGCTGATAAGGCGATTGAAATTGAATTAGTTTTAGGTAATCAATTTATTAAAATGGAAATATTAGATTGGATCGGGTAGCACTGTTATTTCGGATAAAGATTTCTCATATCTCATATCCTTGGACATTTTCACACAACGCCATCTAGTCCCAAGCTAAGCCACCTAATGCTTGTGTTATGGTAACGAGATGGCTGATAAACTGCTTATATACATTTTTTTTTCGTAAATACATACATATTATAGATAGAAAAACACCCACACTCGGAACAAATACTTGTAGGTCGTACAAATATTTGTTCCGTGCGGGAATCGAACCCGCAACATGCTGCGCAGCAGTCAATCGCTCAACCACTGCGCCAACCGTGTCGTCAAAAATTAATATTAATTAATTAATTGTCGTCAAGATTATTTCAAAAACTTCTCGCTACACCAGCTACAAAATTGCAATGTAAAAATGTGCTTGTACAATGGACATAAAATCTCACCACTAGGATTTTTTACTGCTATAGCAAAATTTAATAATTTATTTAGAAATATTAAAGTTTTCGTAGTTAAGAATGTAGGTCCTCCATTGTTAGGTAGGGATTTCATGTCCGCTTTTAATTTAATAATAACGACTAACATTAACTCATTAGTAAGTACTGATAACGATGTACTGGATTGGTTAGCAAATATCCAGATATGTGGCGAGATGAATTAAGGCTCATTTAATAAATTTAAAGTTACCCTATAACTAAAAGAAAACAAACTCCGAAGTTTTTTAAACCACGAACGTGTGTGTACCCTTTGCACTGCGAGATAGTCGAACAAGAATTAGAGCGGTTAGTAGGTTTAGGTATTTTGGTGTCGATAGATCATGCGCAATACGCCACTCCGATAGTGCCGGTGTTAAAGGAAAACAAACAAGTCAGAATCGCGGGAGATTTTTCGGTAACACTGAATAAAGACCTTGTAATTGAAAAATACCCCTTACCCAGGATTGAAGAGGTTTTTGCTAAGATTGGAGGGGGCGAGCTGTACAGTAAAATTGATCTAAAAAGCATACAATCAATTTATATTCGAAGAGTTATCACAGGAACTAACGGCAATAAATACACATAAAGGTCTAATAAATATACACGTTTAGTTTACGGCCTAGCTAACGCACCCGCTATTTTTCAAAAGTCCATGGAGACACTATTAGCTGGAATAGACGGAGTCAGTGTCTGGCTCGATGACATAATGTATTACGGCACCCTAATTGCGTAACACAACCAATCGGAGTTGTTTTCATTTTGACAGTTCAGCAACATTCATTGCGTTATTTACGCTGTCGAGCAGACAAATCTTTCGAACATAATATGAAGCAATGGATTAGCAATTTGTTTCAAAATTATTCAAACTCCAATTGATAATGTGTTACGCAATTAGGGTGCCGGTCCCGATAGGAACTCACACATTCAAAGGCTAACTTTTAGGTAAATTAAGCAACGCCGGTCTACGTCTTCAATAAGATAAGTGCCAATTTTTTAAACAAAGTGTACTTTACTTAGGCTACGTTATTAGTAAAGCGGGACTAATGACTAGTCCAGAAAAAGTCAAGGCAATATTAAGCGCCCCAGAGCCAACCAACGTCACCGAAGTTAAAAGATTTTTAGGCGTTGTTAATTATTATAGGAATTTTATTCCCAACGCTTCGTCGGTACTCAGTCCTCTCCATGAACTACTACGGAGCGATGTACCCTGGGAGTGGGGAGATAGGCAGCGGCAAGCTATGTCAGCGGTGCGCCGTGAACTAGCCTCGGAGTAGCTCGTGCTCACTGTGGACGCGGGCCCCAGCGGGCTCGGCGCTGAGCTCTCGCAGCGCAGGCACGACGACGCTCATGAGCGACCGCTCGCGTATGCATCTCGCTCGCTTAGCACTAGCGAGCGAAACTATAGTCAGATACAAAAGGAGGCCACTGCTATCATATTTGGTGTGAAAAGGTTCCATCAGTATCTGTACGGTCGCAGTGAGCCATTCATTTTAAAAACCGATCATAGGCCTTTGGTTTCCATTTTTAACAACAAGACGGGTATACCGGTAACGACGGCTCTAAATGTCTAAACACACTATGCCGAAGTTACGCGACCGAAGTTCCGCGGCTGATGTTACGTTCCGACGTGTTCGGCTAACATGACACGCCATAAGTGCCAAACTTACGCGGCGGAAATTCAGTTGCGGAACGTCAGTGTCTTGAAACCCCCGCCCCGTATCTTCTTCGGTAATCGAACCGAACTTCGGTCGCGTATAATGTGTGCTCTACAGAATACGTTGCCGCCGATTGCAGCTAAACTTACGCCCGACCGAAGTTCGGCTGTACGCTAGAACGCAACGTAATTTCGGCATAGTGTGTCGTCAGTAATTCAAATAGAATTGCAGGCGTAATCATGCCGAACTTCGGTCGCGTAACTTTGCCATAGTGTGTTTAGACACTAAGACTACAGAGATATGCTATTACTTTGTCGGCTTATAATTATGTAGTAGGTACATATTGTATCTGGTGACAATAACTTAGTAGCAGATTATGTTTCCCGCGCACCTTTAAAATGTACATACAAGTCGGAAGAGACCGATAATATAGATACCTATTACGCGCTCAAGTTTTTAGATGAAGCGTTGCCCGCAAATACGACGCGCGACATAACGCAGGCAACAGAAAGCGATACGGTGATCCAAACTGTAATTAGGTAAGTACATGAAAATCGGATGGCCACGAAAAATAAATTGTAAGTCTATTTTTTCTTATTTTCAGTGCAAGTCCGATTTGCAGTACGAAAAAGGTTGCCTATTTAGGGGTCACAGAATAGTTATTCCGTCTATACTAAGAGATAAAATGCTACGTGAATTGCACGATACTCATTTAGGTATAATTGAAACTAAAAGCAATGCACGAAGTAGGATGTGGTACTGGTGGCCCGGCATTGACGGCGACATCGAGCGTTGGATAGGGTCCTGTATCACGTGCGCGAGCGTGCGGGCCCCGCGACCACCCCGCGCCCTGGCCGGCCGCCGCGGCCGCCTGCACATCGACTATATGACGGTAGGGCAGAGGGTATCAAATCAAATCAAATTTATTCAAAAATAGGTATATCTCGTGGTTGTAGATTCATACAGTAAATGGGTAGAATGTCTACACATGCATAATGTTACTTCAACAAAGTTTCTGATAACTAAACTCAAGGGAATATTTTCAACTTTTGGTATACCGAATTTGTTAGTATCAGATAATGACGTTAAGATAAATTCTGACGAGTTCAAGACTTTTGCACAGCAAACGGTATCAAATATATGACGACCCCCATTTATCATCCGCCCAGTAATGGTCAAGCCGAAAATTCGGTAAGAACCTGTAAAAAAATGCTAAAATGTATATTAAAAGATAATTTATCGCTGTATCAAATCAATGAATTGTTGTTAGGCTATTTGTTTAATTATAGAAATACCGTGCACTGTTGGAACTGGGGAAACGCCAGCAAAGTTAATGTTTGGTAGAAATCGACGATCACGTCTCGATTTAGTTGTACCATCAAGAGAAGCTACGCACGTTAATACATCGGCGGAGCCCGGGAAAAGACAATTTATGACTGGCGATGTGGTTTGGACTAGCGTTGCCGGAGAGTAATATTCCGAAGTATTCCCTTCGGAAGTATTCGGAAGTATTCGCAAGTTTTGAGTAGTATTCGCAATTATTCGCCGAGCTAAGTACATGTGCGGTCACGCAAGTTCTCTATACAAGTTTGACTATTGACCGCTAGATGGCGTTAATTAACGCCATCTAGCGGTCAATAGTCAAACTAACATTACGTCGTGTGTGTGTCGTGTGTGTTGTTGTCGTACGAGTATGTTGCGTTCATTCATGACTCCGAGTAATATTCGATTTGAAAACTTCGCAATACTTCCGAATATTTCTTTACATCTACTTAGATAAGTACTTACGTAATAAGTTTTTGTATGCGGTTTAGGTGTGAAAGTGGTAGAGAGGTAATTACATAGGTACTGAGTTTATAAAATAGTTTAAAGTAAGTATCAAGAAAGAAGTCAAGGTTTGACTTCAAATGCAAAAACACACCGTTTTCGAGATATAAAATACAGTACATTTTTTTTTCTGTTGCTTATATCTCGAAAACGGTGTGTCCTATCGCAAAAATAATGAAAATTTGGCCCCCCTTTATAAAACCCATAAACCCCTAAACCTCTACATGTAGGTACCAAAAAAAAAACCATAAAGAACACGTTGAAGCTGCCCCCTCCTAGCGCCCCTCCAAGAGAATCGGCACTAATATCCGCACAAAATAGACATTTTAAACTCAACCATACAAAAATAAAACAATAAGTACCGAGTCACTGGTAGATAACTACTTACAGGGAATTATTCCCGCTAGTAGATAACTACTTACGCGGAAATATTCGCGCTAGTACGTAGGCATCGAATAATACTCGTTGATTTTATGAATGAACCACGAAATAAATCACGTGTGCAAGTGCAAGTGAACGCCGGCTCGCTGCGGGCACCGCGCGCCGACCAACTTCGGGTACTTATTGGATTATCTTTTAAATGCGACTATTTACCGCTAGATGGGGGCGCAGTTCTCATTGCAAATTACATATATTATGTCCCGCATTGGTGATAGTGCATTCATTAATACCCACGAATCAATCTTCCACCATTCATAAGCTAATTAGCAAACCTTGGTCACTGCAGCAGCAGAAAGCGTCGCATTAACATGACTAATCACGCTAGTTAATGCTACGTTTCTGTGGCACCATCTTGCGGATTCTTGCGATAACAATAGAATAGTCGGCGCACTGCATTTTTAATTTCTAACAGGCCGACAGCAATGTGTTGAAGTTACTAACTTAAATACAAACCTTGAATCCACTGTCTACAGATCTTCATCTAAACTAAATAAATATGGCGTACCACAAGGTAGCGTTTTGGGCCCCTTACTATTTTTACCCGACTCAATTAAGTATGATAGTGTCCTATTCGCTGACGATATCTCTGTTATAGTGCCTAATAAAACTAAAAGTTCAAGTCATGAAAATAAAATACACGAAGCCGTACAGTCTGTAATCAAATGGCTTGAATCAAATAACCTATGTGTAAATATATCTAAAACAAAACTAATTAAATTTCGTACATACAAAAATAAACTCCACGATAGTATTAACATTAAAATAAACGATAAAAACATAGAAGAAACAGAAAATATTAAATTCTTAGGTATAACTTTAGACAAATTTTGTAATTGGAAACAACACATAAACACCGTATGCAATAAACTGAATAGATTTGTGTACGCACTAAGGAAACTTCGTACTGTGTCAGATGAAAAAACAGCCCGTATAGCATATAGTGGATATTTTGAATCAATATTAAGATACGGAATTATAATATGGGGAAATTCAACAGATAACGAAAAAACATTTATTGTACAAAAGAAATGTGTAAGAGCTATATGCGGTGTCGGTCCACTTGAATCTTGTAGGCCTTTATTCAAAAAGCTGCAATTATTGACTTTGACCGGCATGTATTTGTTTGAGGTATCAGTTTTTGTAAGGAAGCATACAGAATTCTTTAGATTCAAAGGTGACAATTATACGAAACAGAGACCAAGAGATGCAACAAAAATTTTAATTCCATTTTGTAATATAGCGTTATCTAAAAAGAATGTTTATCATATGTGCATTACTATTTTTAATAAATTACCAAAGTCTATAAGAGAACTACCATTCAAATATTTTAGAGTAAAACTGCGCAGATGGTTAATAGAAAATTGTTTTTATACACTTAAAGAATTTCTGGAACACAGGGAAAAAGATGTCATTTTAGGGTAAATATTATATGTAAATAAAAACTGTTATGTTAAGGCTGCTTTGTAATTTATGTTAGATTATATTAAGGTTGTGTGTATTAGATTAGATTAAATTATATTAAGGTTTATTATATTTTAAAATAAGGTTGACAAGTTTGTAATTCATATTAGATTAGGTGTGTTAAATTTTTATTTTAAGAGTGTGTGTATTGCAATTTATATTATTAAGTACATAGTTGCACCTATTATTAAGAACTAATTTGCATGCCCTAAACAGGCAAAATATGGAATGTACTTAAACCACCAATTTTTACATCTGGTAAAACCTATATTTTCAGCAAATAAATTATTCTTATTCTTATTCTTATCCTTGAACCCCCACTTGTCCGGCACTGGATTCGCCATAAAAACGTATACAGTAGCGTTAATACTTTTCGTTGACTCATGAATGAATGGCTGCGAAGCTCGGTGGTGTGCCACTTTACTATCAAGCCAATGCCAGGCGAGCGCTGGCGTCGCCGAGCGACTCCATTTACAATTCTACCATTGCCCGCTAGATGGCGTTAATTCAAGTAACGGCATGGTGTGATATATTCGGCGAGTCGAGTCTCATCAAGCGACCTACGCAAGTACGCATACATTCGTAACTAGGTACCTACTGGCAATAATTTAATTCTTAATAGGTAATAAAAAGTAGGTTACCTACTACATTCTTACTAGTAGTATTCCTTCAAATCGAAGTATTCCTTTGAATATTTCCCAATTATTCTGAATACTTGCGAAGTTTTGCAACGCTAGTTTGGACCCGATGGTACAGCGCACGGAAAGAAACATGGCAGTTAGGCATACTAAAACATAAAATAGGTAATAATATGTACAACATTTATATTAATGACTTAAATCAACATTGTGTAAGGCACATAGACAATTTACTAAAGTATACAGGTAGCAATCAGCCCACAGATATAGGAGATATCATGGTGCCACATCAGCAACAGTCACCCGACATCTTCGGTACCACTAATTCCAGTCAATTAACAGCATTACCAATAGTATCCAGCGAGCAATTGGCAACGAATACAGCCGGGGTGACTGAAACTAATGCCGCACCTGTATCACCAAATGCGGAATGTGTCGCAGATGATGGTGATGAGGAGGAATGGGGTGATTGTGAGGCGATGGAGAGTGAGGGAGGGGCCGCTAATAATTTAGCATCGCCGCCGTCACTGGCAGCGCAGCCCGAGGTACTTGTGTCCGAGGGCAATCAGTCTCGAAGTACTGAGGAGTGCAATGTAGACGTACCACGCGCACCATCACCCACACTCTCGCGCCAAAAGCGCCATAGGAAGGTGGTTGACTATAAGAAATATTTTTAACGGTTTTGTTTTGTTATCTGATAATTTTTAGTGTTATTAATTCGTTTTAGTAAGGAGTATTATTATATTGTTACCAGGTTTCAAAATTTAAGTGTGAAGGAGTGATACATATGTGTATGAAGCCAGCGCGGGTGCCGCGCCGGCCCGTTGAGTAATATACTAGTGTTCAAGTAAGTCAGTCGTTTTCTTTGTCTCCCGCTCTCATACATATCACCACTACAGTTAATAACTAGCGTTGTTTCATGGCTCGATGTACTTATACGGGCATTATTTCATGGCTCATTTTAAGTATCTGGCATTATTTCATAGCCAGAGTTGACCTCAGTAGACATTATTTCATGGTCTAAGGGTCTGAAAAAGTAAACCTGTAACTCAAATTGAATAATAATATTGTCATTTTAGGGTATTCGCTGTCATTGCCAGACGATTTGAGAGAGGCTATCAGAAGAGATGTCACAGAAAAACTGTTATCCCATGTCTCAGTGACGCCATCTAGCATAATATAGCAAAATCAGCCAAGTTTGACCAGATACACCAACCGTCAGATAGTTTGACTTATCTAAAAAAGTACTAACGAAATTTGCAATATCGTAATGCGTAACTCTGCATATTTTCTTAGAAAATATTTTACTTTTGGTGGATACGAATGCGACTTGACATGCAGACGTATGTACAGACGCCAGCACATCAAGCTACTACAATCTGTCAAATTTCTTTAATAGATTTTCATCTTTATTGCTAAAGCATTAGGTTCAAGGTTGATTGGGAAAATTTGACAGTTTCGGGTGGCTTGAAATGCTGGCGTCTGTACAACACCTGGGCTGAGCGACTTCTACACACTAGGACCTATTTATCGGATTACGATTTTGTTCGCTATGCTTCGTAAATAATTGAATGGCTTAAAAGTAGCCTTAAAAGTCAACAGTACTGTAGTATTAAAAGTCAACCAGGGGCCGTACTATGACGTGAAAAAACATCGTTGAGAAAAAAGGATGGTGCTAAGTCGTATATAGCTCCATCTCTCTCTCACACTGGAACCGTTCAACTTCTGCCCTGCTATAAGAGCTCATAGTAAGCCCCCTAGCCTTAATTTTGTCACAAGTTACAACAACTGTCGAATATGACGGGCTAGATTTTCGTGGGGAAGTATCCTCAATTTCTATTGGGTAAAATTTGTACTTTGTGACAGGTCTTGACTGATAAAAGAACCAGAAAAGTCGTCTGACAGTTTGGTTATAGACTAGTGACAGTAAGGAAAAGAACTTATGAATTGTATTATGTAGAATGGTTGTGAGCTAAAAGTATCAGAGTTCAACTTAGTTTTTTAAATGGTTTTATCTACACCCGTGCCATAAATCCTCTATAAAAGTCTCTGAAACAGTTAGCTTATTGCCAACATTAAAACAGTCAGTGTCATAGTAACCATGGTAACCATAATAGCATCCAAACGGGTGCTTTAATGTTGTACTGAATTTCATAATGCAACTCGTTTTCAAAAAAAACTTTTTTACAAAAACAAAAACCGACTTCCAAAAAAACACTAGGTACAAAGTGAAAAATAACTTTAATTTCGGAAGTCGGTGTCTTTGGATCTGTATTTTAGTTTTTTGCCACCGACTTCCGAAATTAAAGTTATTTTTCACTTTGTAGTGTTTTTTTGGAAGTCGGTTTTTGTTTTTGTAAAAAAGTTTTTATTTTTCACTTTTTAGTGGTTCAGTTTGTAATTTATCTAAGTTACAATAACCCAATGTCAACTGCTCATCACGTTTTACAAAATGTTGCTTTTCCCGATGCAGGGACGTTAATTATTGAGGAGTTCTCCTAGTAAGAACCAGGAGAAATGGAGCTCATGGTGAAGTCACCATTACCATTATTTTGACGAGCATAAACAATATTAAAGTAATCGAATCGCAACCTGTTATATACAGGGTGTCCGGTGGCAGAATTAGGATTTCAAATTTAAATAAGAAAAAAACTACAAAATATATAAATTTGTTTTAATAACTATTAGAAAGAAGAGAAGTGCGGATTTTATTTCTTAAAAATGATTCTGTCTAAATGTTGACTGTCACGTCGGACACACTCGTGGAATCTGACCTCAGTATTCCGCGCCACTCGCTGCAGAAGTAACGTCGGGATGCTATTAACCTCGCGAACGATATTTTCTTTTAGTGCGGAGATTGTCGCTGGGTTTGTTTCTTTGACTTTACTTTTGAGGTACCCCGATAGAAAAAAGTCCCTTGGGGTGAGATCCGGCGACCTGGGTGGTCAGTGGATGTCACTGAAACGGCTTATCAATTTGTTAGGGAAGAAACCACGAAGAAGCGCCATGGTCTCTCTAGCAGTGTGAGGCGTGCCGCAATGTTGCTGGAACCATGTGTGTGAACTCTAGGCAAGATGTTCTTTCATTATTGGAAGAAAATAATCGTTAAGCATGCGCCGATAAGAAACACCGTTCACAGTAAAGGCTTGCCCTCGACAATTTTCAAAAAAATATGGTCCGATTATTCCACTGCTTGACAATGAACAATAAACCGTCACTTTGGGTCTGCGAAGTGGCTGTTGATGTTTTAAACGTGGATTCTGTCCTTTAGGTGACCAATAACGGCAATTCAGCTCATTTACACATCCATTTACGTGAAAATGGGCTTCATCACTCCAAAAGATTGTGTTCACAGTATGAAATCGCTGCAATATTGTCTCGCAGAAACTTTTGCGCAAATTGTAATCATTGTGCTATAGCGCTTGCACAATTTGAATTTTGAGACTATGAAGTTTAAGTTCCTTTTTCAATATTTCGGGCACAATCATTTTTGGGAGCCCTATAGCAGCACGGACTGACGAGGATTATCGCGCAAAATGTTCGCGACAAGTCCGATGTTGTCATCAGTCCTCGACGTACGGCTGGGTCCCGGCCGCGGATTGTTTGCTGCTGAACTTGTTGTCCAGAACCTTCGCACCCACATTCGAACCAAATCTTCACTTATCGCATCACGTAAACGTTGGAAACAAAATCTTCGACGAGCAACAGCACAGGAATCATAAGCTTTAAAAACGCTTCGACTGCAAAAGCACGTTCTTCACCCGTCCACTGCGACATCGTGATTAAGTAATCCGCACGAATTACGAATCGAACGCGACCCCCCACCCATCCCTCCGCTCAGCGGCAGTAAAACAATTCGAAATTGAAATCCTAATTCTGCCACCTGACACCCTTTACTTAGATATAATTGAGTATTTCCGATGGCCCTCTGTGGTCTTCATCATCAGTTCCAGTTCACCGAATGGTACTTTCCGAGAGCAAATGCACGAGTTACTATAAAAAATACCGAAATCGATATAGGTGTGCCCATAAAATTTGAGGGTTTCCCTCGATTTCCATGGGATCCCATCATCAGATCCTGACTTGATGATCATGGGACCACTTGGGACGTATACCCTTTCGAACAAAGAAAGAAAAATCCAAATCGGTCTAGCCATTTTCGAGTAATCGGGGAACATACATAATAAAAAAAAAAAAAAAAAAGGTTCCGACGAATTGAGAACCTCCTCCTTTTGGAAGTCGGTTAAAAAAGAACATTGTAATGCACGCGCGTTTCACTACAACAGCGCCGTAACTTAAAAAAACAACTTATTCGAATTCACGTCGTATACTATGACGCCGCGCGCCGGCCGCCATGTTCGATACGAGTATTAGTATTGCAAAAAACTGTTTCAGAACCTTTTATAGAGGATTTAACATGGATGTAGATAAAGTCTTGTATGCAACTGTACATAATTAGGTAGGTAGGGAGGAGGTTCTCGATTCGGTTGTTTATGTTTTTTTTTTTTTTTTTTTTTTTTTTTTTTTTTTGTATGTTTGTTACCTCAGTACTCCGTCATTTATGAACCGATTCGGAAAATTCTTTTTTTATTTGAAAGGGTATACTTCCAGATTGGTCCCATTTTTATCAAAACTCAGTTCTGATGATGGGATCCATGACGAATCGAGGGAACTCCTCAAATATTATAGGCATACATATAGCGATTATGGTATTTTCATTAACAAATCAAGCGTTTGCATTCAGAAAGTATCATCTGGTGAAGATGAACTGATGAAGAAGACCACAGATGGCCACGGAAACTCCTCAACGATGATAAGTATTCACGGATAGCAATAAGATTAAAATAGTTAAGCGACTATGACGAAGCTTTAAATAAATGGTTCTGATGAAAATGGTACCATCGAACCGATCTGATGAAGAAGCCGGAAGGTAGGCATCGGTACTCAGTAAGAAAACAATGTATCCTAGCCGTGTTTGGGCTTATTGGAATTGTCATGAGGTGCACTCTGGCTATAGATGCTTTAATGGTAATTATATGCCGCTTCAAATTGCGCTACTTGAGTTGTATGTTATGTGTGGCGTTGATTGTCAGAAGGCAGATTTCGTAGCCTCGTCAACTAAAACTACGCCTACCAAGCTTCTGACACGACTTAACGTATTTTTTCCATTTAGTCTATGTGGATGATGCTCCAATTTATTTTGCAGAGTGGTATTCAGATTTGTGTGGGGTAGGTAGGCACCACTAAAAAGTGAAAAATAAAAACTTTTTACAAAAAAAAAACAACCGACTCCCAAAAAAAAAACACTACAAAGTGAAAAATAATTTTAATTTCGGAAGTCGGTGGCAAAACAAAACGAAAGTCCAAAACCAAACCAAAACCAAAGACACCGACTTCCGAAATTAAAATTATTTTTCACTTTGTAGTGTTTTTTTGGGAGTCGGTTGTTTTTTTTTTTGTAAAAAGTTTTTTAATACCCCTTGTTATACGTTAGTTGCATAAATAACTATTAGATCAAGTATTAAATATTTTGAGCAATAATAAAGTACATAAAATAAAGCGATTGAACTTGAATCAAACACGTGACATTGAACGCAAATCAGAGCGCGACAAGTCACGACTAAAGACGATGACGTCATTCGAGTCGCCATTACTGTGTGCCCCGTTTTGACTATGAAAATTAAATTGAGTTTTAAATATTAAAAACTATTCTTATTCCTAATGTTAATATTTTAATGAAATTTTAATGAACAGAATAGATGTTGATGGTTTCAATGTTGTAGCGACTTGTACCACTAGTAAACCAAATGTTTCATAACAGAATAGATGTTGATGGTTTCAATGTTGTAGCGACTTGTACCACTAGTAAACCAAATGTTTCATAACAGAATAGATGTTGATGGTTTCAATGTTGTAGCGAGTTGTACCACTAGTAAACCAAATGTTTCATAACAGAATAGATGTTGATGGTTTCAATGTTGTAGCGACTTGTACCACTAGTAAACCAAATGTTTCATAACAGAATAGATGTTGATGGTTTCAATGTTGTAGCTAGGGCATGCAAACCGGATACCCGGATAACCGTAAAAACCGGATAACCGACTGATTTGAAACCCGTGTTTCTTAGGATAACAAAACCGGAGTTTTCGGTGTTTTCGGTTATGTTTCTCCTATTGTATTGATTTAATAATACTTTAATTTTCCCAAACAAAATAGTTATTTTTATCACTGACAAACGTGTACAGGGGGTTTACTATGAGCTCTTATGGCAGGGCAGAAGTTGAACGTTTCCAGTGAGAGAGCGTGACGATGCTATAGGTCGTATATAGCTCCGTCTCTCTCTCTCTCTCTCTCTCTCTCACTGGAAACGTTAAACTTCTGCCCTGCTATATGAACTTGATTTAGAAACGAAAATCAAGGTGAAAATGGCACTTTACGACGGTGGAGGAAATGGGAGAGCACTTTAGTATACAGGGTTATTGGTAAAACACCAGCAACCTCTTAAGTGGTCATTGTACTCGTCATTATGATCAACTTTTACTATGGGACCAAACCAGAAATCGCGAAAAAAAAAATCAGCTGTTCAGTACATTTATCTACATAAAACTCGTCAAAATGTAGGGAGCACCTGATTTTTTTTTTCGCGATTTCAGGTTGGTCCCATAGTAAAAGTTGTTCATAATGATGAGTACAATGAGCCCTTAAGAAGTTGCTGGTGTTTTACCAATAACCCTGTATAAAGCTTTGAAATCTATACCTCCAACAAGTGTGGAATCAGAGAGAGCCTTTTCATCAGCGGGTCTCATGTGTAATAAAATCCGTAGTACTTTAAATGAGGACTCCCTTGATGCACTTGTATCCTTACAGTCATTCTATCAAAGTAAAAAATAGTAATTTGGTTTAGCTGTGTAACTTTAATTTTGAATTTTTAATGTATAGGTATGAATAAGAATGACTGACTTATTTTATTTTGGTACTTAAATTAGGAATAAGACTTATATTTTATGCGATATTTAAATAATTATTTTGATCGCATTATACGTAATGTTGATTTTGCCTGTTTGTATTTTATGATAGTTAAATTGTTATTTAATATTCTGTGATTTTAGACCTTTGTGTAGGTACTTACCAAATGTTTTTTCTAATTTTGTATGTTAGGTATCTTAAGTTTTGAAGAATATGTTTTTTTCCTAAATAATAAGCTTTATTCCATATTATGTATAAAGAAAACGAACTTTTTGTATTGTTACTTAGTAGTTGTAGCTTATTTCAGTCATACCAAATGCTCATTAATATAAAAATAAGTTAGATAAACGTAAAAAAATACATATTTTGATTAGACTTCAGCATTTTCATTGCTTTACACATATTTCTCATTTCTTTATTAAAATTTATAAAAAAAAAACCGAAAAAACCGATTTATCCGGTTTCACCGGTTTTTTAAATAAAAAACCCGAAAAAAACGGTTTTTTTAAACAGCCCGGTTTTTGCATGCCCTAGTTGTAGCGACTTGTACCACTAGTAAACCAAATGTTTCATAACAGAATAGATGTTGATGGTTTCAATGTTGTAGCGAGTTGTACCACTAGTAAACCAAATGTTTCATAACAGAATAGATGTTGATGGTTTCAATGTTGTAGCGACTTGTACCACTAGTAAACCAAATGTTTCAAAACAGAATAGATATTGATGGTTTCAATGTTGTTGCGAGTTGTACCACTAGTAAACCAAATGTTTCATAACAGAATTGATGTTGATGGTTTCAATGTTGTAGCGAGTTGTACCACTAGTAAACCAAATGTTTCATAACAGAATAGATGTTGATGGTTTCAATGTTGTAGCGAGTTGTAACACTAGTAAACCAAATGTTTCATAACAGAATAGATGTTGATGGTTTCAATGTTGTAGGGACTTGTACCACTAGTAAACCAAATGTTTCATAACAGAATAGATGTTGATGGTTTCAATGTTGTAGCGACTTGTACCACTAGTAAACCAAATGTTTCATTACAAAATAGAATATGTTGATGATTTCAATGTTGTAGCGACATGTACCCTTAGTATTTTATGTAACGTTAAATCGAATATTTAAAAGAATTTTAGAATTGTTTTGGTTTATATTTAAGATATCAATTAATGATACTGTTTTACCAAACGAGGTGGCGCGCTACATCCGGTCCCCCTCCCCACTCTTGATGATTGCCGGCGCAGCGCGTTAGCTCATGGCTCAGTCTGTTACTAGCTGTGTTCCAAGCAAGTGAAATAATTTAAGTGTGTCCAAAAGTGAGTTTTATCGAAGAAGAGCCAACACCAGTGTGTATACGAATATGTTCTGGTAAATTACCCTTTTCACTAAAACTAGCTGACATAAATCACTCATTAGGTCTTTCGCCAGTGTGTATATGAATATGTCGTGTTAAACTAGTCTTTTGACTAAAACTACGTTGACATACATCACACTTATACGGTTTTGGACCAGTGTGTATACGAATATGTTTTGTTAAACTAGACTTTTGAGTAAAACTACGTTGACATACACCACACTTATACGGTTTTTGACCTGTGTGTATACGAATATGTTCTTTTAAACTGCCTCTAACACTAAAGCAACGCTGACATACATCACACTTATACGGTTTTTGACCAGTATGTATACAAATATGTTTTGTTTAACTAGACTTTTGAGTAAAACTACGTTGACATACATCACACTTATACGGTTTTTGACCAGTGTGTATACGAATATGTTCTTTTAAACTGCTTCTAACACTAAAGCAACGCTGACATACATCACACTGATAAGGTTTTTCACCAGTGTGAATTAGAATATGTCGTGTTAAATTAGGCCTATCACTAAAACTACGTTGACAAACATCACACTAACAAGGTTTTTCACCAGTGTGTATACGAATATGCTTTGTTAAACTGCCCTTATCACTAAAACTACGTTGACAAACATCACACTGATAAGATTTTTCACGAGTGTGTATAAGAATATGTCGTGTTAAATTAGGCTTATCACTAAAACTACGTTGACAAACATCACACTGATAAGGTTTTTCACCAGTGTGTATAAGACGAACATGTTGTGTTAAATTACCCTTGTGATTAAAACTACGTTGACATACATCACACTGATAAGGTTTTTCACCAGTGTGTATACGAATATGCTTTGTTAAACTGCCCTTATCACTAAAACTACGTTGACATACATCACACTGATTAGGTTTTTCACCAGTGTGTATACGAATATGATTTGTTAAATTGCGCTTATCTCTGAAGCAACGCTGACATACATGACACCGATAAGGTTTTTCACCAGTGTGTATAAGAATATGTCGTGTTAAACTAGACTTTTGAGTAAAACTACGTTGACATACATCGCACTTATACGGTGTTTGACCAGTGTGTATAAGAATATGTCGTTTCAAAATAGGCTTATCACTAAAACTACGTTGACAAACATCACACTGATAAGGTTTTTCACCAGTGTGTATACGACGAACATGTTTTGTTAATTCACACTTGAGAGTAAAACTACGTTGACATAAATCGCACTTATAAGGTTTTTCACCAGTGTGTATACGAATATGATTTGTTAAATTGCGCTTATCTCTAAAGCAACGCTGACATACATGACACCGATAAGGTTTTTCACCAATGTGTATAAGAATATGTCGTGTTAAACTAGACTTTTTAGTAAAACTACGTTGACATACATCACATTTGGGTTTTTCACCAATTTGTGTACGAGCATGTTGTAACTTTTTTTTTACTCGATTCAAATTACGCTGATCACATTTGTAAGACTCTTTGAAATAAGTGTCAGGTTTGGACGTACGTTTTTGAGTTGTCCGGATAACTTTAGAGTCAGATTTTTCATTTTTCGTTTGCTCGGCTGTTATTGCATCTTCTAGTTTTGTTCTTCGAGTGTCTAGTTTTGGTTTCTTCGCAACGGTAGTCCCTGTGATTATAAATCTGGTAAGTACAATGTTGGAAGAACGTTGACAACCACAAGAATCAAAATAATAGCGCTTTGCATGACTCAAACTAGGACCGAAAAGGAGGAACTTCTGGAGACTTTGAACCCTCCGGAAAAATAAAGAAGAATAAGGCACTGCCACTTGCTATGATGTCAATAGATATACCATAAGTAATACAATTTTGCTAGTGTACTAAATTGTTGTAATAAATCATCTATAATCATTTGAAGTTCAATTCTATCCTTTTTGATGGAAAAAGAACTGACAAGCACATCACCACCAAAATATTAAGAGTAAAGTTAGGGAAACATTTAATTGATGCTCTAAAAACTTATGGATTTTCTATTGATATACGCCTTTTAAAACGTATTTATAAAAAGCCTATAGGTATCAATAGAAGTACAAAAAGTTTTTTTATTTTATTTGAGGAGGCACGGCTCCCTGTCGTTTCCGGCGACGCAGGTGCTCTCGGGGCAGGGTTGCTTCGGGAAGTACCTTTGTCGCATAAACAGGTAGCCGGTCGCTCGGTGCCACCACCGCGTCCACTGTCGGGAGCACACGGCGTGGCATGCACTGGCAGAGTGAGCCGCATGGGAGGAGCCGCGCCGTGCCCTCGTAGCAGAAGTCTAGATAGTGCATCTGTAGTTTCAGAATTAGAGACAATTTTTACTGGGTACGCTGGCATAACGTTATGCTAGCGCAGTGTGGCGCGAGTCGTGGAGCTGTGCGTACGCGTTTATGCTTTCGCAGCTTTGTAACGAGTGACACAACTATACCCGGTTATTTGTGAAATGGGAGAAAATTCAAGTGGAGAGGATTTAAGTGATTCAGAAATAGTACAGAGATGTGAAGAGCAACTAATTGAGATGGAAGTAGGAGTTTGGGGGACAGAAAAAAGAGCTGATGGAATGATAAGGTCTGTGGAGAAGAGAAAAGAACGAGAAGTGGACTCGAGCGAAGATGAGTTTATAACTGTGAACCGAAGGAGACCTAAACGTTTAATAAGGAGTCAGTCCCTGGAGACAATGAATGGTAATGGGATTGAGATGAATGTGGCAAAAGTAATGGATAATCATGAAGTGTGTATTACCTCACAGGATAATTTGCCGAAACCTATAGCCATGGCTAAGTTGCTGAGTTCTGAAAATATGAAGAATATTCTGAGAATAAAATATAAAAGCTCATATAAGTTAATTGGATCTAAGCGTAGTGTTGAGCAATATCGACCTATTTCTATTTTATCTACCTTGTCGAAGCTTTTTGAGAGACTGGTACATAACGAAGTGTACCCTATCCTACATAACACTATTATACAGCAACAGCATGGCTTTGTAAAAAAGCGGTCCACGACAACTAATTTATTAGTATTTTCTAATGACCTATTTAATAACATTGACAATCGTATACAGGTTGATGCAGTGTACACAGACTTTCAAAAAGCTTTTGACAAGGTGGATCATGAATTGTTGCTGAAACGAATAGCTTTCAATGGTATTCGTGGTAACTTGTTGCGATGGTTCATTTCGTACATCACTAACCGCTGTCAACGGGTTGTTATTAATGGATATCACTCTCATACTACTCATGTTACATCTGGTGTCCCACAAGGTTCTATTCTCGGTCCTCTTCTATTCATTATCTTTATAAATAATATTGGTAACTGTTTCCATCATTCCAAATTTTTGTTATATGCTGATGACCTCAAAGTATACAGACCTATTCGTAGCATTCAGGATTGCTATCTTCTCCAAGAGGACTTGGATCGACTGACGGACTATTGTTACACTAGTAAGCTCCAATTGAGTATTCCCAAGTGCAACTACCTAAATTTTACCAAAAATAAAAACATCATAAGGTTCTCATATTAACTATGTAATGCTTTATTAAATAAAGTTGACTCGGTTCGTGATCTTGGCGTTTTGCTTGACTCAAAGCTCTGCTTAGATTTGCATATCGAACAAATTGTTAATAAAGCATATAAGATGTATGGATTTATAATGAGATCCTCTCATGACTTTAAACGGGCCTCTTCGTACCTCTGCCTGTATAAAACACTAGTCCGCTCCCAGCTCGAATATGCCGTATCTATCTGGAACCCGTATTATAGTAAGTACATTGACATGTTAGAAAAAGTCCAACGTAGATTTCTTCGTGCAATGCACTACAGGTGTCACAAAACTTATCTGCAGTATAACCAGTTGCTCAGTAAATACAAGCTTTTGACGCTCAGCTCTAGACGGAAACAATTAGAGGCAATGACATTGTATAACATTGCTAATGGCAATTTCGATTGTATAGATCTAAATAATGTATTGTGCTATGCAGTCCCCAGAACTGTCCATAGACGGCAGGTGCGCGCGGGTAAGCTCTTTGCAGTAGGTACCTGCCGATCTAACACTGGTCTACGTTCACCAGTTCGGCGAATGGCAGCAACCTACAATGAAGCATTCGAACATATAGACATATTTGCATGCTCTTTGAAAAGGTTTCGTAGCCTTTTGTATGAGGCACTTGAACTTGTGGACTAATTTGTTTGTTGCTGTTTATTTTTTAATTTTTTTTTAATACTGTTTTTATAATATTAGTGTAATTGTCATACATTAACAGTTCACCTCCTAGTTATTAAGGTTTTATTTATTAATGGTAAACTGTGAACAGCGTTGTGGGCTACATTATTACTTAAGTTACTTATGTTTTTCTATTGTAATATTGCATTTTGTAGCTGTTTGTTGTTCCTATCTAATAAAATAAAATAAAATAAAATAAAAATAAAGCTTTGATTCAATTTCAAAGAAGGGAAGATGCTGAAAGACTTCTAAACTGTCAGAAAATCAAAGACATGGGCTTACGGTGTCAATTTACTCAAGAAATGACGACATCCTATGGAATTGTGAAAGGTATCGACCTTGAATTAAATGAAGACGAAATAAAGAATATTTTAAAATCAAACACTGAGGTTGTATCAATTAAGAGATTAAAACGGCTGAGTTCGGAAGGAAAATGGATTGATTATGAGTCGATAAGAATTAGTTTCAAAGGAAATGTACTTCCTCAATATGTTTATGCCTATGGCTGTCGTTTTATAGTAGAAGCATATATCTTCCCAGTGACGCAATGCTCAGGTTGCTGGCAATTTGGCCATATCATTAAATATTGTCCATCTAAAAAGATATGTTGCCCTAAGTGCGGAGGAAAACATGATAATTGTAGTTTGAAAGAATACACATGTCTAAACTGTAAGGGGAATCATTTTGTTCTGGACAAAAGGTGTCCCATGTACTTAAAAGAAAAAGCTATCAGAAAAATAATGAGTGAGGAGCAACTCACATACAAAAAAGCCCTACAACGTTTTATGGAGAAAAAGCAAGTAGTGAATAAAGATACAATGGAAACCTCAAAACAAATTGCTAACACGCAATCAATATTCACGCCGAATACAGGAACCTATAGTAGTATCTTGGCTAGGGGCCTAGTACATCAGGAACCGCAAGCAAATAGAAAGGAAGACGAAGAAATACAACAGGCCGAAACATCAGTGGCAACCACAAAGGAAAAAGTCATAACTTCAAAACAGGGTACCACGAAAAACATAAATAAAACAAACCAAAACAAAAATGATGATATTCTAGAGCAGCGGGTAGATGAAGAATGTACTATATCACAGAAATATGAGGAAAGTACGAAGCGAAGCGAACAATTATTATACAAATTTGAATGGAAGAAAATATGGGTAAAAATTAAAAGTATTATCAAATCAGAAAGTCAATTTGAAGAAAAAATTATGTCTTTGTTTAAAATCATTTGTGAAGAACTTAAAAATTTCGTAATTAAGTTGATATTAGGGGAAGAAATCTTGAATAACATAAATTGTTTTAGTAATGGATAGGTTACAAAAAATAATTAAGTTGAACTTATTTCAGTGGAACTCGCAAAGTTTACGTCCTAAACTTG
Source organism: Cosmia trapezina (assembly GCA_905163495.3). Lineage (NCBI taxonomy): Eukaryota > Metazoa > Arthropoda > Insecta > Lepidoptera > Noctuidae > Cosmia > Cosmia trapezina. The sequence continues at coordinate 3,913,685 of LR991046.1, read as the reverse complement.
TATCCTTTTCAGAACTTTTAATTCGAGAGAATATACACATCGCAATTATTAGCGAAACATGGTTTGACTGTGAAGTTGGTGTCGATATTAGCGGGTTTAATGTTTATAGGAACGATAGATATGACGGTTACGGTGGTGTCGCTTTGTTGATACACAAGTCGGTACAATCTCACCTAGTGTCATTAAATATTAATAATGTAGGTATCGAAATGGTTTGTGTTAAGTTATTAAATTGCAAGGACTTAGAATATGTAGTGTCGCTTTACTGTCCTTCGTCCGTACAAACACAATCGTCGGACTGGAATGATATATTCTCATACTTTCCGAATAAAACAATAATAGCGGGCGATTTTAACGGACATCACACCAATTGGTCTGTTAAATCCGATATTCGAGGTACACAAATAATGGATGCGGCGCTAGATAACGACTTTATTTCTATAAACAACGGCCAAGCGACTCGGGTTAAGTTAGTGAATGGAAATTTACAACAGACTTCACCTGATGTATCATTTATCTCTTCTGATGTTGCAATAAAATTCGGCTGGCAGATATTTAATGAAAATTTGGGTAGTGACCACCTTATTATTAAAATGACGGCTAACGTATGGACCACTGTTCACATCCATAAAAAACGAAATTTTAAAAATGCTAACTGGGGAGATTATCGCGAAACGGTTTCCGAAAAAAATTTAGAATTTAAGGAAATAGCAGTTAATGTCCAACAAATGTATGATTTTTTTATAAAAACTATAGAATACGCGGCTAATAAGCACATACCATATTATAAATTTAGTGATCAGCCAGATGAAAAGTTTAAACCTAAGAATTATTGGACCCCTTATTTATCACAATTAGTTGCACAACGAAGATTAGCCCTATCCACTTTCCGCAAAAACCCCACCCCAGATAATTTAAATAAATTAGAAAAAATGACTTTAGAATCCCAAAAACTAATTAAAAAAGCTAGAAATCAGGGTTGGCAAAAATTTTGTAATTCAATTAATGAAGTTACTTCAGCCCCTGAGATGTGGCGTCGGATGAGGTGGATGAAGGGCTTTAAACATCAACGGCCATGTGTACCGATTGAAAAACAAAATGAATTGTTACAAAACCTAACTCCGGACTACGTTTCTAGTTGTATGCCCTATTTTAGTTCTAAAAATGAGGTTTTAGAAATTGATTTTAGTAGTCAAGAACTCGAAAATTGTTTAAAGAAAAAGGACACGGCTCCGGGGCACGACGGTATATCTTATTCAATGATTTATAATTTACCCGAAATAGGAAAACAGTTTTTACTTAAAATCTACAATTTGGTATTTTCACTCGGTATTGTTCCACTCCAATGGCGTAATATTCTAATCATTCCCATTCCAAAATATTCAAATAATCTTAATACAGACATTAAACTAAGACCAATTTCGTTAATATCTTGTATTTGTAAAACCTTCCACTTAATGATTTGTAAACGATTAGAATGGTTTGTTGAAAAGTACAAATTACTATCTCCATATATGGTAGGATTTAGAAAGTCACAATCATCTTTAGATGCACTTTCTAGGCTGGTATCTTATATTCAAGTTGGATTTACTAAAAATGCTCCTACAGTCGCATGCTTTTTGGACATTGAAAATGCCTACAACAATGTGTTTATTGAATCGGTTACTAAAGTACTAGATGAAATCCAAATTGGTTCCAAATTTTGTGTTTACCTTTGGTCTTTTATAAGTGAAAGACATTTAATCATTAAGTCTTATAATAGTCAAGGGTCTGAATGTAGGTGGACTAATAGAGGCCTAGCTCAAGGGGACCCGCTTTCCCCCCTTTTATTTAACTTGGTTACATACCAAATTTGTCATCAAATACACAATGTAATAGTATCACAATACGCTGACGACTTTGTTATTTACATTAGTAATAAACAAATCTCAATTTGTGAACATGAGTTACAAGATGCCCTTAATTGTATTGTAGCCTTATTGGGTGAGATTGGACTGACTTTATCGTCAACTAAATCTAACTATTGTGTTTACAGTAGGGGTCGAAGACGAATATTGCCAGCTTTAACAGTGAATGGTCAACCATTAAATATGGTAGAATGTATCAAGTATTTAGGGCTTTGGGTTGATAGAAGTTTACATTGGAGAAAACATATTAATGAATTAATTGAAAAATGCTCAAAATATCTGAATGTATTAAAAGTATTAGCGGGTAGTTCATGGGGAATTCACACCAAACACATGCGAAGATTATATATTTCCATCATAAGAAGTCGGATTGATTATGGCTGTTATTTGTATGATTCTGCTGCAAAGACACATGTTTCTAAATTGGATAAAGTACAGAACCAAACCCTAAGAGTTGTAGGGGGCTTCATTAAAAGCTCACCAATTCATGTGATGGAAAGCGAATTGCACATACCACCACTGTTTTTGAGGCGGCAATATCTCTCCTATAAGCACATTCTGAAATCTCGATCATGGACAAATAATGTAAATATTAATGTAATTTCTGAATTAAGCTCTCTTATAAATAATAGTTATTGGGTAAATAAAAATAAACCGTTGCTAGCTTCTACGCTTAACGAATTAAATCAGCTGCAAATTGTCTCCTCAGATGTTCTGAGAATGTTTACTCTCGATGTGTGGGTGTCCGCCATACAAACTAAAGGAGTTATTAAATGTGATCTAGAATATGTCAAACAATCAAAAAAATATTATGACCCTAATTTATTGGTAAATGAAGTGGTAGCAGAATTAAATAATAAGTATAACGATTGGGATAAAATCTTCACGGACGGATCAAAAAATGTTAGTGGTGGTGGGGCAGCTTTCTTTCATAAAAAAATAGACTTTAAAGCTAGCTTTAAAATCGATGCAAATACTTGTATAATGTCACTGGAACTCATTGCAATATATGAGGCAGTAGCCTATGTTCTCAATCAAAATTTACACAAAACAGCTATTTTTACCGACAGTAAAAGCGCTTTACAGCATGTAGCTCGATGCGCCTCTGGTTGCAGAGGTGCATCGATAGCTTACGACATTCTTAAAATTATAAACATTATTAATAAAGACGAAATTAGAATTATATTGCAATGGGTTCCAGCACACATAGGATTACACGGCAACGAGGAGGCTGACCGGTTGGCAAAATTGGCAATTAACGCAGCGAATGAAGTTTCTTACCTACCTGATCACTGGGAATATGTCTCAAAAATCAAGGAGTCTTGTTATGATAAATGGAAAGATCATTTCAACGAGATTTCAAAAAAAAAGGTATATGGTACAAAGTAATTCAGAGTGAACCTTCTCGCGTGCCCTGGTTTGATGACACTAATATAAGTAGGAGTTACGTCAAATTAGCTTTAAGACTGCGTTCTGGGCACTTTCCATCAGCAAAATTTGCTTTCCTAATGCGTAAGACAGCATCTCCAAACTGCGAAGTATGCAACAAAATAGAAGACGTGCAACATTTGCTGATGGAGTGCGTTAAGAACAAAAATGAAAGAGATTCATTGATTAGGGAGTTTGGTTTAAATATTTTAGATCTTGGGCTTATTTTCACTATTTTAGCAAAACCTAAATCAAATGTTGCAAAAAAACTGTGTGGTCTAGTACAACAGCTTGATCAATGAATGTTAAATAATAAGGATAATAAGAATAGTGTTATTATATGTTAACTTTAGTGGTGTAAGAGTAGTGATAAGGTACAATAGGGTTGGCGTATTATAGTATCTATTTATTTCACTACATCACTTACTACAATTTCTTACACTGCATCCATTTTTATTTATCTTTTATAAAGATTTACATTGTAATTTGTGAATTGGTCTAAAACAATTCGTTTCTTTAAAATCTGAAATAAAAACACCTATAGATATTTTTCATTGTTATGACATTTACGTCAGGCTGTCAAGCTGTCATTACTTTTTTCTTCTATCTAACTATCTTTCATAGAGTTTCATAATGGCATAGACTATGAACGTTTCTTTTGATTTATGTAATCTAAATTCTTTTTATCAATATGTTAGGTCAATATTGTATTTTATAGATAATTTTGATTTATTATTGAATGTCTGTATCTTAAATTACTTTTATAAAATTAATCCACACACACTTGAAATTCATCGAAGAGGTTAGAGGTTTTTCAACGTATATTACTGGCAGATTCAAGCATTGACTGTGGCGTTTGGCATTCTGATGACGGAAAGCTTCAAATGTGGAAAGGATCTGAAATTAAAAGACGTTTTTGAAAAACGCTGCCTGATGAACCGATGGATGAAAGACTCGGAGACTGTTCAGTTCTGCTCCGGAAGCTATAAACGAAACATCTCCTAAAAGTATTCTTCGACCGGGAAAACTAACTCAGTGACTAAAACTTACCCGACTGCGGTCGATCCCTGAAGGAGGGTTATAGAAAATAACCATTAATTTATCGGAGCGATTCAATTCAAAATCTTCCTCTTCCAAACTATCCGTGCGTGTTTGCCTAACCTGGACTTACTCAAATTACTACTTCAAGCTATCCTCTACCTTCCTAAATAGCTGTGTGTGTTAGGTAGGACGTGTTTTTTAAAAACCGGTCTGTATTTTTTATCTTTTAATTTTTAATATATATTGTTTCAAGTCTTACTTTAGCCCCCTTTTATTTCTGTAGGCTAGTAGATTTGTTACAGTCTGGCGCCCAATATAAAATCAAAGCTAGCCCTTTCAAATCTTTTTCAAAATTCTAAAATAAACTATCTGTAGTACTATTTCTTTTCGGACTCTTATTTGGCTTAGTCTTTTTTTTATAACATGTATTAGGTTCTAGGTAGGTCTAATACTAACTTACTTTCATCTTCAGCACATACTTAACAAACTTATACTACACCCCCACACACATTCCTTTACCCACTGGTAATTGGCATCCATTCTTTGCTTGCGAGTGTTCTTAAAACCATTCGTGGTCACTTTCAAGTTGAGTTTGGCTTACTCTACAACGTATTATAGGAGAATATCCTATAATCGTTACCACCTACACATAACTCTCTACTTCTACATCATTATTCTGCACCCCACACACTTGCACACCACATACGTTTACCCACTGGTAATCGTAACCATTCTTCGCTTGTGAGTGTTCTTAAAACCATTCGTGGTCACTTACAAGTTGGGGTTTGGTTTACTCTTCGACGTACTATAGGAGAATATCCTATAGTCGTTTATACAAACCTAATATCTATATAACACCTACAAATACTTTACTATTCTACACTCTTACACACATACAACTTTCGTTGTGCCTCTGTGCCTTTTTTTTTTTGTTTGTGGTTATTTTTTAGTCGCATCATTAATTCGGATCCTCTAGGAGTCCTCTTAACCCTCTAGGAGTCCTCTTAAACCCTCTAGGAGTCCTCTTAACCCTCTAGAGTCCTCTTAACCCTCTAGAGTCCTCTTAAACCCTCTAGAGTCCTCTTAAATCCTTTGGGATACCTCTTAAACCCTCTGGGAGACCTCTTAAACCCTCTGGGAGACCTCTTAAACCCTCTGGGAGACCTCTTAAACCCTCTAGGAGACTTCTTAGACCTCTTATATATTAAGGGACCTCCTCTATACTAAGGGACCTCCTCTATACTAAGGGACCTCCTCTATACTAAGGGACCTCCTCTATACTAAGGGACCTCCTAGAGATACTAAGGGACCTCCTCTATACTAAGGGACCTCCTAGAGATACTAAGGGACCTCCTCTATACTAAGGGACCTCCTCTATACTAAGGGACCTCCTCTATACTAAGGGACCTCCTCTAAACTAAGGGACCTCCTCTATACTAAGGGACCTCCTCTATACTAAGGGACCTCCTCTATACTAAGGGACCTCCTCTATACTAAGGGACCTCCTCTATACTAAGGGACCTCCTCTATACTAAGGGACCTCCTCTATACTAAGGGACCTCCTCTATACTAAGGGACCTCTTCTATACTAAGGGACCGACCTCTTAAATATTAAGAGACCTCATAAACTCTCTTGAGTCGTCTTTAGCACTGACTCTCTTTGAGTCGTCTTTTGCACTCATTAACCCTTACTTACCTCCCTTTAAAATATTTTAATCCTATTTATATTCGAAGATAGAATTATTTTCTTTGAACTTTTAAACAACTTCCCAGGACTTTTTAGAAATCTTTTCTCTTTTGAGATATTTTCTTTAATTTTTTACTTGAATATTTTTTTTTTTTTTTTTAAACTTATTATTTCACCTTCAACATTAAAATACTCCCTCTCTCATTTAAAACTATTCGGTAAAAACTTATTCCACCTTTTTCTTTTTGAGCGGTAGCAACTCCCTAAATAAGCCTCTAATGCATTTTTTTTTTCTTTTTGAGCGGTAGCAACTCCCTAAATAAGCGCCTAATGCAATTTTATTTTCTTTCTGAGCGGTAGCAACTCATTAAACAAGCCCCTAATGCATTATATATCCTTAGAGGTTTTCTTAAATCCTCTAATTCTTAAACTCAAGTCTTCCTTGAGCCTTTCTTAAACTTGAACTCTAACTAACGAGTTCTCTCTCTTAAACTAAGTTTTTCTTAAACTTGGGTTATTCTTAAACTCAAACTAACTTGAGTTTTCTCTCTTAAACTTGAGGTTTTTCTTAAACCTTGAATCTTTTGGAGCGGCTAACAACTCCATAAAAATAAGCCCTTGTTAAATATATTTTATTAATGGTTTTAGACGTGAGCGGATTACAACTCCGAAAATAAGCCTACTGTTATTGATTTATCAGGTTGAGTAGTGATCATTGAATGTGAATCCTACCTGACCTAACTTCGTAAGATGTCTGTGTGATTGAATGAAGTATGTACGTCTTGTGAATGCTGTAATATTTTTAACCTTCAAAATTTTCAATTGAGTTGAAAATTTTCTCGGGGTTGATGGGGAAATATAGTATCTATTTATTTCACTACATCACTTACTACAATTTCTTACACTGCATCCATTTTTATTTATCTTTTATAAAGATTTACATTGTAGGAGGAGCTCGTGGCTAAGTAATAACAGCCGCACGGGTCGATCCGTCAGGTTAAGCTACGCTTGCCGGGGTTGGTCAGTGGATGGGTGACCATCTTTACATATCGAGATTCCTCCGTGCCTCGGAAAGCACGTTAAGCCGTTGGTCCCGGCTGTTATTCGTGGATCTTTGACAGTCGTTACGGGTCGTCAGAAGCCCGAAAGTCTGACAACCAGTCTTACCAAGGGGTATCGTATTACCCAGTTACTGGGTTGTGGAGGTCAGATAGGCAGTCGCTCCATGTAAAATACTGGTATTCAGCTGCATCCGGTTAGACTGGAAGCCGACCCCAACATAGTTGGGAAAAGGCTAGGCAGATTGATTGAAAGATTTACATTGTAATTTGTGAATTGGTCTAAAACAATTCGTTTCTTTAAAATCTGAAATAAAAACACCTATAGATATTTTTCATTGTTATGACATTTACGTCAGGCTGTCAAGCTGTCATTACTTTTTTCTTCTATCTAACTATCTTTCATAGAGTTTCATAATGGCATAGACTATGAACGTTTCTTTTGATTTATGTAATCTAAATTCTTTTTATCAATATGTTAGGTCAATATTGTATTTTATAGATAATTTTGATTTATTATTGAATGTCTGTATCTTAAATTACTTTTATAAAATTAATCCACACACACTTGAAATTCATCGAAGAGGTTAGAGGTTTTTCAACGTATATTACTGGCAGATTCAAGCATTGACTGTGGCGTTTGGCATTCTGATGACGGAAAGCTTCAAATGTGGAAAGGATCTGAAATTGGAAGACGTTTTTGAAAAACGCTGCCTGATGAACCGATGGATGAAAGACTCGGAGACTGTTCAGTTCTGCTCCGGAAGCTATAAACGAAACATCTCCTAAAAGTATTCTTCGACCGGGAAAACTAACTCAGTGACTAAAACTTACCCGACTGCGGTCGATCCCTGAAGGAGGGTTATAGAAAATAACCATTAATTTATCGGAGCGATTCAATTCAAAATCTTCCTCTTCCAAACTATCCGTGCGTGTTTGCCTAACCTGGACTTACTCAAATTACTACTTCAAGCTATCCTCTACCTTCCTAAATAGCTGTGTGTGTTAGGTAGGACGTGTTTTTTAAAAACCGGTCTGTATTTTTTATCTTTTAATTTTTAATATATATTGTTTCAAGTCTTACTTTAGCCCCCTTTTATTTCTGTAGGCTAGTAGATTTGTTACAGTATCCATGTGGATAAAAACCCTCTATTACTTTTGAAGAAATAAAAAAAAAAAAAAAAAGTTATGGTAGCGTACCCATGGTAGTACTTGAAAACGGCTCATATCAAAGCAACGGAATATACACGAAAAAATAGTGCACAAATAGTGCGCCCGGTATGCAAAATTTCAGAATGATTGCTCTTATAGGAACGGAGATATTGAACAAGACTTTTGAATAACTTTCCGACAGGCGTTATGCCAGCGTACACAAATTAGTGCATATAGAAAGCGGACGTTTCTTTACATAAATGCCATGTTTAAACATATGGCATTTATATAAAGAAAAAAAAATAGTGCATGTCATTTGGCCCCTGAAAGTACAAATACTTTACGTGAATTCGCAGTTCTTACATTGTTTTTGTAAAAAATGTATGTAAACTTGTACACTTCAAAGTGTTTTGGCAACATTTTTTTTTTTCATTTTTAAAATACTGAACGAAAGCTGAAATGTAATTAAACACTGAATTAGGTGGAAAATAAGTGCTAATTGGTAGTAACGATATTTCTAGAGTGAATATGAAAAATATATATATATTTGAAATTGAAATAAAATATACCTTATTATAAAAATAAAAACTTTTTTACAAAAAAAAAAAAACAACCGACTTCCAAAAAAAACACTACAAAGTGAAAAATAACTTTAATTTTGGAAGTCGGTGTCTTTGGATCTGTATTTTAGTTTTTTGCCACCGACTTCCAAAATTTAAGGTAATTTTTTACTTTTTAGTGGGTCGGTTTATTTATCTAAGTTACAATAGCTCAATGTCAACTGCTCATCACCTTTTACAAATTGTTGCTTTTCCCGATGCAGGGACATTAACTGTTGAGGAGTTCTCCTAGTAAGAACTAGGAGAACTGGAGCTCCATGGTGAAGTCATTATAACCATTATACATTTTGACGAGCATAAATTACTTAGCAACCGTATTAAAGTAATCGAATCGCAACCTGTGAAATACTTAGGTATAATTGAGTAGTTCCGATGGCCATCTGTGGTCTTCATCATCAGTTCAACTTCACCAAATGGTGCTTTTCGAGAGCAAATGCACGAGTTACTATAAAAAATACCCAAACTGCTATAGGTGTGCCTATAAAATTTTATGATTTCCCTTGATTTCCATGGGATCCCCTCATCAGATTCTGACTTGGTGACAATGGGACCACCTCGAAAGTATACCATTTCAAACAAAATAAGAATTTTGCAAATCCGTCTATAACACCGAACCTACATAAAAAAAAAAATAAAAAAATAGAAACATCCGAATAGATAACCTCCTCTTTTTTGCAGAAATCGGTTAATAAAATAAGCATTTATTTTGCCAAAAGTATTTTGATACCATTACCCCTCTAAAAAGCTTATTTTATTCGCTGAAAACAGTGAATAAAAAGCACTTTTACTCACTGTTTTGATGTTTAAATTTGGAACACACCAATGTATTCGACCACAGATTTAGAGTACCTAGGCTAGATACGGCATGTTATTAGATAGTATGAAAACCGAGCTTGTCATCTTTTTAGGGTTCCGTACCTCAAAAGGAAAAAACGGAACCCTTATAGGATCACTTCGTTGTCCGTCTGTCTGTCTGTCTGTCAAGACCCTTTTTCTCAGGAACGCGTGGAGGTATCAAGTTGAAATTAATATCAAATACGTAAGTCTATGGTCCCTTGGAGTTCTAAAAAAATCAAGCTTCTAAGTCAACGCAATAAAAAAATACGGCCATTTATGCGACATATTTTGATGCTCGCAAGTATATCAAAACCTGTAGGGTGCTTCCGGTTGACCTAGAATCATGAAATTTGGCAAGAAGCAAGGTCTTACAGCACAAGTAATGGAAAAAGTCCGAAAATTGTTAATTTATAATTTTATCACATAAAAAATATTTTTAAATGTGTCATCTGTCAAGGCCCTTTTTCTCAGGAACGTGTGGAGGTATCAAGTTAAAATTAATATCAAATACGTAAATCTATGGTCCCTTGGAGTTCTAAAAAAATCAAGCTTCTAAATCAACACAATAAAAAAACACGGCCATTTATGTGACACATTTTGATACTCGCAAGTAAATCAAAACCTATAGGGTACTTGCCGTTGACCTAGAATCATGAAATTTGGCAAGAAGCAAGGTCTTACAGCACAAGTAATGGAAAAAGTTCAAAAATTGTTAATTTATAATTTTATCACATAAAAAAATATTTTTAAGTGTGTCATCTGTCAACGCTTTTTTCTCAGGAACGTGTGGAGGTATCAAGTTGAAATTAATATCAAATACGTAAGTCTATGGTCCCTTGGAGTTCTAAAAAAAACAAGCTTCTAAATCAACACAATAAAAAAACACGGCCATTTATGTGACATATTTTGATACTCGCAAGTAAATCAAAACCTATACCGTCTTATTACAAAACGCGATTTAAATATAGTACTGGGATTATTAGTAGGTTTAAACCATGACTAAATAAAACGTTATTATAAAATGAAGTTTATCACTAGTTCATGAACTATCTATGGTACTAAAGTTAAACCACAGAGACCCCTAGTTTATCTATTGGACTAACTGCGGTACTAATATAATAATAAGAATATAAGAACATCGCGTTAGGTAGTCGAAATAAGATGGTTATTATTTACCTAATAATAATTTTAAAATCCATGTTTTACTAACTTTTTCTTCAGAAATCCAGTTTTCAACCCGTTTTTTCTTTTGTTGTTTTCCATTTTTTACGATTAGTAGTTCACAATTTAACCAGACACAACAACTCACGAGCAAACCACATAGCAGTAACAGTAATATTAAAAACAATTAGTGAAAATAAGAAGTTCATCCAGGTATTTATTATTATAGGACGCAACAAAAACATTCGTCTCAAGGCTCTCAACTCTCAAATTACACGCCGCTCGCCGAATATATGTCGCTCCACTTCACGCTAGAGGTGTTAAATATGACAACTTGTTTATAAAAAGCGCGTCAAAAGTACGAATCGTGCTTGTTCAATGTATTGTAACATAGACAAAGAACAATTTGACCTATTTTTGTATTGATAAATAATTATTTAAACATTTCAAGTGATACTATTATATCAATATTTAGAGAAACGGAACGTTGCTTCAAATAAATACTATATGAACGAATGAAAGAATGCTATTTTTGTTTCTTATCTGTGGATATTTTAAAAGCATGGACCAGCATGGACCTTCATTGGTACTAACCATGGTACTAACTGATCCTCCGATAGTCTTCGTTTTGTAATCGGAACACATTTTGGTCCTGGTACTAGCTTTAATATCGTAACAATCCTAGACCTTTTAGTCTTGTTTAAACCAGTACTTAAGCATTTTTTTGTAATAAGACGGTTTGGGTACTTGCCGTTGACCTAGAATCACGAAATTTGGTGAGAACCAAGGTCTTAAAGCACAAGTAATCGAAAAAGTCCGAAAATTGGTAATTTATAATTTTATCACATAAAAAAATATTTTTAAGTATGTCATCTGTCAAGGCCCTTTTTCTCAGGAACGCGTGGAGGTACCAAGTTGAAATTAATATCAAATACGTAAGTCTATGGTCCCTTAGATTTCTTAAAAAAAACCAAGCTTCTAAGTCAACGCAATAAAAAATATGGCCATTTATGCAACATATTTTGATACTCGCAAGTAAATCAAAGGTACTTTCCGTTGACCTAGAATCATGAAATTTGGCAAGAAGTAAGGTCTCACAGCACAAGTAAAGGAAAAAGTCTGAAAATTAATTATTTGTAGTTTTATCACATAAAAAAAAATAGTATTTAGTTTTCTTTTTCTGGCAAAATGTGGGTGTACTATAGGTAGGTACACCTCTGCCCAACCCTTCGAGGAATCAAGGCGTGATGTTATGTTTAAGAATAGCTTTTTGCGAATACAAACTTAAATATGCAGTTGGAGAATTGTCCGTGACGTATATTAATGTATGGGAGAACATGTTTTTCAACTCAATGTTAAAGGAGAATGTTCTCAATTATAGGGCGCCCTGTACCAAACGAAAAATCCGGTGTCACAACCAAACCCAGTGTATTTGGAGGATGCTCTTCCTATATTGTTAACTGTTTTTTTCATGGATTCCCGCAGTTTGTATTTATTTGCCATTTACCTACTTAATATTTTGAGGTTAGGTCCGTGAAAATGACTGATTGGAAATAGTGGAGTTAGTGAGAAATAAGGTAGTAATATCGGTCAAGTTTTTTATTCTTGATTTTGTGCTAGTTTTTCCTGATGGGTGAATAAACAATACATTCATAGTCAATAATAATATTCTTGTTGTCATATTTACATAATGTATCGAGGAGCTCGTGGCTAAGTAATAACAGCGGTACGGGTCGAACCATCAGGTTAAGCTACGCTTGCCGGGGTTGGTCCGTGATGGGTGGCCATCTTTACATACCGAGACTCCTCCGTGCCCCGGAAAGCACGTTAAGCCGTTGGTCCTAGCTGTCATTTGTGGATCTTTGGCAGCCGTTACGGGTCGTCAGAAGCCCCAAAGTCTGACAACCAGCCTTACCAAGGGTTATCGTATTACCCCGTTACTGGGTTGTGGAGGTCAGATAGGCAGTCGCTCCATGTAAAATACTGGTATTCAGCTACATCCGGTTAGACTGGAAGCCGGCCGACCGCAACATAGTTCTGAAAAGGCTAGGCAGATTGACATAATGTATCGACCACAATTAAAAATGTACAATTGAAACTATATCCGCCCTACACAAATATTGTTATTACTAGTTAATACTTTTCATGAGCAGTTAGAGGGAAGTGCAAATACCAATACTCTGTATTGATTGTGCTGATATTATGTTCATAGAGAAACCAGTAGGTGTGTGGCACTGCCGCCTGCAAGAGTATGTTAAAAAAACCGGCCAAGTGCGAGACGGACTCGCACACAAAGGGTTCCGTACCATATAATATGTTTAACAATCGCAAAGATAACTTTGTATTTCGTAGTGATACTGTGAATTACAATGTTATTTTTTGCAGTTGCAGAAAATCGCCCATATTTAAACAAAATACCTTACGAATCGCCGTTTTTAGTATTTCTTGATTAAGTACAGTATAAGGTACATTATATAATAGAGCTCGTACAAAAATGGTTTAAAATTAACAACTTTTAAGGCTCCCTATTTCTTCATTTTAGAAGATAAAAAAATAAAAATATCTTTGTACTCTACTCGACGAGTTCTACACAATAACACACAGGTTATTTTTTTTTTTTTCAAAATGAAAACGTTTCTGTATGGGGAAAAAAAAAGTAAAGGGGGCGGCCCCTTTAATTTTAACTTTACTTTATTTTTATTATTTGTTGTATAACAACAAATAATAAAAATCGTAATAGAAATACACAATCTGTGAAAATTTCAACTCTCTACCTATTAAGGTTCATGAGATACAGCCCTGTGACGGACGGACGAACAGCGGAGGCTTAGTAAGTTTGTACGCACAATATTGAGATACTAGCTAGACTGCCCGCGGCTTTGCCCGGCGTGGATGTCTGATTTCATGGGTTTTAATTTTCTTATTATTGTTTATTTTTCATCAAAAGTATAAAATACTGAATACTGAATACTGAGTTTCAAGTTAATCGGACTGCGTTTTAAAAATCTTCCGTGCAAACTTCCCTAAACCCCCTTTGAGGGGTAGTTTTGAAAAACTAATAATGACAAACTTTATTACTTACATAAGCAGGTATTTGTGCAAAGTTTCAAGTTCATTAACCAAAACAATAAGATTTTTCATATAAACTGTTTCCCCGTTTTTACCCCCACATGGGGTAGAATTTCAAAAATCGTCTGGGATGTTTCCATAACTTGGGTCAAACATTATTTAAACCAATTTTCGAGTTAATCAATCCCCAATAAAATCCTCCGCTGTAAAATTTATTACCCCTTTTCAGCCCTTAGGGGTAGATTTTTGGAAAACCCTGATACTCGTTAGTTAGTCTCTATTTTTGGTCTCAAGTACAAAAACTGAGTTTTGAGTAAATCGGACCGCGTGTTAAAATTCCTCCATACAAACTTTAACATCCACCAATCCCGTCTTCTGGGGTCGCGGGTTGTTCGAAAGAGATACCGTGGCCCTGCCATAGGCAACTGAAGAAACACGGGTGGGTTTTAGTCAGTAAAAGTATGACACGCCCTTCCGCTCCAGCCAGAGCGTGAGAAGTCATTTGATGATTTCCCTTCCACAAAAAAAGGGGGTAGTTTAGGAAAACTAAAAATGATTAATTTTATAATTAACTTAGATGAATATTCGTGCTAAGTTTCAAGTGTAATAACTCAAGAAATAAGATTTTTCATACAAACTTTCATCCCCTATTTTATTCCCTTAGGGATGGAATTTTCAAAAATTCTTCCTTTATGGATGTTTACACTATATAAGGTATCTATGTGCAAAATTTCATGTCTCTAGGTCCAGTGGTTTGGACTGTGCGTTGTGTATAATCAGTGAATGAGTCAGTCAGGACTTTGAATTTTTTATATATAGATTTACAAGACCACAAACTTCTGATAGGTTTTCCTGTAATCTATAGGTAAAGAACTATTTTTTGTATCTTTTTCAAAATTTTTGGCTCATTAGTTTCGGAGATAAGGGGGGGGGAATGGTCAATTTTCGTCTATTTTCTTAAATATCTTCAAAACTATTTATTTTAAAATTATAAAAAAAATATATTTGAGACCCTCACAGTAAAACCTTTCATTTGATATGTCACACGGTACAGTTTGCAAAACTTTTATTTTTATTGTACTTATTTTCCCCCAAAATCCCACCCCCATATTCAAAATTCATTTATTTACGTTACATGTCCGTGTTTGGGTTACCAAAATACATATGTGTACCAAGTTTCAACTTAATCGGTTCATTAGATTCGGAGCAAATTGGCTGTGACAGACGGACAGACGGACAGACAGACAGACAGACAGACACACGAGTGATCCTATAAGGGTTCCGTTTTTTCCTTTTGAGGTACTGAACCCTAAAAAAGCACTTGAACCCCCGTTTTCGTTATTTTAATTATATTGAAATAGTTCATGAATGAAACCAACATTGAAAGTAACGTCATTTAGTGACGGCGCCAAAGAATTACAGATAATAATATAAATCGGCCAAAAAACAAATGCAATACGTCACAATGAAAACGTCATTTTCTCTTTTTGAATCGGTCCTCTTTTAATAAAATTAAATGCATAAAATGTATTCCAAAATAATAATTTAAATTGTTATGACGCGACGCGTGACCTAAAGATTTTATTTTTATTACACATAACACACAATACCTAATATCACGTAGGCACTAAAAAGCTAATCGATATGGTACTTACATAAATTATCTTCTTCATTTAAATGTTTGTTGGTTGATGGTGATAGTTGGTTGTTTGTTGGTGTATATTGCTATATTTTTTTACGTAGTAGCAACATTTCGAAATGTGTATTGTAATATTACGTTTGTTATAATCCATCTATGTATCCGACTGAAAGACGTATCTATGGTCATGAATAAAAAATATTAAAAAAGTGCAATGGCAGTGACATTGACATAATTATACGTGGAAAATACATAAGTATGTACAAAGTAAAAAATACTTTTATTTTTGATGTCCGAAATCCGGGACTCTTTCTCATAACAAAAACGTAAATCTGATTAAAAAATAGGAGTAATTTTATGAACTAAATTTGGTTGTGACACGCTCCCCTGCAAGTTGGTACTGCCCCTCGGCATTCTCTTTTGTCATTGGGATAAATTCTTTTCAACTACGGAACCCTTCATTGTGCATGGTCCGACACGCACTTGGCCGGTTTTTTATACCTACGATAACTTCACCCCAGCCATTTAGTGATGTGCTCAACTTAATCAGAATTGTTTCAATCGCTAAGGGTCACTGTGCTAACAGACTTTTTTTAGTACGAACAATCGAACATGCAGGGCACGCTTGGTCGGATAGCTTGCCGTATCTAGCTATCTAAATCTGTGTATTCGACCTATATTGGTGTGTTCTAAATTCAATTTGATTAGTCGACATTTTCGACAAGGATTTTAGCATTAGAATAAAAACTGTTTTGTGTTCTTTGATGTTTGAATAGGTACTGTAAGTTGTACGAACACAAAGTTTAGTGTTAATTAATAATAAATCGATTAAAAATGCATTCAAGTGATCAAGATGTGTTAACACCTGAGTTTATGAAAGAGAGGGCGGCCGATATAGTGGAAAACTTGCTACTCTTACGGCTGGTTTACATCAAAGCCAATTTAACTTTCCTTTTTCTTCATTATATGTCTATTTTCACTTAAATCTTTCTTTTTCTCGTAGTCATGGTATATAGTATGTAACTCTTGAATAAAACGGATTTATATCGAGGGCCATGAATCACTCGCGTCGCTCAAGATTCTAACACTTCAATCATCATGAATCTTTAGAATCATTCATTAGCTCGTGATTCATCTATGGCCCTCACTTTAAATCCGTCCTTTATTCACTAATTGCATAATATACTATTTTAAGGCACATTATTTTATTTTATTTTATTTATTAAGGGATAATAAACAACTACAACATATATATACACATATGATTAACAAAACTTTGAGTAGTAATGTTGCAGTCCACTGCATTATCCACAGATAAACCATATTTAATAATCAATGGTTGCCACTAGGCGAGCAATACCACAATAAAATAAACAAATATTTGAGAATTAAATAAATAAGTAAGTTAAGTACTATAAAGCTAGCTATAGCTACAAAACCAAATCAGATTAGATACAATTACAAACAATTTCATTTCATTTACTTGAATTATGCAATAAAATCACATTATAATCACATTATCGTGACTTTTATTGCACGGTAATCTCGTATATTCCTTAGGTGCCGCATAGTTCACGGTGAGTCGGAACTGTCTGCGGTGATACCCCAGTGAGTCGGGGTAGCGCTGCGTTATGCTCCAGTGAGTCGGAGTGTACAGCGCTGGGTTGAGGTTGAGGCTGAAGGTGATGACCAAGAATACGCGTCCGCTGCATGCTGGTGGTCAGGATACCTGTTGAAGCCGTGGATGCTGGCTGGCTGTGTGACTCGCCGCTCGAAAGCTTGAGGAAGTGATACTGATGACGTCACGCTGAAGGAGTTGCACGAAGGCTGCGCTGACGTTCATACTCGGGGTCACCAGTTTAGAGGCATGAGGAACAGGGTGTAAAGTTCACTCATCCTCTATTGAAATGGGAGGATCCTCCGACCAGACGGTTGTTGTGTCTGGTAGGCTACTGCCCGACGGTTGATGTCGGGACGTTGTATATATGCTAATCGCGTGGTAAACTCTAATTGCGCGATGCAGGTATGCGTGACGTCATGTCATTGATGCGTAGTTCATATGTGGCGATGTAGATGCCGCCACAATAACATGTTTCGGAAACCGGATTCAGTGCGTTGTGTGACATGCACTATTTATACATATAGTATATACTATAGTATATATAGTATAGTATTTATACTTGATACAAATTGGGTCGGGAGTTACTTTATTAACTACAACGATTTACTTGTAAAGAAAAAAGATCACAGAAAAAAATAGTAGACTTTCATACTTTCATATATTTCTATAATGACAGTTTTTCAAAACCATTTTCTTCTAAAAAAAGTGCCACAGACAATTGCACAACATCCTCCGGCCCCGCGAGATAGCGGAAGAAATCTATATAAAACTAAAACACTATTTGGGAATAATAAAGTAAAATAAAATCATTAAATTTATAAATACCTAGTGGGCAGTTTCACCAGCCGACCGGAACGAATAACATGCATTTTAGTGGGCAGCTGCTGTGCAGGTCCAGTGGTTGGCACATCCCTATGACGAACCTCTAAAGGGAATAGGCGCTGCAGAGGCCTGATTAACTCACCTCTTGCGGTTCTAACTCGCGCTACACGCCTATGACCATCCACCCCTTGTAACGTCTCAACAACAATACCTAATGGCCATTTAACCCTCTTTACATCATCAGACCCTATCAAAACTATGTCCCCGATTTCAACCGGATTAATAATATTAGTTGTTGATTTCTGAGTAAGTAGAGCCAGGTATTCGCTGCGAAAACGCTGCTTCAGATCGCCACATAAACTTTTAATATAACGCCAACGTCCTGTCACGGTCGCCAAATGATACAAATTGGGTCGGGAGTTACTTTATTAACTACAACGATTTACTTGTAAAGAAAAAAGATCACAGAAAAAAAATAGTAGACTTTCATACTTTCATATATTTCTATAATGACAGTTTTTCAAAACCATTTTCTTCTAAAAAAGTGCCACAGACAATTCCACAACAATACTGTATAAAGAAACGTCCGCTTTCTATATGCACTAATTTGTGTACGCTAGCATAACGCCTGTCAGAAAGTAATTCAAAAGTCTTGTTCAATATCTTCTTATAGTCTTGTTCTTAAAAGAGCAATCATTATGTAATTTTGCATAGCGGGCGCACTATTTTTTCGTGTATATTCCGTATATATTAAATATGAGCCGTTTTCAAGTACTGCCATGGGTACGCTAGCGTAACGTTATGCCAGCGTACCCAGTAAAAATTGTCTCTAATTCTGAGACTATAGATGCACTATTTATTTTATTTTTCACTAATTATGCACTTTTTATTGGGTATGACAGAAACCCTGAATTACATCACGTGTAAGCTCGCATAACGGTCACAAAAAATAGTGGCCCGCCGGTGTCGGGAGCAGGGTCCAAGCTACCGGTGGTAAGGGCTGCAGAGATAGGAACCTCCTCACAATACGAGCCGTATTGATGAGTACTGCCTTCTGAATCTGGCTCTTGATCCAACGAGAGCCTCGAGAGATGTTGGTCGAGGCTTTCGGCCATCAGGCCGTTGGCCGTTACTACAATCAGCGCAATGACAGCCGAGCTCACATTCCACATGTCAACAACCTCGTGAGCTAAGTCGAGATATTTTATTTGTTTTTCTTTCTCAGCTTTCACGAGGTTCTTGTCATGTGGTTATTATTCAAGCTATCATTACTATTGCGTAAAAATAACTAAAACGCTGTATAAACCTATTTTAGTTAGTGTTTTGTCTTCTTTGAAACTAAAATCATAATTCGAAAGAAATTGATAAAACACTTCTATTACTAAAATATGTATAAAGAGGTTTTAGTTTTTTATGAATAAGGGGTTACTAACTAACACTTACTTGTCGTCTCCGTGGCTCTTCGTTTCTTGTTAGATACTTCTTGTGCCTCTTCCACTTCAGTTTCAAACTCCATCAGAGGGACATCATCTTCTAAATCTGATTCAGAATCGTGTGGTGCCTCTTCCACTTCAGTTACAAACTCCATCAGAGGGACATCATCTTCCAAATCTGATTCAGAATCGTGTGGTGGTATATCTGCTACATCTAGACAGCTATTGTCTAAATTTTCCAGTTCTAGCTCTGTAAGTAAACAAAAACAGTCAAGAGTATTACTTGTTTATTATTGATATTTCTTATAAGTTGCAACAAAATGGGGTTTGGTTCCATTAAGTTGAATTAAACTTAATACTGCCAAAAGTTTGAAGTAGTTCAAAAAGTTATTTGATTAGAATGGAATCACATACACACATACATTACATTATATTAACATTTTTTAAAGATATTATTTAGTGATAATACTATTTATGTTCTTACAAACATACCATCACTTTGATGTTCCTCTTCTGGCTTAATAATATCATCTAGTTCCTCACAAACAGCTGGTAATTCTTCTTTGATAGCAATGTTTTCAGTTTGACATTCATCATCTATACTTATGTGCACTATTGGAGATATAATTAATCCGCTCAAAAACTCAAAGTGGTCTTGGTTTATTAAAGGATTGGGCTGTAAAAAGATGTTTATAGTATTAGGAAAATATGCTGGTGATCACAGTCCCACGAGCACAAACCTTTTCTCATGATACTAAAGTCACTCAAAAGAGCCTCCGCAAGTGAGAATACTTAAGAAGGTCCATGTAACCTCACTGACCACTGCACAATCTACTGTTGCATAGCTTGCGCCGACATGAGAGAGGACCGTTATCAAACTGCCACATACAAGTGTCATACAGAAGCTGTAGCAGTATTATATGGATTAACATGTAATATTATTGAGGAGTTACTTTTCAAAAGGGCTTAAATCTGTATTAACAGTTTTTTCAGTACAAAGAAAATATGATTACTCACCATGTATTCAAATTGTAAATTAAATGTGAAATAAGGTACTTTGTTGCGGAACACACTTTTTGTGCCCATTTTTACCAGATTAATAAGTGTTTTAGAAGCGGCCACATAATAAAATACGATGTACATAAGAGGAAAGAACAGATTGGCATTAAAAAAAGGAAACCCGAAATAACACCTTCTTTTGACAAAAGTGTACATATTACCATTCAACACTCAATGATAAGCTTGGCCTGAAGCCCAGACACAACAGGTATGAGCTTGAGAGGAATCACTTCTATATTATACTGAAATTAGAAATTATAAAAATAAAATAATGGCTGCTGAACAACACCTCACCTCATAATCGTCATTCATCATCTGAGCAAACAGCTCTTCGGCTTTCAGACATTGTTTCAGTAATTGGTAGCATTGCTTTAGTTTTGCGCAGCATAAGAAACAAGCAAGAATCGGTCTAATGTCTTCAGTTACAAACTGCAACAAAATTTGTCTTGGACTATTTTGTTTCTATGAAGAAAATACTTCTATTGTACATAGTACTGCTGTCCAAGCCATTAGTTGGTGGTCCTTAATGTGCGCCCCTTACAGAGAATGCTTAGGCATTCTCTGCGCAAGGGGTTCTACATACATATTTATTTTAAGTCCAGGCTTCCTCATACTGTTTTACGGAAGCACTGGGGCCGACATATTCGTGTAGGAGTGGCATTTAAAACCTAGGTAATTTACTTAAATAATTCGGACAGTTAGTCCAAAAATATCAACTTACTTGAATGTCAGTCAGCTTCTTATAAAGTTCATGTAAGTCCCTGTTGACTACTACATACATGCGGACATTCTCCGCTAAACATATCCTACACATTGGCAGTTTTTCCATCTTATATCTCAAAATGTGTCACTCTTGCTATTAATACGATTATGATAAAATAAATCAACTACTACCAGACAGAGATTTGACTACTGACTACCAGGTGACAGCTCAGCTGGCCAGCAGTGTTGCCAGATGACCATCTCGCGTTCCCCCCAAACCTTCTCCGAAATCCCCCCAAAATTCAGGTTTTGAAGGAAAAATCCCCCACAAAAGGTAAAAAAAAAACCATTTGTAATTTGCATTTTTGCATATTTGTCATAAGGGGTTATTTGGTTGCAAGTGACCTTTCCTACATCTCCTTAATTGATTGTCGACATTATTACCAATAAACTCTATAGACATACCTACATGGTGTGTAAAACGTTGGTCCAAGTCCAAGTGGTACCATAATCAGAGCTACAATTAAGTAAATAAAACTTGAGACATGCTTTCATCTATGTTAGAATAACTACAATAACTTTATACTGTTAATATTGGGTCACTTTCTCTCTTCTTTTTTTCTTTTCATGCCTTTGTTGTTTTTATTTTTGTTGTGATAGTGCAAGGCGCAAAGACCAAGTTATTACAAGTTATTCTATTATTATTTTCTATGATTTAATCACTTCGTTCTAACCACGGAGTAAAGAAAAAAGTGGTTCTAACAGACCATAATGGCGATTGACGGTAAAAACCTGTTTGTCCGACCAAGCGAGCGACCGACTGACTTTTCTCAGATTACAGATTGGTTACTAAAAATCCCCCCATTCCCTCCATTCCCGGTTTTTTCCCTCCAACTATCCCCCCAAAAATATTGTCCCCCCAATTTTCCCCCCATGACTATAAAAAACCCCCACATTTGGGGGGAATACCCCCAATCTGGCATCACTGCTGGCCAGCTACTTGACGTTGACAGCTAAGTAAAAGGGTGCGTTCCGAGTTGCATCAATTTACATAGATGACAGCGACATCTGGAGTTTGGTGTGATAAAAAAACTTGGCAGCCATCTTGTCTTGCTTGTCAAAAAAACATTCCGGATTTTCTAGCTATCTAATCTGTGGGATTTTCGGCAATTGTCAAATCGTTCCCGACGTTGTTGATGCCTCATTTATATACAGGAATTTTTTTTTTAAGCAGTGCGAACAGACATCATATTGTAACATCATATTGTATTGAAACCTACATTTACGAATAAATTTGATTTGATTTGATTTTTTGATTTTGCGCAAATTTTCACAGGGTGTTCTACCCATGAATATGAACAACTTTCAGTATAGGACTAACTCTGAAATCGCGAAAAAAAAATCAGCTGTTCAGTACATTTATCTACACCAAACTCGTCAAAATGTAGGGAGCAGCTGGTTTTTTTTTCGCGATTTCAGGTTTGGTCCATAGTAAAAGTTGTTCATATTCATGAGTAGAACACCCTGTGAAAATTTGCGCAGTGCTTACTAAAATATCCTGTATAGGTACCTAGTCTAAGGTTGATGCGCTTCTCGAGTTTATCTCAGCTAATTCTGTTAAAATTGTTACTGTTATTTGTTTTGTTGAGTTTTATTTTATTACTATTATTATCTCCTTTATTTCATTTATGTACAGTCGCCAGCACATCAAGTTACCCCACTTTGACCTTGAGCGCGTTATGAGCAACAACAGCGCGAATCGAAAGAGATAAATAGCTTTTTATCAGTTATTACTCGTAATGTTTCGTGCTGCAGTGCGACGTGAGTGTGTGCGTATGCGCGTCGTAGTGTAGAATAAGATACTATGCGATAAGAAATAGCGTAGCAGTTGAATACTTGAATCGAATCGAAATAATGGCTAAGAGCAGGCGGCCCGTGCAAAAACTAAAATGCGTATGAAAGCGTAACAAAACCCGGAAAAGGTAGGCAAATTGAAACAATATCGATACCCCATCACGAACGTGTATGAAGTTTAGTCAATTAAGGAGGATGCGCTAAGGTAGTCCGGGAAATTCAAATTTTCTTACGTTTTTTGCAATTTGCAGGTCAGTGTCAGGTTGTATGTTGATCTATATATCTATATATGATATAATCAGCAATACAACTCCATAAGTAAGTTAGAATTGACCTCAAACCTCACGATTTCATGAACTCGCTAGATTTGAGGTCAATTCTAACTTATGGAGTTGTATTGCTGATTGTAATACAACTCCGAATCATATTTTAATCAACATACAATCATACAATCTGACACTGACCTGCAAATTGCAAAAACGTAAGAAAATTTGAATTTCGCGGGCTACCTTAGCGCATCCCCCTTAAAGCTTTTCAGTTCGCCATGTTTGAGACCGTTTCATCCGTGACACGATCTTATCACTAAAATAATAAGGTTGAACTTAGTAACGTGAATAACAATGCGAAGTTTGCTATTACAAGTTCAACCTTATTGCGCTAGTATTAAGATACGATTTCAAAGTTTATGAATTTTCAAATGAAATTCTACTATATTATTATCGACTTCATTGTTCATTCAGGAGCTTGTGCTAAGTAATAACAGCCGCACGGAATAAGCTACGCTTGCCGGGGTTGGTCCGTGGATGGGTGACCATCTTTACATACCGAGACTCCTCCGTGCCTCGGTAAGCACGTTAACCCGTTGGTACCGGCTGTCATTCGTGGATCTTTGACTGTCGTTACGGGTCTCCGAAAGTCTGACAACAAGTCTTTCCAAGGGGTATCGTATTACCCAGTTACTGGGTTGTGGGTCAGATAGGAGGTGTTGGTCGAGGATCTGTGCTATTAGGCCATTAACCGTAACGATTATCGGTACAATGATTGCAGAGTCCACGTCCCACATGTCGACAACCTCGTGTGCTAAGTCAAGATGCTTGATTTTTTTTATCTTTCTCAGCTTTCACGAGATTCTCGTCATGAGGGACAGCGATATCAACAATAATTGCACGGCGCTCTCGTCGATCTATCACCACAATATCAGGCTTATTGACTACAATAGTCCTGTCTGTGATGATAGATCGATTCCAGTACAATGTGGCTTGGCCATTCTCGAGAACTGGGTCGGACAGTCGTTACGGGTCGTCAGAAGCCCGAAAGTCTGACAACCAGTCTTACCAAGGGTTATCGTATTACCCAGTAACTGGGTTGTGGAGGTCAGGTAGGCAGTCGCTCCATGTAAAGTACTGGTATTCAGCTGCATCCGGTTAGACTGGAAGTCGACCCCAACATAGTTGGGAAAAGGCTAGGCAGATTGATTGGATTCTGATATTCATTAATTTCATTCCAATTTCAGTGGCATACGGTGTACCTACCACTTCACCGGTCCCAAACCCTGACAACCACCCCGAGGCCCGATTTGTTCGCTACTTGGATAGTGGCTGTTGGCAGCAAGGTTAGAGAAAGTGATTGTATGAAGATTTTATGAACAAAAGCAGTGATCACCATTTTGATCCCACATCAAGACAGATTGTTTGGTAATAAACGGACATTTTCCTGAACTGCATACGTGTTTTTTTAAATTATATTATATCCCCGATTGCCCAAACACCCCGAGGCCCGATTTGTTCGCTACTTGGATAGTGGCTGTTGGCAGCGAGGTTAGAGAAAGTGATTGTATGAAGATTTTATGAACAAAAGCAGTGATCACCATTTTGATCCCACATTCAAGACTGATTGTTTGGTAATAAACGGACATTTTCCTGAACTGTATACGTGTTTTTTTAAATTATATTATATCCCCGATTGCCCATAATTTACAAACTCGTACGAGAGTTATATAAATAGGTACTTATCTTTAGCTGGTATGCATACTATGAGTACTTACTGTAGGTAGGTGTATACATTAGACCCTTAGTTCACCCACCAAACGTAAGGTGGCAGCACTTTCCATTCATGCAAATTTTACCACAGAGTTGTCACTCTTTCTCTTTATACTTACTTTACATACTCTTTGGTTGCACTGTAATCGATTTGAGCGCGCTTAAACGCGTTCCGAGTTAGCGTGAGCGCGATAACGAAGTCCCGTGAATCGTCTTAGATGACGTCATGACATGCACCATCTTGCGATAACGCCGACCATGCCCTAAATTAATATCAATTGTTGACAGCTCTCAGCTGTCATAAACGTGATATCAAATCGGAACGCAAAATATTGATGTGAGCGTTGTGAGCGATTATGGTCTAATCCGGAATGCGGCCAAAGTACTCTGTGGTTGACAGGCTGATGACAGCTTGACATTACTCTAGCTTTTTTTGGGAATTTAAGATCTGGCTACCGAGGCATTTAAGTCAAGTCTTTTTAGTTTTGTTTTTGTTACAGATTCACTGCCTACAACATGCATTATAATTTTATTTCGATTGTTTTCACTGTATTTATGTATAAGTTATTACAACAATTTAAGTTTTTGTCTTTTGATGTATTTACCTACTCACTAAGGGACCTGCAGTGCGATTCTGTAACCATCTCACCGTGAAAACTTCGGGCATTCTCAGTAGTTCGGTTTATTTAGTCCGGTCACCGGACTGGTGAGACTTCTCGTCTCAGCAGTTCGGTGATGTAATACGACCGGACTATTGAGCCTGATAGTTCGGTATCGAAACCGGACCTGCATTAGTAATTAGTATGAAAAGACTGAAAGGTCGACATATACTTAATAAAATATTTTTTACTTAAACATCTCAGCAAAAACATCTAATTTTGCCAACAAGCCAAGAGCGCAATTTTATACAAAAAGTTGATACACCTATTTTAGTCCAGTAAAAATAGATCGATTTGTATGGAGTAGATTGCAATAAATGCTCTTTGGGCGATAATTCAGAATTAAATATATAAATAGCTGAAATACATAAATTGACAATAATCCCCGATATTTTTTTTATATTTATTGAGTTATTAGCAATTATAGCAATAACATTAAATTTAAGTGGGAACAAAAAATGGACCACTGGTGATTTTGTACATGACTGCTCCTTTTCAAAAGTTTTAATTATGGAAATAATTATCCCCGGTCAAAATCAACATATTAAGTACCATATTGACTATTTTATATAAAATAAATGATAACTTCAAAACAGTAATTGCCTAGAGAGTGAAATTTTGTCAAAGTATTTAAATAGTTACTACAAATAACTAGGTAAATTATCACCAAGGTGACTATTATACTTTTTTTTTCGTGAAGTTAAATTTGTTTTTAACCCTTGTACATTAAAGACACCCAGGATATTTTTATGAATCTTACTACCAACAATTTTTGTCTACTCAAATTGTAAGGAATCCCCTGAATATCTGTAATGCATTTCTAATAATTAAATGAAAATCAAACACTCGCGAGAGGGTGCGCGCGGGCGGCGGGCGGGTGGCGGTGGCGGCGTCGCGATGCATCAAGCGGCCGCGTCTATTACATAAATTTTATTTTGGATTCGTGTAATTAGACCACATGACTAAACAAAGATGTGGTGTTTTAAAATGAAATAGTACGCACGGCTACAGATCAAGCTATACATTTCCAGTATATGCTGATCTCGCATTGTATAGGATTTCCTAACAATGAGTGGTCAGTGTAAACTGGAAATGTATAGCTTGATGTGTAGCCGCGTGTACCTACTTCTAGGCAAAATATTAATAGGTATCAGCAAAATTTAAAAAAAATATATTTTGGAACAATAACACAAGAAGTAGGTAGATACACAAGTAAAACGATGATAGCTGCAAAAGTATAAACTGTAGCGCAGCTAACAACGTCCTTCTCAGATACAGAATGGAATAAATGTTCCATGCAAAAAGAGACTAATAGGTAATTTTAGTACTTTAGATAGTTAAAAAAAGGCGATTTGTACCAATAGTCGTCGGATTTGTACTATTACTCGTCAAAAGGACCCAGTCGTGTTAAATTTTTTGTGTTAATGTGAACTCTCAGACCTTGAACATACTGTACGTGTTTGTTAAGAGTCTAAGAAACAAAAGGTAAGTAGAAGACTGAATGCTAAGATTTACTAAAGGTTGTAGCAGAGCAGGAGGTAATAAAAACAGCAAGGTTAATTAAATTGTAACATATTTTTACTTAAAAATTTTAAGAGACGTCTGGCAAAAAAATTTGAGCGATCAGAATAACAGAATCAGTTTTTGTCCGGAATTAAGTCTGTGCTTTTGACTCGATGGTTGAGCCGATCAGACGTCAACTCCATGCCCAAAAGCTCTAGGCGGTCGGTAACTAGTACAGATGCTCCTCGGACAGTAGGAGATAACTGAAACTGGCTCCTTTTGGCAGTGAAAAGACACACCTTTGTTTTCAGAGCATTGAATTTGACCAGATTGCCATCTCCGGCATTGTGGAACTACAGTGGGGTATGTTAGAGGCCGCATCAAGGCGTGAATTTTCGACAACGATAAAGGCTAATAAGTTTGCACTCTCTTGCGCGGGATGAGCCAGCGTTCCATCAGACTTAAGCATAAGAGGCAGCAAATGGCAGAAATTTGTTTAGACCGATTTAGACAGCGATCAGAACTCCTTGCTATCAGAAAGGTATAGGATGCCAACTTGGCCCCAATTCGTCCAACATGGTCAAAACGCGCCTTCCGTAACACCCGTTCGCAATACTTGGCGGGAGAATTGAACGCTCTTTTAACATTGCGCGAGCACGTTGACTGTCGCACCTGTCATTACGGGCCGAAGCCCAGACCTGGTATGTCTGCTCTGGGTGCCTGCCGTTTTGCCGAAAAGATTTTGCCAAAATTTCATTACCCAAACAAATTTTAGCAACCTTTTTTTATACCATTGCAATATTTCGAATGATTTTAGTACGCATATTTTCATTTGGTCAAATTTTTACTTGGCAAAATATTACTAAGTATAATGTCATTAAGTCATTTGGTCTTTAATCAAATGATTTATTACAGCAAACAATCTTCAGACAATAAACGTTTGGTGAAATGATTTGTTAAGACCAAAAATATTAAGGCAAAAATAGCATTTTTGGTAATTATATAATTAAAAAATGCAATTTTATTTTAATATATCAATAATCATTTGTTTAATGCAAAATAATTTTACATTAAAATTTTAAATTTGTTGCAATGGAAATTTATTGCTTACTTGATAGTTTATTTATGGAAGTAGTTAGAGTAGGTTAATTATTTTAAAAAAATGGGTAGGTTAGGTTAGGTTAAAACTGTGACCTCCTACGCACGAGCCGAGCGAGCGAAGCGAGCGGTGCCGCAGCAGCGGCCGGCGAGTGCCATACACGACTTGCATTAATAGAAAACAAGATATTGTTTTTAGTAGGTTACCCGGAACTCAACTATTTAGATTAGGTTAATTTGTTCTTTAAAAAAAATGGGTAGGTTAGGTTAGGTTAAAACTGTGACCTCCTACGCACGAGCCGAGCGAGCGAAGCGAGCGGTGCCGCGGCAGCGGCCGGCGAGTGCCAGACACGACTTGCATTAATAGAAAAGAAGATATTGTTTTTTGTAGGTTACCCGGAACTCAACTATTTAGATTAGGTTAATTTGTTCTTTGAAAAAAATGGGTATGTTAGGTTAGGTTAAAACTGTGACCTACTACGCACGAGCCGAGCGAGCGAAGCGAGCGGTGCTGCGGCAGCGGCCGGCGAGTGCCAGACACGACTTGCATTAATAGAAAAAAGATATTGTTTTTTGTAGGTTACTCGGAACTCAACTATTTAGATTCGGTTAATTTCTTCTTAAAAAAAATGGGTAGGTTAGGTTAGGTTAAAACTGTGACCTCCTACGCACGAGCCGAGCGAGCGAAGCGAGCGGTGCCGCGGCAGCGGCCGGCGAGTGCCAGACACGACTTGCATTAATAGAAAAGAAGATATTGTTTTTTGTAGGTTACCCGGAACTCAACTATTTAGATTAATTTCTTCTTAAAAAAAAATGGGTAGGTTAGGTTAGGTTAAAACTGTGACCTCCTACGCACGAGCCGAGCGAGCGAAGCGAGCGGTGCCGCGGTAGTGGCCGGTGAGTGCCAGGAACGATTAAATTATATAGAAAAAAAAAAAATAGCAGTTCACATTTTTGTCATTGAAGCATTTGACTGAATAGGAAAAGGTGAATTGAAAACTGACGATACTAAATATTTGGCTTATTTGATTTTGCGTAAAAACTGTTATTCTAACTGAAACATTTGACTAAATAAAAAATGTTAAAAGTACTAGTTGGTAAACAAGTTATAGTTTAAACGTTCATTTGCCAAACATTAGGTTTGTGTTACAATTTTTTGTCAATAGAATTTTTGCTAAGTAATAATTTGGCAAATGAAATTATGCGAAAAATTTTTTGGGAAGTGAAAATTTGGCAAATTCCTTTCGGTCAAACAAGGGAGACCCGTCTGCTCTGTTTGCAAATATGCTTTTGCACAAGACGCGTTGTACCAGGGCTGAGGCTCGCTGCCAAGTGGAACGTCAGAGAATTGGATAAAATATTGCATTCCCTGACGTATCACGTATACGGGCCGAAGCCCAGGCCTGGTATACCTGCAGTTTTACCAGCACCTGAGCAATTGTTGAAGGTTAAGTTCATTAATTGAATGAGAAAATTTTACAGTTTGTAGTAACTTGACCTGCTGTTATAATATAATAATATTTTACCTGGTCACCGTAAAAACGTGTTAAGAATTCAGTTGCTTCCTTGCCAGACGCTTCTGTTTTTGCTAAAGCTTTTGCGACAGTCTGTGTGCCTTCCGGGTTGCCCTCCGACATAGGTAACGATTTTAGTTGCTATATTTCGGTTTTGCCGAAGATATACGCTGGAACAATGTGGCTCAACGCATGACATGTTCTTAATAATTTTCTCTTTGGAATCAACTGGCTTCTTTCCAGAATCAACAAGATTAGGGCATGTGAAGGACCCGCCGAATCCAGTGGACCAGTTCGGCCCAGTGGTGCTAATCATTCTTACCACTTGCACACCCTTTATTACCCATAAATTTATCTTAGGAAGCAAATTCATTATGACTTAAACTAAACCGTAAATATATTAAGTAGTTTACTACTGCAAAATATAATTTTCTAAAAATTTAATTAATGTTGTGTGTACAAATACAAAAGCGTTAACAACTATGTTGCGGTCACAATAATAGTTATTATTCGCATTTTGTGGCATAAAACACTAAAATACCTAGAATTTGGCGGGTTTAGAGGCAACTATTAAGCGTGTCCCAGTAATCGTTACATAGTACTTAAAATGACGAGATCTGGGTCAAGTAGGAATTTTTAGGTACCAATAGATGTCACGTTCGAAAAAAAATACTTTTGTGATTAAAGTGTTCCAAATTTCAAGTTATTCATATCGTTAGCCAATTAACTTAACTAATTCATCAAATAATCAGACTTACCGTAGACCCAACTGAAGTTTCACAAATCAAAAAACAAAACTACGTGCCGACTTCACATTTAGCAGCTGAACTTGCAAAAAAATTAAATTTTTGTCGGACACACTTTTCAAGTAAATTGTATTTCAGATGTTGCAATATGTTACCAAGAATAGGTTGCCATAAAATCGGCAAGTTTAATGTTTAGTCAATGAGGTATTATAATACTAGAGGCGCAGCGTCCTACAAAACAATTCAGAAAAACGTACCGACTTACCGACTTGTACGAGTTTAAACACGTAGCTTTGAAACGGATACATAAATATGTCAATCTGTCAAAATAATCTATGTTTGTCCACTGACGTATATAGGATTTATACGTCAGTGTGTTTGTCTCACTTCTTCCACCGTCAAACTAATTACGTTGGAATGAGACAAGACATTGTTACCCGAAAAACGGCCAGAGTTGCCAACGATCAACATCATTTCCCAAGAATTTAATGAAGGTTTTCATTGAATCAATTATAATGAAAGATTGTAATATGGAATATTTCCATGTGCTTCTGATCTTTAGGTACCCTGGAAAACAAATAAGAGATCACTCTGTCTAGTACTGCACCTATTGACGCGTTTATGATGAATTTACATACGTTGCGATGAAAATTAAATAACGTAAATTACTATAGTTTATCTGTTTCGATCCATTTTAATAGTAAAAAAACCGGCCAAGCGCGTGTGGGCCACGTAAAATGAAGGTTTCCGTAATTGAAAAGAATGTATCCAAAAACAAACTTAACATTTGTAGCTGAAAAACAAGAAATGTTTATGCGATAAAATGACAAAATAACGGTTTTCGGACTTTTTCTGTGAGACCTTGCTTCTTGCCAAATTTCATGATTCTAGGTCAACGGTAAGTACCCTATAGGTTTTGATTTACTTGCGAGTATCAAAATATGTTGCATAAATGGCCGTATTTTTTTACTGCGTAGACTTAGAAGCTTGATTTTTTTAGAGCTCCAAAGGATCATAGACGACTTACGTATTTGATATTCATTTTAACTTGATACCTCCACGCGTTCCTGATAAAAAAGGTCTTGACAGACAGTCAGACAGACAGACGGACAACGAAGTGATACTATAAGGGTTCCGTTTTTCCTTTTGAGGTACGGAACCCTAAAAAAGTACGTCATTTAAAAGAAATTACGACGACTGTTCTGGGTTTCACTACTGAGTTAGACAAGTTTGTCAATCTTAAAAATTCTGAAAAGTATCTTGGATTTATAAACTAACTTGTATTTGATCGTAGTTTAACAATTCGGTTTAATAATCGATTACTAATCACAGTAATCACATCACACTAATATTATAAAGGCGAAAGTTTGTAAGTGTGTGTGTTTGTATGTTTGTTACTTCTTCACGCTCAAACGGCTGGACCGATTTGGATGTTTGGTAAGTAGATAGCTTATATCCCGGATTAACACATAGGCTACTTTTATCCCGGTCTACGCGCAGGGCGCAGCTAGTTTACTTTAATTGGAAATGAACCGGTTTATTTTCGCACAGCACACCACTATATAACACAATGTGATCATAAACAATCTATTATTTTTCATTTAAAAATATAAACTCATAGTCATTAGTCATTACGTATAAGATTATTTATTGCTAATAAAATTAATTTTGGTGGACGATGTAGTGATATATTAGGTTAAAACCTTTGACATACTTACACGTGACATGTGTTACTTTTGTATTCAGTGACTGTTTGGGTACTTTTCCATTCAGTGAGTGTTTGGGTACTGTACAGTATGTTTAATCCAAACAGACTACAATAATAATTTAGACTTACAGGAACATACATTCGTCATTCACTAAACTCCCAAAAGTCGGGCAAAATCAAAATCGTTTTTACTGGTAACACTGATGGCATAAACAATGTTTGATAAATTTTTAGATAATCTGAACAAAATTCAGCAAAATTACTTGTGAAATGCATTACCACTTGCCTTAGTAATCTTTTCAGACCGTGACATACAAATTTTAATCGCACATTTCACTATTTTGATATTTTTATCGCTAAGCAATTGCTCACTTGACGACAAGCTGACAACTGAACTCGGATATGCCTGTGGACATATACGATATAGTAACGCTTCGGCGCCGTACACTACTGATCTAGTACTATTAACATCATTGTGTTTAGTAGAAAAAGATATTGATGTTTTTAGATAATTAGACGACTACTGGGTCACTGTCGACTTCACCCGCGTTTACCTTATATGATTCGAACTAGAAAGCGGTAGTTGATAGAAAAAATGCGCTTATCTTGGATGTAAAGCGCATTTATTATATCCCATAGGTATAACTGTGTACTGAGTTTATTAAAATCCTAACAATAGAATAATTTCAGATTTTTCTCTTTGCTGACGTAACAACAACAACGTCAGTTTCGTGTAGTCAGACAATCCTGGCTTTTCGTTCCGGTACAGTTTCGTGCAATTGTCGCGCGAGTGGGTAGATTGCAGAGTAGGCATGGTATTATACCTTTCGCATTTTTGATTTGTGTACTACTGTTTTCGGCAATTTGTATGTAAAATCACTGGTACATTATCCGAGAAATGAAATAAATTGTCTTTCCGAAGCTCACTAAAACATAGAGTTTTAAAACCTTTACTGCCAACGGTGACAAAATCACCATCTAAGGGCTTTCCGCATAATACGCAAGACATAATAAATAAGTACCAAAAATCCGGGCGCATAGTAAACAATCTCATTGCGTAATGAGAAGAAAATTTTCAGTAATTATTTGAGCAGTTAAACAATAGCTCCATATTTTTCACATCCGATAACTTCGTCCCTCTCGCACACCGACGCGGGGGATGCAAGGCGCTCGGTCAAGGTTGGCATTTTATATTGTGTAGGTAATTTAGGTTTTATGCATTTTGCGAAGAATCCTTATCACTTAATCAGGGGATTATGACACTTACATATGAAGAATGAAAATGTTAATGCACAGCCTAAAAAATATTTCAAGTGTCTTTTATGTACAATGTACAAAACATGATAAAACACTTTTTAACTATGTTCCTGAGAAGTCACCAAGGTGAAAACTGAACATAGGTTCGAGGCTAACGTTTGGAATGTATAAACAGAAAAATCCCCGAAAGTGCGATTTTTTAAGTCTCATTTATCACACCATGAAAGAAAAAATCTCGTAATGTTAAGAATTTTGTACCCAAACCGAGGGATTACTTATGTACTATAATTTTAGGCTGGCTGTAGACGATAATCTTACTTTTCACCTAAAGTGTATTTTTTGTTTAACGTTAAACAGTAAAAACACAACTTTAGGTATTTCTGAGGTTCCTCCGACCATATGAGCACAAAATTGCCACGAATGCATACGTAAATAACTATACTATTATTTAAAAACCAATTTACTAAAGTGTCTTTAATGCAATCTCAAACACTATTTTTACTGGACTATTTCGGCAGAAGTTAACTGTATCTCAACTTCTTGAATAAAATCGTCCTTTCTATATTTACACTGCTTCGTTTCGACATTCTTCATTCTTTCTTATACACACTATATGGAAAATTTCAGGCTTCTACAATTTTGTTGGTGCGATGGCGCTCAGCAAACACGCACCATTTATTTATAGACAGGCTCCATCCATGTTTTTTGAAAATAACTTCTGATCCTAATTAATTTTTAGCGTTCCGTACCTCAAAAGGAAAACACGGAACCCTTATAGGATTCACTCGTGTGTCTGTCTGTCTATCTGTCCATCTGTCCGTCTGCCACAGCCATTTTGCTCCGAATCTAACGGACCGATTAAGTTGAAATTTGGTACACTTATGGATTTCTGTGACCCAAACACGTACGGGTAAAGTAAATAAATGAATTTTGAATATGGGGGTCACTTTTTGGGGGCAAATAAGAAAGTTAAAAAAAAAGTTTTGCAAACTGTACCGTGTGACATACTAAATGAAAGGGCTTACTCTAAAGGCTTCAAATTTATATTTTTTTAAATTTTAAAATAAATTATTTTTAAGTTATTTAAGAAAGTAGACGAAAATTGACCATTCCCTCCCCCTTATCTCCGAAACTACTGCGCCTAAAATTTTGAAAAAATACAGGAAATAGTTCTTTACTTGTTGATTACAGGAAAACCTATAAAAAGTTTGTGGTCTAAAAATAACATGGTAAATCTCTCAATATTGTGAGTAGGTACAAACTTACACTTTTTACTGTAGGAATGTATGGGAGAACATGTTTTTCAACTATAATGTTAAGTTCGTTCTTGGGATAAATTCATCCCAACTACGGAACCCTTCATTGTGCGGAGTCCGACACGCACTTGGCCGGTTTTTCATCTTGAATAGACATTTCGTTTACTGAAATATGTTGCCAACCATCCTGTATTTCTGCACAGGTAGTAACAACACAAACTGACAATACGCCTATATTTTCTTGAGTTTAGTCTAATTGCCTTTGCCTTTCGATATAAAGCATTTTGAAAATGAAAATAACAACCAATAATGGTCACATTTTTTTAAATTTTCAACAGTGCGGTAAGGCGGGGCGCTCTCAAAATCGACATGAACTTGTTCCGGTACCCAACCAGGGGGCCGATTCTACTAACAAAATTGTTCAAAAATCGCAATAGAATCACAGCTAAATCACGGCTTATAAGCGTTTTCTCATTCTACTAATCAACAACGATCCAATTGCGGTTACGTTTCAGTTGACGCCAACGATCGACCGAAACAATGTCAAAATCTATTCTGCTAACAAAATCGAACGTGAGCGTGACGTATCATCTCATTCTACTATTACTTTGACACTAGTTTGAATCGAACCAAAGCTGAACTTTAGCGATTCATCTGTCAAAATTAGTGGTCGAACATAAGTCGGTAAAGTGTAACTTTTTCCGAATCGATCTAGAATTGCTTTCGTTTTTTCCTTAAAAATAATGATGTTTTATATGGATTTCGTTGAACTTGACTTGCCCTGCCATGAGGTTGACGTTGGAATAGTAAGCAAGAAATGTATCTTCAAGAATAGATAGAAGCAATAATCCTTTTGACCTTACGCATCGTCAGTCTACCGACTCTCCACTCTGAAGACCTCGTAAGAGCTTTGATTGAGGAGATCAGTCCTCGCAACCCCGTCAATCTTCGCTCTGACGGTATTGATACGGAAACAAAGGTAGGTAAATAGGTACCTAGTTACTATCGTTTTAATGTAAGTACTGTGTTACAATGTGATTATGTATTCTATAATATTGACTCCATTATTGTTTTAGACTGGAGCTGGACAGTGAGGACCAGAAATTATAGAACAGGAGCGTGAGGAAAAAGATGATGCAGCCAGATTAATTTCTGAAAATCGTGGGTCAGGGCGACGTCCGAATTACCTTTTAGAGCAAGGGCGTAATTACCAAGCAGCTTTGATGCAACGCTTGTCAAGGCAATAAATAAATAGAATTTATGTTAGAAATTTAAATAAGTGTCATTCGTTACTCATTACTTACTTAACAATTTTGTTTAATTTTAGCTGTATAAAATTTTGTAATTGTGAGTAGCTAGTACTAGAAAGGTTTAGGTAGGTAACTTATTTAAATATGTTTATCTTTTTTATTTTAAAACCTCAGTTTAAAAATAAAATGCAAGTAAAAACCAATGGAAATACAACTGAACTAAATCAATTGAACCTTAAATTAAGCAGTAACTAGTTTCATTTGTTTAATATGTGTTTGTGTAAAAAGTCACATCAAGATTGTTTACCTACCTTTATTTATCTACCTAAACCTTTCTAGTATAGGTCTATTCCAAAAGTAGGTAGGTATCTGATGAAAATGTTAACAAATGGATCAGGAGATAATAAAAGTTGAAACCTTTTATACAGGGTGTAAGGGACAGCCCTCCGCAGATTGATAGGGTGAATTCAGTACATCATACTAAGATGACCGGTACATGAAATTATTTCAGGAACGTTATGGGAATCCAATAAACCTGATTTGTTTTATTACCTCGCACGCAATGTATTGCTTCCGTGGCAAAACGCACGTAGCGAACGGTAGCGCAGTGAGTGTTCGGCTGCCCCACCCGCCACGGGGTCAATTCTCGCGCCACTTGGCTTAAACTAGCGACAGCGTAGTGCACAAGTTAGTTGAGTAGGTAGATACTTACGCGCAGGTACAGTAAAAGCGACAATAATTTAGCCTTCATTTAATTATTTTTATAACTGAAAGATGTTTAAAGTGGTGTATGGTACCTACTTATTGGTCAGTTTGTCAAGTACGGGTAGGGTTCAATGAAAAATAAAATAAGTAGGTTTTATGAAATAAGGAATAATGTTTTTATTTTGTATTTACGATGATGGCTGTATTCCCTCAAAAACCTTTATCTTTTCTGGCTTGCCTACGTAAAACGTTGTATCGTCTGCGAGGCATTTTTAAACAAATTAATACAAAAGTATTTTCCGCTCAACCAACAACAGTCTAAAACTTAACGAAAATAACAAGCAGATGAAACAAACAGTCAATAAAAATAAAAAAATACTAAGTACTTGCAAACATGCATTCAGGCTTCTCATTAGCTGCCCTTTCACACAGCGGGAATTCCGCTTTGGTAAAGCGAGTAAAGATAACAAAATAATAAGCACTAGAGTTAATTTTGTGCCAAACAATAGCTACAACTAACGTTGAAGTGGTTTTCGTTTTTTTACCCGACTGCGGCAAGTTAAAAAAGGAGCGTTATGTGTTTTTACCATAAGTACAATGCTTATTACATAGAAAAATAATGTAAATCAATCAGTCTTATTTCAATAGGTATCAAAAATTAATCCTACCTTAGAATCGCTCCGGTCGTATGAGATACGGCTCGAAATGACCTCCACCGAGACCTTCACACACATTGGCACGGCGCAGGGTCTCCCCGTGCAAGCGGGTCAGCAAGTTGGGATCTTCGTTGCAGCTGTAGCGCAGCTGCTGGAATGTGTCTGTGATTCAATCTCGCATTTCTTCCTCACTCGCACATGCACTAACAAACACTTTTTCCTTTACGTAGCCCCACAAAAAGAGGTCTAAAAGTGTGAGACGCGGGCTCCATGATTCCGGCGCAATAGTCGAGCTGCAGTGCGTGTGCCTAGGCGTGGATTTTGACGGACCAGGTCTAAAACTCTTTCTACAGTTGCACCGCGAAGTGGTCTTCCGGCGCCTTCTTGATTGGGAACTATGGGCTGGTTATCTAGCATTCGTTGATAGACATTGGTAATTATCCGGGAGTCTGATGGATGCCGACGGTCAGGATACCTATCGATGTAATTTCTGAGCGCTTCCCTGGCATTTCCCCGAGCTTCCCCGTAGCACATTATCATTTCGCCATATTCACGAGCTTAGTGC
This sequence comes from Cosmia trapezina, assembly GCA_905163495.3. Lineage (NCBI taxonomy): Eukaryota > Metazoa > Arthropoda > Insecta > Lepidoptera > Noctuidae > Cosmia > Cosmia trapezina. Next base: position 3,875,639 of record LR991046.1, on the reverse strand, counting down.
TCGTGTAGCCATTTCTCACAGACAACAACACAAATGGGTAAGTACGTAAACTTCACGACGCGACTGCGCGAACAACAGCGAGCGATACTGCGCAGGACACAGTCGCAGGACAACTAACTTCTCGTATGCCGTAATTAGAGACACAATTAAAAAGCCATTGTGTCTCGCGTAGATCTGCGTTCCGGCATACAACGGGCTAAACTGTACTAATGACTACACGAAAAATCACACACAAAAACAGTGTTGTCAACTACTCAAAAAATTTTGCATGTTTCTTGCAAAAATGTTGTACAAAAATACCACTATTTTTAAGCTTGACTAAATGTTAGAGCTGTTATTTTTTTTGGAGAAATGAAACGATTAATTTGTCAATTTAATTCAAAGTTTATGTTAAGCAAATTAATAGTAGTGATAGCCCAGCGTGATAGAAGACTGGGCTTCCATTGCAGAGGGCTTACGTTCGATTCGCGACTCGACTACCAGTCGGTAGCTGCCGTAAAGCCATGAAAAGGCCCTTGGGTGGCTTGGAAACTGGATCCAGTGATCGCTTGAAAAGTAGAATTAATTAAGTAATTAGGTATGTACCTACCACGAATACTCAAGGGCACATTATGTGCGTTTTTCCTTTAGAAATTAAGTGCACTAAAAGATTTGCATTTAACATTAGAGGAGTTCTTATGTGAACCAAGTTTGATCTAACATTTTCGTTCACAAATTGAGGTTTATTTATGTCCGTAAGGATTGAGTCGCCAAATTTCGTATCTTAATGAAATTTAATACTTATTTAGTAGTAAGTTTAAAAATTTTGTAGGTTCGATCCTCGATTTTGTAGGTATAATACTTCAAAAGATATATGAACTTATAGGTGGCAACTCAATCTAAATGTTTGAATTGAGTCGCCACGTCAGAACTAAGAACATCATGGATGAATGTTTATCATAATTTGGTATGATTTAGTAGTGTTTGAGAGTATTTAGTAGACAAAATCTGAGCTCGGTAGTGTTAAAATTAAAAAAGTTACAATACATTATGTGTGGCTCCTCAGACCATACACATACGACTGGTCATTTTTCAAAGAAGCAGTAGTTCAATTAATGTGCAATTTCAACATCATTTAGTAGTAAAAATATTAGATTTGTAGGATAAGAGTCGGCAATCACAAAAGAAAGAAATGGGAGATATAGCATATTTAATGTGGCTCCTCAATTCAGATGCTTCGGTAAATAGATTTGCCTCTAATCTACATAATCATGTGACGAAATTTGGAACAAAAAACGCCAATATTTTGTATAAATTTCTACTAAATGCACGTATAAAAAAATACAAAAAAAAGTACATATTTACGAAGTTATTAGCTATTCTTTAATTTCTTATGAAATTTTTTTGTGGGGTGACCATGAATACTTGATTTAAAAAGAAAATGTACGTTTCGTGGCTTATAGAAACAAAATCTATTTTGTCGCATGTTTTCAAAGTCAGCCTGTATAGTATAGTATCTACATACTTCTACTACATACATACATACTACATACATAACCTTTACTTACACTTCATCCATTTTTATTTATCTTTTATAAAGATTTACATTCATATATTGTGAATTGGTCTAAAACAATTCGTTTCTTTAAAATCTGAAATAAAAACACCTATAGATATTTTTCATTGTTATGACACTTACGTCAGGTTGTCAAGCTGTCATTACTTTTTCTAGCTATCTATCATAGAGCTTCATAATAGCATAGACTATGAACGTTTCTTTTGATTTATGTAATCTAAATTCTTTTTATCAATATGTTAGGTCAAATATTGTATTTTATAGATAATTTTGATTTATTATTGAATAGCTGTATCTTAAATTACTTTTATAAAATTAATCCACACACACTTGAAATTCATCGAAGAGGTTAGAGGTTTTTCAACGTATATTACTGGCAGATTCAAGCATTGACTGTGGCGTTTGGCATTCTGATGACGGAAAGCTTCAAATGTGGAAAGGATCTGAAATTGGAAGACGTTTTTGAAAAACGCTGATGAACCGATGTATGGAAGACTCGGAGACTAGGCAGTTCTGCTCCGGAAGCTATAAACTAAACATCTCCTAAAAGTATTCTTCGACCGGGAAAACTAACTCAGTGACTAAAACTTACCCGACTGCGGTCGATCCCTGAAGGAGGGTTATAGAAAATAACCATTAATTTATCGGAGCGATTCAATTATCTTCCTCTTCCAAACTATCCGTGCGTGTTTGCCTAACCTGGACTTACTCAAATGACTACTTCAAGCTATCCTCTACCTTCGCGTTAAATAACTGTGTGTGTTAGGTAGGATGTGTTTTTTAAAAACCGGTCTGTATTTTTTATCCTTTAATATTTAATATATTGTTTCAAGTCATACTTTAGCCCCCTTTTATTTCTGTAGGCTAGTAGATTTGTTACAGTCTGGCGCCCAATATAAAATCAAAGCTAGCCCTTACAAATCTTTTTCAAAATTCTAAAACAAACTATCTCTAGTACTATTTTTTTTCGGATTCTTATTTGGCTTAGTCTCTTTTTTATAACATTTATTAGGTTCCAGGTAGGTCTAATACTAACTTACTTTCCTCTTCAGTACATACTTAACAAACTTATACTACACCCCCACACACATTCCTTTACCCACTGGTAATTGGCATCCATTCTTCGCTTGTGAGTGTTCTTAAAACCATTCGTGGTCACTTACAAGTTGGGTTTGGCTTACTCTACGACGTATTATAGGAGAATATCCTATAATCGTTACCACCTACACATAACTCTCTACTTCTACATCATTATTCTGCACCCCACACACTTGCACACCACTACGGTTACCCACTGGTAATCGTACCCATTCTTCGCTTGTGAGTGTTCTTAAAACCATCCGTGGTCACTTACAAGTTGGGGTTTGGTTTACTCTTCGACGTACTATAGGAGAATATCCTATAGTCGTTTATACAAACCTAATATATATATAACACCTATTACAAATACTTCACTATTCTACACTCTTACACACATACAACTATCGATGTGCCTCTGTGCCTTTCTTTTTGTTTGTGGTTATTTTATAGTCGCATCATTAATTCGGATCCTCTTAACCCTCTAGAGTCCTCTTAACCCTCTAGAGTCCTCTTAAACCCTCTAGAGACCTCTTAAACCCTCTAGGATACCTCTTAAACCTCTTATATACTAAGGGACCTCCTCTATACTAAGGGACCTCTTAAATACTCAGGGACCTCCTCTATACTAAGGGACCTCCTCTATACTAAGGGACCTCCTCTATACTACGGGACCTCCTCTATACTAAGGGACCTCCTCTATACTAAGGGACCTCCTCTATACTAAGGGACCTCCTCTATACTAAGGGACCTCTTCTATACTAAGGGACCTCTTCTATACTAAGGGACCTCTTCTATACTAAGGGACCTCTTCTATACTAAGGGACCTCTTCTATACTAAGGGACCTCTTATATGCTGAGCGACCCTCTTAAACTCTTGAGTCGTCTTTAGCACTCCTCCCTTCGAGTCGTCTTTAGCACTCACTCTCTTTGAGTCGTCTTTTGCACTCATTAACCCTTACTTACCTCCCTTTAAAATATTTTAATCCTATTTAACATTAATCTTTAACAATGGATAGAATTATTTTCTTTGAACTTTTAAACAACTTCCCAGGACTTTTTAGAAATCTTTTCTCTTTTGAGATATTTTCTTTAATTTTTTACTTGAATATTATTTTTAAACTTATTATTTCACCCTTCAACATTAAAATACTCCCTCTCTCATTTAAAACTATTCGGTAAAAACTTATTCCACCTTTTTCTTTTTGAGCGGTAGCAACTCCCTAAATAAGCCTCTAATGCATTTTTTTTTTCTTTTTGGAGCGGTAGCAACTCTCTAAATAAGCCTCTAATGCATTATTTTCTGAGCGGTAGCAACTCCCTAAATAAGCCCCTAATGCAATTTTATTTTTTTTTCTGAGCGGTAGCAACTCATTAAACAAGCCCCTAATGCATTATCTATCCTTAGAGGTATTCTAATATCCTCTAATTATTAAACTCAAGTCTCCCTTGAGCCTTTCTTAAAATTGAACTCTAACTAACGAGTTCTCTCTCTTAAACTAAGTTTTTCTTAAACTTGGGTTATTCTTAAACTCAAACTAACTTGAGTTTTCTCTCTTAAACTTAAGTTTTCTTAAACTTGAGGTTTTTCTTAAACCTTGAATCTTCTGGAGCGGCTAACAACTCCATAAAAATAAGCCCTTGTTAAATATATTTTATTAATGGTTTTAGACGCGAGCGGATTACAACTCCGAAAATAAGCCTACTGTTATTGATTTATCAGGTCGAGTAGTGATCATTGAATGTGAATCCTACCTGACCTAACTTCGTAAGATGTCGGTGTGATTGAATGAAGTATGTACGTTTTGTGAATGCTGTAATATTTTTAACCTTCAAAATTTTCAATTGAGTTGAAAATTTTCTCGGGGTCGATGGGGAAATATAGTATCTACATACTTCTACTACATACATACATACTACATACATAACCTTTACTTACACTTCATCCATTTTTATTTATCTTTTATAAAGATTTACATTCATATATTGTGAATTGGTCTAAAACAATTCGTTTCTTTAAAATCTGAAATAAAAACACCTATAGATATTTTTCATTGTTATGACACTTACGTCAGGTTGTCAAGCTGTCATTACTTTTTCTAGCTATCTATCATAGAGCTTCATAATAGCATAGACTATGAACGTTTCTTTTGATTTATGTAATCTAAATTCTTTTTATCAATATGTTAGGTCAAATATTGTATTTTATAGATAATTTTGATTTATTATTGAATAGCTGTATCTTAAATTACTTTTATAAAATTAATCCACACACACTTGAAATTCATCGAAGAGGTTAGAGGTTTTTCAACGTATATTACTGGCAGATTCAAGCATTGACTGTGGCGTTTGGCATTCTGATGACGGAAAGCTTCAAATGTGGAAAGGATCTGAAATTGGAAGACGTTTTTGAAAAACGCTGATGAACCGATGTATGGAAGACTCGGAGACTAGGCAGTTCTGCTCCGGAAGCTATAAACTAAACATCTCCTAAAAGTATTCTTCGACCGGGAAAACTAACTCAGTGACTAAAACTTACCCGACTGCGGTCGATCCCTGAAGGAGGGTTATAGAAAATAACCATTAATTTATCGGAGCGATTCAATTATCTTCCTCTTCCAAACTATCCGTGCGTGTTTGCCTAACCTGGACTTACTCAAATGACTACTTCAAGCTATCCTCTACCTTCGCGTTAAATAACTGTGTGTGTTAGGTAGGATGTGTTTTTTAAAAACCGGTCTGTATTTTTTATCCTTTAATATTTAATATATTGTTTCAAGTCATACTTTAGCCCCCTTTTATTTCTGTAGGCTAGTAGATTTGTTACAATAGTCGGATTTGCACAATTATTTTTTTGTTTGAAAGGTTATGCTCTCGAGGTGGTCCCATTGTCACCAAGTCAGAATCTGATGAAGAGATCCTTGAGAATTTTCGTTTATTGGCAACGACACTACCAGCCGCACTACCAGTAGTATCGTTTCCAATTAACGACACTACCAAGCCTATTTTGATGACGGCTGCAAAAATTTTCGCAGCCGCCATTTCAAGCCGACGCCGCGCGGCGCAGCGGAACGTGTCTACATTCGCCACGTGCTCCCGCCCCGCCCTGCGTCTTTTTAATTTTATTTTTGTATTCTTCTTCCTCTTCCTCTTCTGCAAGAAGTCCGATTATAACAAGATCCCAGTCTATCATTATAATTTCACTCGAGCACTCGACCAAACTGCATCAATTCTACACGAAGTCTGGACGGAAATAGTAGAGACTGTAGTAGAGTAGTCGCGCGGCTTCGTGAGGTGCAGCACCGCTCTTGCACAACGCGCGTACCGGCGAAGCACCGCTGCGTCGCGATGCATCGCTATACGCTGCGAGGCATCACGAGGCGCAGCGCTGCATGGTGCAACGTATTCTAAATTCTCACAATGAAATGTGTATATTTTCGTGTAGAAAATAAAGTTATATTTTGCGTCGCTCTTTTAAAATGTGCGCGCAGCATCGCGTCGCGTCGCGTCTCGGTGTGAGCTGACTCTAACTCGCGCATTTGCTCTCGGAGACCACAGATGGGCATCGGGACTACTCAATTATTGTATTTCGCGGGTTGCGATTCGATTAGTGGACCTACCACTTATTATGTGCTGTTTTTTAAAACATATAGTATAGGGATAGTTCCTTTTTAGGGTTCCGTACCAAAATGGTAAAAAAGGAACCCTTATGGTGTGACTCAGTCTGTCTGTCTGTCTGTCACAGCTGGATATCTCAAGAACTACTAATGCTATCAACTTGAAATATGGAACAGTTTTAGATGATGTTTACCCAACTATTTTGCAAATAAGAAAGAAATAGAAATATTTATACTTTTTTTGCAACATTGATTGAAAGGGGGTCTTAAAAATTCAAAGTGGGTTTACTATGGCATATGGGGTATGATATGAAAGAACGCTATTTACACATTCTCAAACATTTTTTTTCTTTTTTATAGGCCGCATAGTTTTCGACTTTTGATGAAAAATGTAAAAAAAAAATACCGTTCCCCCCCTTATCTCCGAAGTTTGCAAAGCGAAAAATCTGCAAATAGAAGATAGAAGAATAGAAGAAGAAGAAGAAGAAGAAGAAGATAGAAGAGATAGAAGTTTATGTAAAGATTACAGGAAAAATAAAACGATGTCACTAAATAGCACACTTTTTCAGAAATCGGAACGGAACCCTCGGTGCGCGAGTCCGACTCGCTCTTGACCGGTTTTGTAACATTGTTATTATATGTAATTTGCATAATTATCTTTGTTGGCACATCTTGATTTCCATTGTGATTTGTTTTAAAACACAAAAGCGCTTCGACACAAAATCGTAGTTATAAACGCTTACCATAACATCAGAGGTATCAATGGGCAGTTTGAATAGTTTTTTACAATTAGTATTAATGTGTTTATTTATTAGGTAAGTTATTATTTAAGTGGCAATTATTTAGAACGTATAGGAAGAACACTTTATTATTTTTCTCCTTTACGAAGTGAATAATACAAAATCAATCTGCCTAGCCTTTTCCCAACTATGTTGGGGTCGGCTTCCAGTCTAACCGGATGCAGCTGAATACCAGTATTTTACATGGAGCGACTGCCTGTCTGACCTCCACAACCCAGTAACTGGGTAATACGATACCCCTTGGTAAGACTGGTTGTCAGACTTTCGGGCTTCTGACGACCCGTAACGACTGTCAAAGATCCACGAATGACAACCGGGACCAACGGCTTAACGTGCTTTCCGAGGCACGGAGGAGTCTCGGTATGTAAAGATGGTCACCCATCCACGGACCAACCAGTGAATAATACAATTCTGTTAGAAATAAGTAGGGATTTTATTAAAAAAATAAATTTCAAAAACTAGTCATCCTGGTTTCATTTAACATCATCATCATCATCATCATTTCAGCCGAAAGACGTCCACTGCTCCCCCCAAAAGGGACCTCATTCTTAACTCGATCTCGCAGAAAAACACCGAGCATAACCCTCTTCTTTGGCTTTTGGGTGACCTTGAGCTTTCTTATGAGGCCCATTGTAAAACGCTACGTCTTAGTGCCGTAAATCATAACTGGCAACACACACTGGTCAAAGACTTTTGTTTCGAGACACTGCGATATTTTGGACAAGAAGATCTTCCGTAGCTTCCCTAACTTAACGAAGCTGGACTTACCTAGTTTGACCGTTTGTCCCAGGTACACAAACAACATGGTCACCCTCAATAGCGAATTCTTAATGAATATCGAAAAGTATTTTTTTTTTCAGATACCGAATATATACAATGTTGATTTGTACATAAGTATTTTGTAGACATTTATACTAAATGTTAGTGTCTCTGGTTATTGATTCCGTTGTGATCTCAGGTAGATACAATCAATTATTTATTTGCAGAACGTCAGGACTGAGGAGCCAAATAAAATGCGTTTATTTACTAAATTCACTCAGTTTTACTACTTTATCTATATGCTACAAATTCGAACACACTTACTACTAAATGTTCTTTGGAGTGGAATATAAATTGACTAATTACTTTCATGGAAATTCACGTTCTTATGATTGATTGATTGATGGATTGAGGAGCCACATTAAAAGTATTGTATATTCTTCAATATCAACAGTACAGGACTCAGATTTTTAGTAGGTACTATACACAACTACTACTAAATCATACCAAATAATGATAAACATTCATCCATCATGTACCTAGTTCTGACGTGGCGACTCAATCCAAATATTTAGATTGAGGTGCCACCTTTATGTTCATATATCTTTTGAAGTATTATACCTACAAAATCGAGGATCGAACCTACAAAATTTTTAAACTTACTACTAAATAAGTATTAAATTTCATTAAGATACGAAATTTGGCGACTCAATCCTTACGGACATTATTAAGTTGGCAATACTGTTGCGACTCGGTAAATCGGAGCGTCTCGCTTGTCTCTATTGTATTGTATGCAAGTAGTATGCGGTGAGTTTGATGAACTCTGAAGCTATGCAGAAAGTGAACAGCTGATTTCGCGCGTAGTACGTTAGAGTATTTCGACATACATTGCTGTTTTTTGGATTTTAGCTGTTTTATTTACATAAATGGAGTGCTGCAAACAGAGAATGTAATTTTACATTGAAATAAAGGAATATTAGCCAAAAAAACGTTAAAAAAAATGAAACTTTTCCTGAGAAAATTTCCGGTGGAATATGATTCACAATAAGGAGCTGAATGCACCCTGTTAATTTGTGGAGGGCTGTCCCTTACACCCTGTATACAGAACACTGTACCCATTACTAATTCCTTTTTTACTAGTGACTGAGTCAGAATTTAACCTGAACAGGTTATTCTTGATAGGATTATTCTTACTCATCATCTCTGTCATCTCTTGCCCTTTCTTCTCTGTAGTCCATAGGAATCTACACTTTGGAAAATGCAACTTCCCTGAGTAACATTCAAACATTCAGCATGATTTTATTGAAATTAATGCTTTTATTTTGGGTTTAAATAAATAAAACATAATTTAGGTATGATAGCGTTATTTATTTTTATTAAAATCAGCCTCATTACAAACCTAATAAACAGATAATCTGAAAGAATGAAGTCAACTATTGACCTGAGAATTTTCTAACGCGTCCAGTGATATACAATATCTTAAAAAATTGCATTTTTTTTGCTTAATTCGTATCAAATAATGCAATTTTAAATTAATAATAGGAAAAAAACAATATTACTACATACGTTTACCATTCTCAATAGACTTTTGGAAATGGAACGCGTTGGAATCGGAACGCGTTTTACACACGTTTCGTTATAAAGAATACGAAAAACTTGTTCGTTCGTCATGTGGTTAATGAATGTTTAAATAACCAATTGGTATTTTTTCTTTACATTACTTTTATGAATAATATGATTTTTACGCGCAAAACGAACTTCTAGAACGCAACCTTAAGTGAATGACAGGCTGTTATTATAGTGTATTATCTATGGTGTCATTCTTTGACGTTTTGCAGGTGTGCGATTTTTTGGATTTTCTGATACACTTATAACTTCTGCATTTTTCACGGACTTTGATACCTACCGAAAGTGCTTTTTGGACAGGACCCAAGACATCATCGCTCTTGTTGGAAAGCGTTATGGAGCCTTCTACGAGATTGATTTGTATAAACTGCAACATTATGCGTTATTACGCCCTTCAGCTTGATAGCAGAGTCATAGCTAATTAACACTTCGATATCTCCAGTAATAGTAAGTACAATAACAATCAAGTACCTAACGATTCAGTATCCAGTCAACGGACTCTAGTACAGGGGCCGCCTCCACGAGTGTGAAAATCGCGGCGATAATCTCGTCGTGCCACCAAATTCAATAGAAACTCTATGAATCAATCTCCACACGGCGATAATTTGTAGGCACAGCGTGAATATCGCCGCGATTCTCTCGCTCGTGGAGGCGGCCCCTAAGTGATTGTTTTTTTTATAAAAAAGATTGATATTCAGAAGTGGTAAAGTATATTTTTTCAAGTTACATGATAAATCGAACTAGTACCTTCTACACTTTTAGACAGCTGTTTAAAACAGAACATGTAAAAATACAAATTAAATATATTTATTTCCATTGTAGGCTTTAAAATCTCATACTTAATTGATTTGTTTTTCAGATAACGGAAGAAGATTACATCTGTGAATGTGCTTTGGTGTATCCATGCAGACTATTAATGCTCAGATTCATGGAAACAATGAATGTGATCCATCTGCTGGTTCATCTCGCCATGGTCATGCTCATGTATGCCCCGTTTGTGGACGATCATTGCTCAATCATAGAGGTAAAGAAAACCCATCAAGCCTCACACTAAGGATGATCAACTTAATTCGAACTACTGTAGCACCTCGTCAGGTTTGTATTTAAATATTCAAACTCAATTTAAATTGCATGCAATTTTTTCTATAAATATCACGTTGTAATCCATGACGTTATTATACTCCATCGGTTTAGGTAATTAAATAAATGTAAACAAATAAAAAACATGTGTAACATAATACTTGTCACTTCAAGTCATCATGCTAGGACACAAATTGTACTCTATAATTTAGCAATGTTCAATGAAATATAAAGTTGCTAAATTGAAGAGACACATGGTTTTTTTGTTTACCTATAATTACCTAAACCGATGGAGTTAGGTATTTCACTGCATTTATAACAAATATGTTGTTTTTTGTTCACAGATATCACAATCTAATTGTGTATTTCTGTTGGTTGCAATTCAAAAGACAAGCTCTTTCAACTCAGCAACAGGATGAGAGAAGAGGCTTAGGCGGTGACAAGACTCTTCATGGTGAAGCAATTGAACAAGAAGTGGCACAGTCTGCTGATCCAGTCCATTTCCCAGAAATATAACCTCCCCCGCCTCTTGTAAGTACAGATGAGGGGCATGAAAGAGAACCATCTGTTGAATCAGTTCCAGCTCCAGAGGTTCATTCCCAACAATCTATTCAAATCCAACCAGTAAGATACAGCTCCCAAGTGCATTTTATGGGTGTGAGAATGAGAATCTGCATACTGTGTTAGATGCACTGCGGGCTACCATTTTGTCCAACTACAATTTTTATATTCCTCACTAAAGTGCTAATGTTGAGTTCCCCCGGCTAGAATTCAGTGAATTAATATGATTCGCCTTGGGAACCTACCAAATTCGTCAAACACATTCATATTATGGTGAACACATACTTTTCCATGGCGGATACAGAATAGAAGTTTGTCTAGACACTAATTGTATATCCAAGTTATTTTGTAAGTGAATTTTCCGCACTGCTTACAGTGGGGAAAATTCACTTATAAAATAAAATCGAGACATATCGAAAGAAAACAGTACATTTTGATAGCAAATGGTATTAATGGACAAGAAGGCATTATAGAGTATTGCTGCAACTGCATTGTGGGATGTCGCACTGTACCTAGGTTGTTGTGCACATGTTATGATGTTGGTGTGGTACTTAGGTTGGGCCAGGCATGAAACCAACATTGTGGCTCCAGCATTTTTAGGTGAAGTTGTTGTATGCAACAACATTGAATAAATAAAAATAAATCAAATCCTGTTTTTTATTTAATTTCCGTCCTCGCTGAAAACATGTAAGTATGGACAGTTTTTTTCGTTATCTATTTATGTTGTGATGGCCCAGAGGTTAACTCCTCGCCTCTCATGCACTAGGCTGTGAGTTCAAACCCGGGCAAGTACCAATGTGTCTTTTTCAATGTGTAGGTATTTACTTTCTAAGTTAATTTTGGTCATCAGTGAAGGAAAACATCTTGAGTAAACCTGCACTTATATTTATATAATAATCAATAATAGTCAAAAATCGCCAACCCGTCTTGACCAAGCGTGGTGCCTTCTCTGTATGAGAAGAGGCACTTGCCCAGCAGTAGCACACTAATAGGCTGGTATTATTATTTACTCTATGCACTTGTCTGTCTATCAGTCTTACGAGTTCGATGGTTAAAAGCACCGTCTATGAAGCCGACTCCTGGAGTCTGGCCCGCTTCGACGACAGATTTTGACTGATACTTCAATGTTCAATTAGGTACCTAAATTGCTCTAACTTGCACAAAGTGTAGAATGGCATAACATCACACGTGAAGTCTAAAACTCTGCATCGGCGGGATATTACGAGAATATAACTGCTTTTTGCGACCGCGCGCCGATTTGATGATGATATTACATTGAAGAGGATTTATTTCTGAGTGATTGTAATTTGTAACTCAGCGGAACACTGATTTTAATTATCGTACTTACAATAGTTTTTGAGGTTGTAGCAGCTGTCAGCTGTCAAACCTTATCTGACAGCTGTTATTATGTCAAAAACTTATTTGTATTTTTCCCTTTTCCCTGCCCTTTCTAAGAAAAGATGATAAGTAATTATGTTATTAAAAACAATAATTGTTTTTATACAACACCAGTTGTAGGTGGAGACGACCTGTAAAACGAATCAAGTGACAGGTCAATCAATGTATGGAGAATGGTCATGATTCTTTGGTTGATCTATTTTATCTTCACAGTCAGTTTTTCATTAACAATCAGTCTGAAACAAAAACAATATTTACTTATTATAGTTAATATCTTAAAGCACAACCTCTTTTAAGGATTAATTGTACTTTTTGTTATGAACAACTTTTATTTACTATGGGACCAAAACAGCAATCGCGAAAAAAAAAACAGCTGTTCTCTACATTTTGACGAATTTTTGGAACATAAGTGTAGGGAACAGCTGATTTTGTTATCGCGATTTCAGTTTTGGTACCTTAGTAATGGCAATAGGCTCGCCCCCTATTACCTGGGAGTTAAACATAACTGGCGAAATGCGGGTGACAGCGGGTGTACTATTTAATTAACAGGTACACCTCTGCCCAACCATTCGGGGAATACAGGCGTGATGTTTGTGTGTGGAAAAATAATTACATAATTTTTAAACTATACAACCAATCAGTTACTCGTGCGCAGACTTTCTGCCTTGCCAGTCATAGCAAGCATTAGAGATGCCGGTCATAGCAGTAGAGAAGTTAGTCATAGTATTGGACATATTTTAATGCTGCAGTAGCCACCATTTCCTCAGTTCGCGTACGCCTCTCTTCAATGCGGGCTATGGTTGCCCTTGCTTCATCAAGAGCTGCCGTGTTACCTATAAAAAGTATTTAGTTATAGTTATTAACAAAAACCAGAAGATGTAAATTATAATCATCAGAAAAATAACTCTCTATTTTTTGTTTGTTTTTAGGGTTCCGTACCAAAATGGTAAAAAGGAACCCTTATGGTGTGACTCAGTCTGTCTGTCTGTCTGTCTGTCTGTCACAGCTGGATATCTCAAGAACTACTAATGAACTTGAAATTTGGAACAGTTTTAGATGACGTTTACCCAACTATTTTGCAAATAAGAAAGGAATAAAAATATGTATATTTTTTTTGCAACACGGACTGAAAGGGGTCTTAAAAATTCAAAGTGGGGCTACTAAAACATGTGGGGTATCATATGAAAGAGCACTGTTTGCACATTCTCAACAATTTTTTTCTTTTTTTTAGGCCGCATAGTTTTCGACTTTTGATGGAAAATGTAAAAAAAAATACCCCCCCCCCCCCCCCCCCCTATCTCCGAAGTTTGCAAAGAGAAAAATCTGAAATTATTCTACTATGTGATAGAAGTTTATGTAAAGATTACAGGAAAAATAAAACGATGTCTCTAAATACCACAATTTTTCAGAAATCGGAACGGAACTCTCGGTGCGCGAGTCCGACTCGCTCTTGACCGGTTTTTTGTTTTGGAATGCGTGCGGCGTGAGAGCACGCACCTTGCACACCACTTCAAGTATCTTCATGTTGGTTCTTAGTGAGCCAAGCGATTTCAAGTGCATTACACTTGATAAGCCTTGGGCCCTTTTGTGGTATTTATCGAGCTTTGAAATTTGGTATGTACCTAGTGTGAAGTGGATCACTGAAATACTTTTTGACTTAATTTTTTTTTTATTTAGTTTGTATTTCTATAATTACTTACTAGATTTAAGAAATAAAAAAGCATTTACGACTGTCTCAAACTTGTCCATCATGCTGCTTTTTATTGAAACACGTTTTAAAATGATTAGCTTTGTTTCCCGAAGGGTTGGGCAGAGGTGTAGTACCGGGCTGCTACTGAGAAATTCCACATAGAAAAACCCAATATTTAACACTTTGCCAGACCTGGGAATCGAACCCAAGACTGCATGCACAGCAGTAGCGCTTGCAACCACTACACCAACAAGCCAGTCAAGTAATGATCTTCTAATAGAAAATATGATAAAGTAATTTAATAATGAGAACCTGTTTGTGGTAATGGAGAGAGCCTTGGTCAGCTGGCTGATTATTTCCTTCCACATGACGTGAACGTGTCTCTCGGCTGAGATTCAAGAGTCACTGTTCGGCTGAGTCTTGTGTGGCTGGTGACCTATTTGCGGGTGCTTCAGTACTCTCTGGGATCATAGATAAATCTCTGAAACAAATAATGAATAAATTGTTAATAAATAAATGGCTAATAAAATACCAATACCTACTTATAAAGGTGTAATGCCTATTACTCACAAAATGTGTGAGTTGCTGGCCGTTCCACATCCTTTTCCAATTCCATCTCTTCAGCATTAACAAGCTCTTTGTAAAAGAAAAAAAAGCATGGTTAAGACACACAATTGAATTTTTGGAATAAGTAGGTATAATTATTACATGATTGATAAATATATAATCACCTCAGTTTCAATATCTGGATCTTGCCGGACTCCAGTAAGTGGGCCGACCCTTCCTAAAAGGGCAGCAACTCTTTCCTCTAGAGTGCTTAACTGTGGTGCCCTGCTAGGCTCACCCCCAGTACCCTTAGTCTCTGTTTATTTGGGCTAGTTTGGTCTGCACCCTACATTTATAATCATTCTAAAACTGAAATGGATAGAAAATTATTGTTATTAGGTATTGTCATATTGGTATTTTTAAAGAATAGAAATTCATCAACTTGAAAGTTGTAAACTTACCTTGTTATCGGTATATCGTGAGATGTTATATTTAATTAATAAATTATCCGTAATATTTAGAACGAAAGTCCCCGTAAATCAACCTTTTGATGAACTCGCACACAATAAAAAATAAAAGTAAGTTTTTGCTTCCCGCTGTTTGTTTACATTAACTTAGTCTTTGACATCACCGAAACGTTTCGTTTCACAGCTTCGGCCAGCTAGGGCCTTAAAACGAAACGTTCTTCTGAGTTTTTATTATTTATAAAGTTGAATTGTTGTATGTGTAACAATTAAATATACAAGAAAAAAGCTTATGTATGGTCTAGTTACGTTTTTGTATTAAGAAACACTTTTTGTGACACTTATTCGTATTTAGTAACATTTTTAGATTCAACTTTTTTTTCTGTGGTATTATTAAAACATACTATTTGGCTGGTTGGTAACACAGGTTAAGCGCTGTTACGTTCCCGTTACGATTCAGTTGCGATTCGGTTTCAACTTTGCTTAAGAAATAGTAGAATGACTTTATATGTAACTATCGAACGGCGATCGAAATAGAACTGTTGCTAAAACACAATTGAACTTGTAACGTTGCAAATTAGTAGAATCGGCCCCCTGGAACCTGTGATTGTATTAAATAATTGAAATGCAATCTCGTAAGCTTTTACACTCTTGTGTGACATGAAGATGTATGCTAATAAAATAACATTAGTGCATTCACTGCCACTTCCCATGTCTCCTTGATTGCTGTACATATAGCTGCGGAAAAGTATCTCATGAAAAATTGTTACAAAACAGATTTCATTTCATTTACATACCTACTTTTAGGTTGTTAGCTCTGAGGTCGTCAATAAAGAGAACTGATAACAAAACAGATGGGTATATTTTATCATATGTCGACCTTTTAGTCTCTCCTTACTAAACTCCTTTGCAAAAAAAACGGGCACCTTACAGTCATTGGCTTTTCTATGGAAAATATTAATATTTTTAGTATGTCGTTAGCATAAATGACTAGAAATTTCTTATTATCATTGAGAATATAGTTTTTAACCCTTAAATCCTAGAATCGGTGTTTTAGTCAATGCAAACAGAGAGTCGTGTTAAAATGGAAATTTTTAGGGTACAATTAAATTAAGACTACGAGTATTTTTAAGGTATTTTAATAAAAAAAAGATATTGAAAAATAAAAATTAATAACGAGTATGACCTCCTCTTGCAGCGATTACGACATGTAATAGTCTTGGCATGCTTTCCACCAGGCTTTTGATGGTGTCCTGTGGAACGTGTTCTCACTCAGCCGAAATCACACGTTTAAGCTCCCTGATGTTTTGTGGAAGTGGTTGGACAGATCGTACTCGCCTTTTTAGGAGGTCCCAGACGTGCTCAATGGGGTTAAGGTCGGGGCTCCTCGCTAGCCAATCCAGACGACGAATACCGACCTCTTGCATATAAGCATCTACGTCTCCAGAACGGTGGTCCCGAGCATTATCGTCCATGAAATAGCATCTTCACCAATTACAGTCAGTGCGGGCTGTGCATGTTGACAAATTATTCTTGTTATGTACCTTTGCGCATTTAGTGAGCCATTTTCAATGAACACTATCTCGGTACGATAGCTGGAAGTTACGCCCGCCCAAAACATAACGGACCTTCCACCATAAGGGGTGATTTCTTCAAAACACACGTCGGCATAGCATTCCCCTGGTCTTCGTAACTCTCGCCGACGTTGGTCCTCACCATTCAGGCAAATTCGAGCCTCATCGGAGCAGAGTACGCGTTCCAGTTACCTAGTGTCCAAGATAGACAATTTCTAGTGAACCTCAGTCGAGCAATCCAGTGCTCACGGAGTAACTTGGGGGGCCGTGGCGGTCGTTGATTGCGTATATCAACCGCTAAAAGCCTCCTCCTCACTGTCCATAGGCTAACTTGTGCTCCTAGTACCTCTTCAAGGTTTCTTTTGAGGTCTATGTAACTGAATTTGCGGTTACTCAGTGCCCGAGTCACTAAAAGCGGTAGTCTCGTTGTTGTGTGCAACGTTTTCTCCCACAACCTTGCCTTCTTTGAACGGAACCTGTCTCTTGGTATCGAGTCCAGGTTCTTTGGACGGTGGAACGACTCACGTTTAACTGCTGTGAGCCGTAACATTGGTTACACCCCACTTCCAGCAGCGCTATAATTTTACTAGCTCTTATTGCTTTTTCTGCCATTATAATCGACACAAAGATATCTGTTTTAAGTCATAATAAGGCAGGATTATGCGACAAACATAAATTATTATAATAAAAATAACGAGAAGTTAGTTTTAGTTGCCTGATTACCTTTTAACCGCAAACCCGCGAATAGTAAGTAAAAAGTCATAAACTGAAAAATGGATTATTATTTTTAAAAACAACAGTTCTGAATTTGAATTTAACTTTTTTTCATACCCAGACTCTTTATTAAGTGCCAGTAATATAGTTTGGCTATTAAAACCTCTTTAGAACTAAATGATTACCAATAATGTAGAAAAATCCAAACCGCCCGTTTTTTTTGCAAAGGAGTGTATATGTATGTATATAGTGCAGAGTGCAGGTGCGATGTCGAAATCGATACCGAACTACCAGGATCTGTAGTCCGGTCGTATTACATCACCGAACTTTCGAGACGAAAAGTCCGGAACCGGACTAAATAACCGAACTACTGAGAACGCCCGGAAAACTTAGGTGAAGTGAGCGTGGAGTGAGCTGTCAATAGTGTCAATTCCTAGCAAAAACAAACTCACTTCACCTAGTTTTCACGGTGAGATTTTTACAGAATCGACCGGCGGGACCGTATGAGCAACGAATTAAGAATTTCTTAATTTAAACTTCTTTTCTTAAACCATCCTTTTTCTCAAAGGAACCATGTTGGATCCATATCTTTTCACGTCATAGTACGGCCCCAGTGTGTAAGCACGGCTACAGATCAAGCTATAGCTTTCATGTATAAGATGAACTGTATGAGATTTCCTTACAATGAGAGGTTAGCGTAAATTGGAAATGTATAGCTTGATGTGTAGCCGTGTGTACAGACGCCAGCATATCAAGCTACTACAATCTGTCTTTCTAGATTTTCTTTTTAGATTTTCATCTTTATCGCTAATGCATTATGTTTGACAGTTGTAGTAGCTTGATGTGCTGGTGTTTACCTAAAGATCACTCATCGTCCATAGAAAATGGAGGATCCTCCGACCTTATACTAATGTAGACTAAAATTAACTATTATTCAGGTTCATGGCTTTTAAAGTAAGGTTTTAGAAATAATAGACACATGTTAATGTACATAGTGTATTTTCCAAACACTTTCACAATCACCACTAGGTATCTTTAAACCACAGCTAAAAATTAGCACTCGTATTTCGACGTCTTATGCTCGACTAAGTTCGTAGGACGGGCGTCGACAACCAAGATGGCGTTTTCCCGCCTTTTTGGCGATACGCTGTGATTGGTTTGTCGTGCCATCTACAGATAGCGCGTGAGTTGAATGCAGAGCTTAGGAATGCGGTAGTGCTGTGACCTAATTATAATTAGCACTACACTGCAGGCGCGTGAGGTGGGGCGTGCGGATAGCGGGGCGCTCTTTACCTCAGACCCCGACTGCATTCAACTCGCGCGCTATCTGTACAAACTTAGTCGGTTCTAAAATAGTCAATTCAATACTTTTAATATTAGAACTGATACAATTTAACATAGCTAATTGTATAAAATACGATATAATTTATTAATAATAACATTATTGATAACAGTCGGCCATCCAAGGTACATTTATACGTCCTCGTGTATAGAAAGCATAAACAAAAATACTAACAAAACAGTAAAAATTATAGCTGAAATGTTATCAACGACACAAATAATTATACGTGTCCACCTAATGCGACAGTGCGGTCATTTTACAGATCTAATACAAACTTATTTACAATTAAAATTCAATAAGGACTAAAACATCATCTAAAAAGTAATAGGAGCATTAATATAATACCATAAATACAGAATACTCAAAACAATTTTATTATTAAACACTATCAACCAATATAAATATTATTTCAGTTGACCTCAGTATACATTATTTCATGGTCTTAGTCTCTATGGGTCTGAAAAGATTGTATATTAATTTTTGGCATTATTTCATGGCCCACTACAGTTAATAACGAGCGTTGTTTCATGGCTCGATGTACTTATACGGGCATTATTTCATGGCCCATTTTAAGTATATGGCATTATTTCATAGCCAGAGTTGACCTCAGTAGACAATATTTCATGGTCTAAGGGTCTGAAAAGATTGTGTATTTATTTTGGGCATTATTTCATGGCCCATTTTAAGTATCGGGCATTATTTCATAGCCAGTGACCTCAGTAGACATTATTTCATGGTCTAAGGGTCTGAAGAGATTGTGTATTGTTGTGTGTTGTGATTGTTGTGTATTGTGTAGAGATTGTGTGGGCATTATTTCATGGCCCACTTGATACATATTTGTATGAAGCCAGCGCGAGCGCCGCGCCGGCCCGTTGAGTAATATACTAGTGTCAGTCGTTTTCTTTGCCTCCCGCTCTCATACATATCATTGGCGACGAGGTGTGCGAACAAGTTCCCACGCATATATGTATATAGGGTGACTGGTAATTAGTAACCGATACCTAAACACATGATTGTGCTCATGATAACAAACAACTTTTACTATGGGACCAAACCTGAAATCGCGAAAAAAAAATCACCTGCCCCTTACATTCATGTTCGCTTAACTCGTCAAAATGTAGGAAGCAGCTGATTTTTTTTCGCGATTTCATGTTTGGTCCCAGAGTAAAAGTTGTTTGTTATCATGAACACAATCATGGGTTTAGGTATCGGTCACTAATTACCAGTCACCCTATATATAAAAAAATGAACGCGTTCCTTGGGAATTTGTCTTCATTTGACCATAAAACCAGTGAATGGCAAATATATAAGGGGAAATTAAAGCAGTTTTTGAAAATCAACGGTTTTAAAGATGAAGTAAAGAGCGGTATTTTACTGTGCCATCTTACAGAAGAAACTTATCGACTACTTCTCAACCTAGCTTTTCCAAAGGAGTTGGAAACGCTCAGCTATGTAGACCTAGTGGGATTACTCGACAGCCATTTCAAGCCAAGAACGTGCACATTCGTGGACAAGGCGAAATTTTTTGGTGCCGGCAGAGCAACAGGCGAAACCGTTGGAGAATGGGCGGCGCGATTGAGAGGTTTGGCAACTTATTGCGACTTCGGCACCGCTCTAGAAACGAACTTGAGAGATCGTTTCGTCCTCGGCCTGAGTGCAGGTCCCGAACGCGACAAGCTGTTCGAGCAAAACCCGTCAACGCTCACGTTGTCGCGGGCTATTGAAATGGCGGAGCAGGCAGCGTGTGCCAAGGAGGCAAAGGCCTTGTTAAGCAGCAGTTTGGAGGCCACTCCGATCAAGGAGGAACCAGTATACCGCGCGAAGTTCCAGGGTCAAGCCAGTCGTGGACGTGCTGCAGGTGACGCTGAGGCGGCAAACCGCCGCAATGCGGATCGCTGCGAAGTTTGCGGCCTGAAAAATCATAATAGTGAAACGTGTCGTTTTAAGGGCTATAGGTACCTACGTGTCAAAAGTGCGGTGTAAAAGGCCATTTAAAAAAAGTGTGCGTAATTTAAAAAAAAACGCGGGTATATCATGCTGACTCCAACGAAGGAAGTAGCGGTACCCAGCCACAGGACAAGGGTTGTGACGAGTGCCACAATTTTAACATAAGGTACGCGGCTGAAAAGGCGATTGAAATTGAATTAGTTATAGGTAATCAATTTATTAAAATGGAAATATTAGATTCAGGATCGGGTAGCACTGTTATTTAGGATATAGATTTCTCATATCTCATATCCTTGGACATTTTCACACAACGCCCTCTAGTCCCAAGCTAAGCAACCTAATGCTTGTGTTATGGTAACGAGATGGCTGATAAACTACTTATATACATTTTTTTTTTGTAAATACATACATATTATATATAGAAAAACACCCAGACTCGGAACAAATACTTGTAGTTCGTACAAATATTTGTTCCGTGCGGGAATCGAACCCGCGACATGCTGCGCAGCAGTCAATCGCTCAACCACTGCACCAACCGTGTCGTCCAAAATTAATATTAATTAATTAATTGTCGTCAAGATTATTTCAAAAACTTCTCGCTATACCAGCTACAAAATTGCAATGTAAAAATGTGCTTGTACAATGGACATAAAATCTCACCACTAGGATTTTTTACTACTAAAGCAAAATTTAATAATTTAAGTACTTCGAAATATTAAAGATGGAGGTCCTCCATTGTTAGGTAGGGATATCATGTCCGCTTTTAATTTAATAATAACGACTAACATTAACTCATTAGTAAGTACTGATAACGATATACTGGAATTGATTAGCAAATATCCAGATCTATGGCGAGATGAGTTAGGCTCATTTAATAAATTTAAAGTTACCCTACAACTAAAATAAAACAAACTCCGAAGTTTTTTAAGCCACGAACTGTACCCTTTGCACTGCGAGATAAAGTCGAACAAGAATTAGAGCGGTTAGTAGGTTTAGGTATTTTGGTGTCGATAGATCATGCGCAAATGCGCAATACAATACGCCACTCCGATAGTACCGGTGTTAAAGGAAAACGGACAAGTCAGAATCGCGGGAGATTTTTCGGTAACACTGAATAAAGACCTTGTAATTGAAAAATAACCCCTTACCCAGGATTGAAGAGGTTTTTGGTAAGATTGGAGGGGGCGAGCTGTACAGTAAAATTGATCTAAAAATGCATACAATCAATTTATATTCGAAGAGTCATCACAGGAACTAACGGCAATAAATACACATAAAGGTCTAATAAATATACACGTTTAGTTTACGGCCTAGCTAACGCACCCGCTATTTTTCAAAAGTCCATGGAGACACTATTAGCTGGAATAGACGGAGTCAGTGTCTGGCTCGATGACATAATGTATTACGGCACCCTAATTGAGTAACACAACCAATCGGAGTTGTTTTCATTTTGACAGTTCAGCAACATTCATTGCGTTATTTACGTTGTCGAGCAGACAAATCTTTCGAACATAATATGAAGCAATGGATTAGCAATTTGTTTCAAAATTATTCAAACTCCAATTGATAATGTGTTACGCAATTAGGGTGCCGGTCCCGATAGGAACTCACACATTCAAAGGCTAACTTTTAGGTAAATTAAGCAACGCCGGTCTACGTCTTCAATAAGATAAGTGCCAATTTTTTAAACAAAGTGTACTTTACTTAGGCTACGTTATTAGTAAAGCGGGACTAATGACTAGTCCAGAAAAAGTCAAGGCAATATTAAGCGCCCCAGAGCCAACCAACGTCACCGAAGTTAAAAGATTTTTAGGCGTTGTTAATTATTATAGGAATTTTATTCCCAACGCTTCGTCGGTACTCAGTCCTCTCCATGAACTACTACGGAGCGATGTACCCTGGGAGTGGGGAGATAGGCAGCGGCAAGCTATGTCAGCGGTGCGCCGTGAACTAGCCTCGGAGTAGCTCGTGCTCACTGTGGACGCGGGCCCAGGGGGGGCACACATAACACTGTCATCAATTTCCATAGATGACAGCGACATCTGGAGTTTGGTGTGATAACAAAACTTGGCAGCCATCTTGTCTTGCTTGTCATAAAAACATTTCGGATTTTCTAGCTATCTAATCTGTGGGATTTTCGGCCATTGTCAACTCGTTCCCGACGTTGTTGATGCGCATTTCGAGTTTATCTCAGTTAATTCTGTTATTTGTTTTGTTGAGTTTTGTTTTTATTATTTCCTATTATTGTTATACTTTGTTTTTCGTTAGCAATGTTCATTAGTCATATTAGTTGTTTTGAACGAACTCCCAAGAATGAGTGAACCCCCAAGAAGATATTGTATTTTTGGCTGTGATGCTTTATGTAAGTGTTTACTACCGTACCGTACCTTTAATAAAAGTAAGAAAAAGTTTTATTTAGCCGTCTGCTATTCATTCATTTCATTCCAATTTCAGTGGCATACGGTGAACCTACCTCTTCACCGGTTCCCAAACCCTGACAACCACTACGAGGCCCGATTTGTTCACTGCTTGGATAGCGGCTGTTGGCGGCGAGGTTAGAGAAAGTGATTGTATGAAGATTTTAAAGAACAAAAGCAGTGATCACCATTTTGATCCCACATTCAAGACTGATTGATTGGTAATAATAAACGGACATTTTCCTGAACTGCATACGTGTTTTTAAAATTATATTATATCCCGATTGCCCATAATTTATAAACTCGTACGAGAGTTATATAGATAGGTACCTACCTATAGCTATAGCTGGTATGCATACTATGAGTACCTACTCAGTATGCATAGGTAGGTATGTGTATACATTAGACCCTTAGTTCACCCACCAAACGTATGGTGGCAGCACTTTCCATACATGCAAATTTTACCACAGAGTTGCCACTCTTTCTCTCTATACTTACTTTACTCTTTGCGCGGGCCCCAGCGGGCTCGGCGCTGAGCTCTCGCAGCGCAGGCACGACGACGCTCATGAGCGACCGCTCGCGTATGCATCTCGCTCGCTTAGCACTAGCGAGCGAAACTATAGTCAGATACATAAGGAGGCCACTGCTATCATATTTCGTGTGAAAAGGTTCCATCAGTATCTGTACGGTCGCAGTGAGCCATTCATTTTAAAAATCGATCATAGGCCTTTGGTTTCCATTTTTAACAACAAGACGGGTATACCGGTAACGACGGCTCTAAATGTCTAAACACACTATGCCGAAGTTACGCGACCGAAGTTCCGCGGCTGATGTTACGTTCCGACGTGTTCGGCTAACATGACACGCCATAAGTGCCAAACTTACGCGGCGGAAATTCAGTTGCGGAACGTCAGTGTCTTGAAACCCCCGCCCCGTATCTTCTTCGGTAATCGAACCGAACTTCGGTCGCGTATAATGTGTGCTCTACAGAATACGTTGCCGCCGAATTGCAGCTAAACTTACGCCCGACCGAAGTTCGGCTGTAGGGTCATGTGTTCAACAATGAAACACTAAAAATTCAAAGTCTCATACACCTTTTGTTTTTACAGATAGAAGTCTAATTTTTTGCAGGCAAATAGGTAATTTTATTGGGTATAGGATAGCATTTATAGTTTTTTAAATTTATGTGAAATTAATCAGCAAAAAATTAAAAACTAAAAAATGAGAAATGTTTCACTGTGTCCACAGTGGTGTACACAATGAAACTCCACTAATTCAACAATGAAACATAATAATTATTAATAGTGTCTGTTTCATATTTTGTGTAATATTTAGGAAGTAGGTATATGACAAAAATGCTGAGTTCATTCAAAAAGATTTTATTCTAAATCTTAATAAGCGTAGTATAAATGTAGGACATTGCACTCTTGTGCAGCTTCTCTCCTCAAGATCTTTCCTTGTCAGTGCATTTGAATAGCTCAAAGCATATTTTCCGTACGCGCCATCCTAAAAAAAAACTTCTTGTCACAAAAGTTATCAATTTCTATGGAAAATACATGAATCATGAAATATAGTACACAACGAAAGTGTTTCATTGTGTAACTGTTTCACTGTTGACTACCTAAGGTTTATTTTAATAACTTCAAAGAAAAATCCACTAAATTGTAACATTTTAACTTATGATATATTCCACGTTAATCTGCGAAATATGTTTAATGCTAGGTAATCATGAAAAATATGAAATTTTCTACCATTATTTAATGAAAAATCTATAAAGATTGCTGAAAATAGTTAAGTACATTTTTGTTGAAAAAATTTAAAATGCTCCGCAGACAGTCTTCCCCTACTCGGCGCCGCTGCAAACGGGGGTAGGGCGGGGGGGTCCTCGAGAGTGTCCTTAAGCGATATAATGCACGATCTGGCAATGCAGCATTTTAGAAATATCACTAAGTTTTACTGTGTACCACTGTTTCATTGTTGGACATCTGACCCTACGCTAGAACGCAACGTAATTTCGGCATAGTGTGTCGTCAGTAATTCAAATAGAATTGCAGGCGTAATCATGCCGAACTTCGGTCGCGTAACTTTGGCATAGTGTGTTTAGACACTAAGACTACAGAGATATGCTATTACTTTGTCGGCTTATAATTATGTAGTACATATTGTATCTGGTGACAATAACTTAGTAGCAGATTATGTTTCCCGCGCACCTTTAAAATGTACATACAAGTCGGAAGAGACCGATAATATAGATACCTATTACGCGCTCAAGTTTTTAGATGAAGCGTTGCCCGCAAATACGACGCGCGACATAACGCAGGCAACGGAAAGCGATACGGTGATCCAAACTGTAATTAGGTAAGTACATGAAAATCGGATGGCCACGAAAAATAAATTGTAAGTCTATTTTTTCTTATTTTCAGTGCAAGTCCGATTAGCAGTACGAAAAAGGTTGCCTATTTAGGGGTCACAGAATAGTTATTCCGTCTATACTAAGAGATAAAATGCTACGTGAATTGCACGATACTCATTTAGGTATAATTGAAACTAAAAGCAATGCACGAAGTAGGATGTGGTACTGGTGGCCCGGCATTGACGGCGACATCGAGCGTTGGATAGGGTCCTGTATCACGTGCGCGAGCGTGCGGGCCCCGCGACCACCCCGCGCCCTGGCCGGCCGCCGCGACCGCCTGGCAGCGCGTGCACATCGACTATATGACGGTAGGGCAGAGGGTATCAAATCAAATCAAATTTATTCAAAAATAGGTATATCTCGTGGTTGTAGATTCATACAGTAAATGGGTAGAATGTCTACACATGCATAATGGTACTTCAACAAAGGCTCTGATAACTAAACTCAAGGGAATATTTTCAACTTTTGGTATACCGAATTTGTTAGTATCAGATAATGACGTTAAGATAAATTCGGAAGAGTTCAAGACGTTTTGCACAGCAAACGGTATCAAATATATGACGGCCCCCATTTATCATCCGCCCAGTAATGGTCAAGCCGAAAATTCGGTAAGAACCTGTAAAAAAATGCTAAAATGTATATTAAAAGATAATTTATCGCTGTATCAAATCAATGAATTGTTGTTAGGCTATTTGTTTAATTATAGAAATACCGTGCACTGTTGGAACTGGGGAAACGCCAGCAAAGTTAATGTTTGGTAGAAATCTACGATCACGTCTCGATTTAGTTGTACCATCAAGAGAAGCTACGCACGTTAATACATCGGCGGAGCCCGGGAAAAGACAATTTATGACTGGCGATGTGGTTTGGACCCGATGGTACAGCGCATGGAAAGAAACATGGCAGTTAGGCATAATAAAACATAAAATAGGTAATAATATGTACAACATTTATATTAATGACTTAAATCAACATTGTGTAAGGCACATAGACAATTTACTAAAGTATACAGGTAGCAATCAGCCCACAGATATAGGAGATATCATGGTGCCACATCAGCAACAGTCACCCGACATCTTCGGTAACACTAATTCCAGTCAATTAACAGCATTACCAATAGTATCCAGCGAGCAATTGGCAACGAATACAGCCGGGGTGACTGAAACTAATGCCGCACCTGTATCACCAAATGCGGAATGTGTCGCAGATGATGGTGATGAGGAGGAATGGGGTGATTGTGAGGCGATGGAGAGTGAGGGAGGGGCCGCTAATAATTTAGCATCGCCGCCGTCACTGGCAGCGCAGCCCGAGGTACTTGTGTCCGAGGGCAATCAGTCTCGAAGTACTGAGGAGTGCAATGTAGACGTACCACGCGCACCATCACCCACACTCTCGCGCCAAAAGCGCCATAGGAAGGTGGTTGACTATAAGAAATATTTTTAACGGTTTTGTTTTGTTATCTGATAATTTTTAGTGTTATTAATTCGTTTTAGTAAGGAGTATTATTATATTGTTACCAGGTTTCAAAATTTAAGTGTGAAGGAGTGATACATATGTGTATGAAGACAGCGCGGCCGCCGCGCCGGCCCGTTGAGTAATATACTAGTGTTCAAGTAAGTCAGTCGTTTTCTTTGTCTCCCGCTCTCATACATATCACAACTACAGTTAATAACGAGCGTTGTTTCATGGCTCGATGTACTTATACGGCCATTATTTCATGGCCCATTTTAAGTATCTGGCATTATTTCGTAGCCAGTGTTGACCTCAGTAGACATTATTTTCATGGTCTAAGGGTCTGAAGAGATTGTGTATTGTTGTGTGTTGTGATTGTGTGGTTGTGGGTTGTGATTGTTGTGGATTGTGTGGGCATTATTTCATGGCCCACTACAGTTAATAACGAGCGTTGTTTCATGGCTCGATGTACTTATACGGGCATTATTTCATGGCCCATTTTAAGTATCTGGCATTATTTCATAGCCAGAGTTGACTTCAGTAGACATTATTTCATGGTCTAAGGGTCTGAAAAAGTAAACCTGTAACTCAAATTGAATAATAATATTGTCATTTTAGGGTATTCGCTGTCATTGCCAGACGATTTGAGAGAGGCTATCAGAAGAGATGTCACAGAAAAACTGTTATCCCATGTCTCAGTGACGCCATCTAGCATAATATAGCAAAATCAGCCAAGTTTGACCAGATACACCAACCGTCAGATAGTTTGACTTATCTAAAAAAGTACTAACGTGATTGGCAATATCGTAATGCGTAACTCTGCATATTTTCTTAGAAAATATTTTACTTTTGGTGGATACGAATGCGACTTGATATGCAGACGTAGGTACAACACCTAGGCTGAGCGACTTCTACCCACTAGGACATATTTATCGGATTACGATTTTGTTCGCTATGCTTCGTCTATTATTAAGTAAATAATTGAATGGCTTGTAGTATTAAAAGTCAACCAGGGGCCGTACTATGACGTGAAAAAACATCGTTGAGAAAAAAGGATGGTGCTATAAGTCGTATATAGCTCCATCTCTCTCTCACACTGGAACCGTTCAACTTCTGCCTTGCTATAAGAGCTCATAGTAAGCCCCCTAGCCTTAATTTTGTCACAAGTTGCAACAACTGTCGAATATGACTGGCTAGATTTTCGTGGGGAAGTATCCTCAATTTCTATTGGGTAAAATTTGTACTTTGTCACAGGTCTTGACTGATAAAAGAACCAGAAAAGTCGTCTGACAGTTTGGTTATAGACTAGTGACAGTAAGGAAAAGAACTTATGAATTGTATTATGTAGAATGGTTGTGAGCTAAAAGTATCAGAGTTCAACTTAGTTTTTTAAATGGTTTTATCTACACCCGTGCCATAAATCCTCTATAAAAGTCTCTGAAACAGTTAGCTTATTGCCAACATTAAAACAGT
Source organism: Cosmia trapezina (assembly GCA_905163495.3). Taxonomy (NCBI): domain Eukaryota; kingdom Metazoa; phylum Arthropoda; class Insecta; order Lepidoptera; family Noctuidae; genus Cosmia; species Cosmia trapezina. The sequence continues at coordinate 3,847,134 of LR991046.1, read as the reverse complement.
CAGTGTCATAGTAACCATGGTAACCATAATAGCATCCAAACGGGTGCTTTAATGTTGTACTGAATTTCATAATGCAACTCGTTTTCAAAAAAAACTTTTTTACAAAAACAAAAACCGACTTCCAAAAAAACACTACAAAGTGAAAAATAACTTTAATTTCGGAAGTCGGTGTCTTTGGATCTGTATTTTAGTTTTTTGCCACCGACTTCCGAAATTAAAGTTATTTTTCACTTTGTAGTGTTTTTTTGGAAGTCGGTTTTTGTTTTTGTAAAAAAGTTTTTATTTTTCACTTTTTAGTGGTTCAGTTTGTAATTTATCTATGTTACAATAACCCAATGTCAACTGCTCATCACGTTTTACAAAATGTTGCTTTTCCCGATGCAGGGACGTTAATTATTGAGGAGTTCTCCTAGTAAGAACCAGGAGAAATGGAGCTCATGGTGAAGTCACCATTACCATTATTTTGACGAGCATAAACAATATTAAAGTAATCGAATCGCAACCTGTTATATACAGGGTGTCCGGTGGCAGAATTAGGATTTCAAATTTAAATAAGAAAAAAACTACAAAATATATAAATTTGTTTTAATAACTATTAGAAAGAAGAGAAGTGCGGATTTTATTTCTTAAAAATGATTCTGTCTAAATGTTGACTGTCACGTCGGACACACTCGTGGAATCTGACCTCAGTATTCCGCGCCACTCGCTGCAGAAGTAACGTCGGGATGCTATTAACCTCGCGAACGATATTTTCTTTTAGTGCGGAGATTGTCGCTGGGTTTGTTTCTTTGACTTTACTTTTGAGGTACCCCGATAGAAAAAAGTCCCTTGGGGTGAGATCCGGCGACCTGGGTGGTCAGTGGATGTCACTGAAACGGCTTATCAATTTGTTAGGGAAGAAACCACGAAGAAGCGCCATGGTCTCTCTAGCAGTGTGAGGCGTGCCGCAATGTTGCTGGAACCATGTGTGTGAACTCTAGGCAAGATGTTCTTTCATTATTGGAAGAAAATAATCGTTAAGCATGCGCCGATAAGAAACACCGTTCACAGTAAAGGCTTGCCCTCGACAATTTTCAAAAAAATATGGTCCGATTATTCCACTGCTTGACAATGAACAATAAACCGTCACTTTGGGTCTGCGAAGTGGCTGTTGATGTTTTAAACGTGGATTCTGTCCTTTAGGTGACCAATAACGGCAATTCAGCTCATTTACACATCCATTTACGTGAAAATGGGCTTCATCACTCCAAAAGATTGTGTTCACAGTATGAAATCGCTGCAATATTGTCTCGCAGAAACTTTTGCGCAAATTGTAATCATTGTGCTATAGCGCTTGCACAATTTGAATTTTGAGACTATGAAGTTTAAGTTCCTTTTTCAATATTTCGGGCACAATCATTTTTGGGAGCCCTATAGCAGCACGGACTGACGAGGATTATCGCGCAAAATGTTCGCGACAAGTCCGATGTTGTCATCAGTCCTCGACGTGCGGCTGGGTCCCGGCCGCGGATTGTTTGCTGCTGAACTTGTTGTCCTGAACCTTCGCACCCACATTCGAACCAAATCTTCACTTATCGCATCACGTAAACGTTGGAAACAAAATCTTCGACGAGCAACAGCACAGGAATCATAAGCTTTAAAAACGCTTCGACTGCAAAAGCACGTTCTTCACCCGTCCACTGCGACATCGTGATTAAGTAATCCGCACGAATTACGAATCGAACGCGACCCCCCACCCATCCCTCCGCTCAGCGGCAGTAAAACAATTCGAAATTGAAATCCTAATTCTGCCACCGGACACCCTTTACTTAGATATAATTGAGTATTTCCGATGGCCATCTGTGGTCTTCATCATCAGTTCCAGTTCACCGAATGGTACTTTCCGAGAGCAAATGCACGAGTTACTATAAAAAATACCGAAATCGATATAGGTGTGCCCATAAAATTTGAGGGTTTCCCTCGATTTCCATGGGATCCCATCATCAGATCCTGACTTGATGATCATGGGACCACTTGGGACGTATACCCTTTCGAACAAAGAAAGAAAAATCCAAATCGGTCTAGCCATTTTCGAGTAATCGGGGAACATACATAATAAAAAAAAAAAAAAAAGGTTCCGACGAATTGAGAACCTCCTCCTTTTGGAAGTCGGTTAAAAAAGAACATTGTAATGCACGCGCGTTTCACTACAACAGCGCCGTAACTTAAAAAAACAACTTATTCGAATTCACGTCGTATACTATGACGCCGCGCCGGCCGCCATGTTCGATACGAGTATTAGTATTGCAAAAAACTGTTTCAGAACCTTTTATAGAGGATTTAACATGGATGTAGATAAAGTCTTGTATGCAACTGTACATAATTAGGTAGGTAGGGAGGAGGTTCTCGATTCGGTTGTTTATGTTTTTTTTTTTTTTTTTTTTTTTTTTTTTTTTTTTTTTTTTTTTTTGTATGTTTGTTACCTCAGTACTCCGTCATTTATGAACCGATTCGGAAAATTCTTTTTTTATTTGAAAGGGTATACTTCCAGATTGGTCCCATTTTTATCAAAACTCAGTTCTGATGATGGGATCCATGACGAATCGAGGGAACTCCTCAAATATTATAGGCATACATATAGCGATTATGGTATTTTCATTAACAAATCAAGCGTTTGCATTCAGAAAGTATCATCTGGTGAAGATGAACTGATGAAGAAGACCACAGATGGCCACGGAAACTCCTCAACGATGATAAGTATTCACGGATAGCAATAAGATTAAAATAGTTAAGCGACTATGACGAAGCTTTAAATAAATGGTTCTGATGAAAATGGTACCATCGAACCGATCGGCGATCTGATGAAGAAGCCGGAAGGTAGGCATCGGTACTCAGTAAGAAAACAATGTATCCTAGCCGTGTTTGGGCTTATTGGAATTGTCATGAGGTGCACTCTGGCTATAGATGCTTTAATGGTAATTATATGCCGCTTCAAATTGCGCTACTTGAGTTGTATGTTATGTGTGGCGTTGATTGTCAGAAGGCAGATTTCGTAGCCTCGTCAACTAAAACTACGCCTACCAAGCTTCTGACACGACTTAACGTATTTTTTCCATTTAGTCTATGTGGATGATGCTCCAATTTATTTTGCAGAGTGGTATTCAGATTTGTGTGGGGTAGGTAGGCACCACTAAAAAGTGAAAAATAAAAACTTTTTACAAAAAAAAAACAACCGACTCCCAAAAAAAAAACACTACAAAGTGAAAAATAATTTTAATTTCGGAAGTCGGTGGCAAAACAAAACGAAAGTCCAAAACCAAACCTTAACCAAAGACACCGACTTCCGAAATTAAAATTATTTTTCACTTTGTAGTGTTTTTTTGGGAGTCGGTTGTTTTTTTTTTTGTAAAAAGTTTTTTAATACCCCTTGTTATACGTTAGTTGCATAAATAACTATTAGATCAAGTATTAAATATTTTGAGCAATAATAAAGTACATAAAATAAAGCGATTGAACTTGAATCAAACACGTGACATTGAACGCAAATCAGAGCGCGACAAGTCACGACTAAAGACGATGACGTCATTCGAGTCGCCATTACTGTGTGCCCCGTTTTGACTATGAAAATTAAATTGAGTTTTAAATATTAAAAACTATTCTTATTCCTAATGTTAATATTTTAATGAAATTTTAATGAACAGAATAGATGTTGATGGTTTCAATGTTGTAGCGACTTGTACCACTAGTAAACCAAATGTTTCATAACAGAATAGATGTTGATGGTTTCAATGTTGTAGCGACTTGTACCACTAGTAAACCAAATGTTTCATAACAGAATAGATGTTGATGGTTTCAATGTTGTAGCGAGTTGTACCACTAGTAAACCAAATGTTTCATAACAGAATAGATGTTGATGGTTTCAATGTTGTAGCGACTTGTACCACTAGTAAACCAAATGTTTCATAACAGAATAGATGTTGATGGTTTCAATGTTGTAGTGTAGCGACTTGTACCACTAGTAAACCAAATGTTTCATAACAGAATAGATGTTGATGGTTTCAATGTTGTAGCGAGTTGTACCACTAGTAAACCAAATGTTTCATAACAGAATAGATGTTGATGGTTTCAATGTTGTAGCGACTTGTACCACTAGTAAACCAAATGTTTCAAAACAGAATAGATATTGATGGTTTCAATGTTGTTGCGAGTTGTACCACTAGTAAACCAAATGTTTCATAACAGAATTGATGTTGATGGTTTCAATGTTGTAGCGAGTTGTACCACTAGTAAACCAAATGTTTCATAACAGAATAGATGTTGATGGTTTCAATGTTGTAGCGAGTTGTAACACTAGTAAACCAAATGTTTCATAACAGAATAGATGTTGATGGTTTCAATGTTGTAGGGACTTGTACCACTAGTAAACCAAATGTTTCATAACAGAATAGATGTTGATGGTTTCAATGTTGTAGCGACTTGTACCACTAGTAAACCAAATGTTTCATTACAAAATAGAATATGTTGATGATTTCAATGTTGTAGCGACATGTACCCTTAGTATTTTATGTAACGTTAAATCGAATATTTAAAAGAATTTTAGAATTGTTTTGGTTTATATTTAAGATATCAATTAATGATACTGTTTTACCAAACGAGGTGGCGCGCTACATCCGGTCCCCCTCCCCACTCTTGATGATTGCCGGCGCAGCGCGTTAGCTCATGGCTCAGTCTGTTACTAGCTGTGTTCCAAGCAAGTGAAATAATTTAAGTGTGTCCAAAAGTGAGTTTTATCGAAGAAGAGCCAACACCAGTGTGTATACGAATATGTTCTGGTAAATTACCCTTTTCACTAAAACTAGCTGACATAAATCACTCATTAGGTCTTTCGCCAGTGTGTATATGAATATGTCGTGTTAAACTAGTCTTTTGACTAAAACTACGTTGACATACATCACACTTATACGGTTTTGGACCAGTGTGTATACGAATATGTTTTGTTAAACTAGACTTTTGAGTAAAACTACGTTGACATACACCACACTTATACGGTTTTTGACCTGTGTGTATACGAATATGTTCTTTTAAACTGCCTCTAACACTAAAGCAACGCTGACATACATCACACTTATACGGTTTTTGACCAGGATGTATACAAATATGTTTTGTTTAACTAGACTTTTGAGTAAAACTACGTTGACATACATCACACTTATACGGTTTTTGACCAGTGTGTATACGAATATGTTCTTTTAAACTGCTTCTAACACTAAAGCAACGCTGACATACATCACACTGATAAGGTTTTTCACCAGTGTGAATTAGAATATGTCGTGTTAAATTAGGCCTATCACTAAAACTACGTTGACAAACATCACACTAACAAGGTTTTTCACCAGTGTGTATACGAATATGCTTTGTTAAACTGCCCTTATCACTAAAACTACGTTGACAAACATCACACTGATAAGATTTTTCACGAGTGTGTATAAGAATATGTCGTGTTAAATTAGGCTTATCACTAAAACTACGTTGACAAACATCACACTGATAAGGTTTTTCACCAGTGTGTATAAGACGAACATGTTGTGTTAAATTACCCTTGTGATTAAAACTACGTTGACATACATCACACTGATAAGGTTTTTCACCAGTGTGTATACGAATATGCTTTGTTAAACTGCCCTTATCACTAAAACTACGTTGACATACATCACACTGATTAGGTTTTTCACCAGTGTGTATACGAATATGATTTGTTAAATTGCGCTTATCTCTGAAGCAACGCTGACATACATGACACCGATAAGGTTTTTCACCAGTGTGTATAAGAATATGTCGTGTTAAACTAGACTTTTGAGTAAAACTACGTTGACATACATCGCACTTATACGGTGTTTGACCAGTGTGTATAAGAATATGTCGTTTCAAAATAGGCTTATCACTAAAACTACGTTGACAAACATCACACTGATAAGGTTTTTCACCAGTGTGTATACGAATATGCTTTGTTAAACTGCCCTTATCACTAAAACTACGTTGACAAACATCACACTGATAAGGTTTTTCACCAGTGTGTATAACACGAACATGTTGTGTTAAATTACCCTTGTGATTAAAACTACGTTGACATACATCACACTGATAAGGTTTTTCACCAGTGTGTATACGAACATGTTTTGTTAAATTACCCTTATCACTAAAGTAACACTGACATACATCACACTGATAAGGTTTTTCACCAGTGTGTACACGACGAACATGTTTTGTTAGTTCACCCTTGAGAGTAAAACTACGTTGACATAAATCGCACTTATAAGGTTTTTCACCAGTGTGTATACGAATATGATTTGTTAAATTGCGCTTATCTCTAAAGCAACGCTGACATACATGACACCGATAAGGTTTTTCACCAGTGTGTATAAGAATATGTCGTGTTAAACTAGACTTTATAGTAAAACTACGATGACATACATCACACTGATAAGGTTTTTCACCAGTGTGAATTATAATATGTCGTGTTAAATTAGGCCTATCACTAAAACTACGTTGACAAACATCACACTGATAAGGTTTTTCACCAGTGTGTATACGAATATGCTTTGTTAAACTGCCCTTATCACTAAAACTACGTGGACAAACATCACACTGATAAGATTTTTCACGAGTGTGTATAAGAATATGTCGTGTTAAATTAGGCTTATCACTAAAACTACGTTGACAAACATCACACTGATAAGGTTTTTCACCAGTGTGTATAAGACGAACATGTTGTGTTAAATTACCCTTGTGATTAAAACTACGTTGACATACATCACACTGATAAGGTTTTTCACTAGTGTGTATAAGACGAACATGTTGTGTTAAATTACCCTTGTGATTAAAACTACGTTGACATACATCACACTGATAAGGTTTTTCACCAGTGTGTATAAGACGAACATGTTGTGTTAAATTACCCTTGTGATTAAAACTACGTTGACATACATCACACTGATAAGGTTTTTCACCAGTGTGTATAAGACGAACATGTTGTGTTAAATTACCCTTGTGATTAAAACTACGTTGACATACATCACACTGATAAGGTTTTTCACCAGTGTGTATACGAACATGTTTTGTTAAATTACCCTTATCACTAAAGTAACGCTGACATACATCACACTGATAAGGTTTTTCACCAGTGTGTATACGACGAACATGTTTTGTTAATTCACACTTGAGAGTAAAACTACGTTGACATAAATCGCACTTATAAGGTTTTTCACCAGTGTGTATACGAATATGATTTGTTAAATTGCGCTTATCTCTAAAGCAACGCTGACATACATGACACCGATAAGGTTTTTCACCAATGTGTATAAGAATATGTCGTGTTAAACTAGACTTTTTAGTAAAACTACGTTGACATACATCACATTTGGGTTTTTCACCAATTTGTGTACGAGCATGTTGTAACTTTTTTTTTACTCGATTCAAATTACGCTGATCACATTTGTAAGACTCTTTGAAATAAGTGTCAGGTTTGGACGTACGTTTTTGAGTTGTCCGGATAACTTTAGAGTCAGATTTTTCATTTTTCGTTTGCTCGGCTGTTATTGCATCTTCTAGTTTTGTTCTTCGAGTGTCTAGTTTTGGTTTCTTCGCAACGGTAGTCCCTGTGATTATAAATCTGGTAAGTACAATGTTGGAAGAACGTTGACAACCACAAGAATCAAAATAATAGCGCTTTGCATGACTCAAACTAGGACCGAAAAGGAGGAACTTCTGGAGACTTTGAACCCTCCGGAAAAATAAAGAAGAATAAGGCACTGCCACTTGCTATGATGTCAATAGATATACCATAAGTAATACAATTTTGCTAGTGTACTAAATTGTTGTAATAAATCATCTATAATCATTTGAAGTTCAATTCTATCCTTTTTGATGGAAAAAGAACTGACAAGCACATCACCACCAAAATATTAAGAGTAAAGTTAGGGAAACATTTAATTGATGCTCTAAAAACTTATGGATTTTCTATTGATATACGCCTTTTAAAACGTATTTATAAAAAGCCTATAGGTATCAATAGAAGTACAAAAAGTTTTTTTATTTTATTTGAGGAGGCACGGCTCCCTGTCGTTTCCGGCGACGCAGGTGCTCTCGGGGCAGGGTTGCTTCGGGAAGTACCTTTGTCGCATAAACAGGTAACCGGTCGCTCGGTGCCACCACCGCGTCCACTGTCGGGAGCACACGGCGTGGCATGCACTGGCAGAGTGAGCCGCATGGGAGGAGCCGCGCCGTGCCCTCGTAGCAGAAGTCTAGATAGTGCATCTGTAGTTTCAGAATTAGAGACAATTTTTACTGGGTACGCTGGCATAACGTTATGCTAGCGCAGTGTGGCGCGAGTCGTGGAGCTGTGCGTACGCGTTTATGCTTTCGCAGCTTTGTAACGAGTGACACAACTATACCCGGTTATTTGTGAAATGGGAGAAAATTCAAGTGGAGAGGATTTAAGTGATTCAGAAATAGTACAGAGATGTGAAGAGCAACTAATTGAGATGGAAGTAGGAGTTTGGGGGACAGAAAAAAGAGCTGATGGAATGATAAGGTCTGTGGAGAAGAGAAAAGAACGAGAAGTGGACTCGAGCGAAGATGAGTTTATAACTGTGAACCGAAGGAGACCTAAACGTTTAATAAGGAGTCAGTCCCTGGAGACAATGAATGGTAATGGGATTGAGATGAATGTGGCAAAAGTAATGGATAATCATGAAGTGTGTATTACCTCACAGGATAATTTGCCGAAATCTATAGCCATGGCTAAGTTGCTGAGTTCTGAAAATATGAAGAATATTCTGAGAATAAAATATAAAAGCTCATATAAAGCTTTGATTCAATTTCAAAGAAGGGAAGATGCTGAAAGACTTCTAAACTGTCAGAAAATCAAAGACATGGGCTTACGGTGTCAATTTACTCAAGAAATGACGACATCCTATGGAATTGTGAAAGGTATCGACCTTGAATTAAATGAAGACGAAATAAAGAATATTTTAAAATCAAACACTGAGGTTGTTTATTTATTTATTTATTTATTTATTGACACACCAACGACTTATTCACTAAATTATTACATTAAATATATTCTATATCAACAGCTTTGCGGTGAATTTGTCACTTATAGGTGTGCACAGCACTTGTATAATTAATAATAAAAATTAAAATGGAAATAACAAAATTAAAATTTACAAAGTTTACATTGAATTTAAAATGACGAGTAGTTAAATTAAAATACAGTATAATTCAAAAATTAAAAAAAAAAACATCAATTAAATTGGAATAGTAAAACAATTATTATAAATTGAAACCATAAAAATACGAATAAATTAGTTAAATTGGAATATTAAAACAATTGTAAATTGAAACTATAAAAATAACAAATACATTAGGACATCATTACATTAAATTAAATTAAAATTATACACAAATAACATTTCGTAAAAGAAATAAACAAACAGATCAATCAAGAACTGAGAACGTATCGTCTGAATTCATTCAGACTGTTCGAAAATATGTCCAAGTTTTTAGTACGCGTGCTCAGCTTATTGTAGCTGGACAAAAACCGGTATAGAGGAGCTGAACGACCAAGATTAGTTCTATTTTTAGGCATTTGAAATGTTTCTGTTTTAAAATTGGATCTGTATGAGGTACGGCGGGACACTTTTAGACCGATCTCCGAAACCAACTCCGGTACATTCGCCAAATTGTGGAGGGTCTTATAAAGGAAAACTAAGTCTGAGCAACTTCTTCGTTTCTCCAAGGAGCTCATCCTGAAATGACAGAGCCTTTGAGGATAATCCGCTCCGCGATCACATGTCTGTGATCTGTAGCGGAGGTATCTCGTAAACTTTTTTTGGATGCACTCTATTCTGTCGATGTGGACACGATACGCGGGATTCCATACAGGAGATGCATATTCCAGTATACTCCTCACCATAGAGTTATAAAGAACCTTAAGGGTGCTGATTGACCTGAATTCCTTGCATGTTCTTTTAACAAATCCCGACATTTTATTTGCTTTGGCGACAATAGTGTCAAAGTGATTTGTAAAGGATAGTTGACGATCAAGTTGGACTCCCAAATCACGAATGGTATCGACTTTCTGAAGAGTTATGCCGTTTAAGTGATATGCTGAAGGCTGAATCAGCTTTTTCCGTGTAAATGTTATATGATAACACTTAACGGCATTGAGAGTCATCATGTTACTATGACACCACTCATGAATTGCGTCCAAGTCCTTCTGAAGCAAAGCAATGTCGGTACTTGATTTAATTTCCTTGTATATTTTTAGATCATCCGCAAACATAGAGCATTTTGAGTTTTTAATGGAGTGTATGATATCGTTCACAAATACCAGGAAAAGAATAGGACCAAGATGCGATCCCTGTGGCACCCCAGATGTTGAGTAATACAGTGGCGACTGATAACCCTTTATAATAACTCTCTGTTGTCGTTCTGAGAGATATGATTCAAACCAGCGTAGCAAATGACCATGCATACCATAGTTCTCAAGTTTTTGAAGTAGAATCACATGATTTACTTTGTCGAACGCGCTACTGAAGTCAGTGTAGACTGAGTCCACTTGCACACCGGAGTCTACGGATCTGCTGATATCAGTAATGTAGTGAACTAGGTTGGTGGTAGTGGATTTATTGGTACAGAAACCGTGCTGTTGCGAAGCCAATTGAGTTTTAATGAGTGAAGTTAGTACAGGACAAACTAATGATTCGAACAGTTTCGAGAAAATTGAAAGAAGAGATATGGGCCGATAATTTTTAACATCATTAGGCTCCCCTTTTTTAAATATTGGAACTACGTGTGCGATTTTCCACTGCGTGGGAAACTTAGAAGTCATAAGGGACTTATTAAAAATAAGTTTGAGCGGTAATGATAAATATTTGGCACATCGCCTTATGAAATGCGGCGGTAGGCCATCAGGCCCTGGACCTTTGCAAGTATTTAGTTTTTTTAATTCTTTGAGTACATCTCGCTCTGTGAAATAATGGCTTCCTAGCGCAAGCTGAGGGTACTCTTCTGACTTTGTTTGTACCGCGACTGTACCAGCCGGAGATGCAAAAGAGGCAGAAAAGTGTGAGGCAAACAGTTTACTCACCTCTTCTCCAGAAGTTGCCACTTTCCCGCTCCAATACATCTCAGATGGAATGTCATTAGACTTGGCTTTTTTGGCCTTAACGAATGACCAAAATGCCTTCGGATTCCGTCTGATGTTATCTTCAGTGTTGTTGACGTATGTGCTGTAGCACTTTTTGATCATGATTTTAGAACGTTCCTCCAATATACGGTATTCATATTTGTCCCTGGGATTATTGTATTTCTTAAAGCGAAGTCTTAATTTTTCCTTTTCGTTGAGGATTCTGATCAAACATTTAGAAAACCATATAGGAAATTTGTTATTGCGTCCATTATGTCTAGGAACACATTCATTCACTATTCGATTCAGTTGTGCGTAAAACGTATCTACCATTAAGTCCACATCCGCCAGATCCGAAAACAAACGCGCCCAATCGATGCTCCTCAATCTCTCATTTACGAGTGCATAGTTGGCTTTCCAGAAGTTATATTTGAGAGAACTCTTACTTTTTAATGTTGCGGTTGAAATATTCGTGACGGCAATGTCAAGAGGAGGGTGATGAACATCGACCAGTGACATTGGATTTTTACATTCACTGACAGATCCACCGTGGAAGTTACATAAAATAAGGTCTAAAGTTCTGTTGTGAAAGTTCCTAACAGTGTTAATTTGCATAATGCTATTTGACGACATAAAATCAACCAGTGAGTAACCTAACCTGTTCGCAAAGTTCCTAGCAGCTGTACAGGGTGAGCTGGAGAGACTATTGTCCGTGCTCCACTCGATGAACCCGAGATTGAAGTCCCCAGCAATTATTACATCTCCACCCGTTGATTCAATCACTGCATCCACGTTGTCCAGGATCAAGTTAAGTGGGGCCTGTTGCACAGGTGGTGGCAAATAGGCCGCACAGGTTGTATCAATTAAGAGATTAAAACGGCTGAGTTCGGAAGGAAAATGGATTGATTGTGAGTCGATAAGAATTAGTTTCAAAGGAAATGTACTTCCTCAATATGTTTATGCCTATGGCTGTCGTTTTATAGTAGAAGCATATATCTTCCCAGTGACGCAATGCTCAGGTTGCTGGCAATTTGGCCATATCATTAAATATTGTCCATCTAAAAAGATATGTTGCCCTAAGTGCGGAGGAAAACATGATAATTGTAGTTTGAAAGAATACACATGTCTAAACTGTAAGGGGAATCATTTTGTTCTGGACAAAAGGTGTCCCATGTACTTAAAAGAAAAAGCTATCAGAAAAATAATGAGTGAGGAGCAACTCACATACAAAAAAGCCCTACAACGTTTTATGGAGAAAAAGCAAGTAGTGAATAAAGATACAATGGAAACCTCAAAACAAATTGCTAACACGCAATCAATATTCACGCCGAATACAGGAACCTATAGTAGTATCTTGGCTAGGGGCCTAGTACATCAGGAACCGCAAGCAAATAGAAAGGAAATACAACAGGCCGAAACATCAGTGGCAACCACAAAGGAAAAAGTCATAACTTCAAAACAGCGTACCACGAAAAACATAAATAAAACAAACCAAAACAAAAATGATGATATTCTAGAGCAGCGGGTAGATGAAGAATGTACTATATCACAGAAATATGAGGAAAGTACGAAGCGAAGCGAACAATTATTATACAAATTTGAATGGAAGAAAATATGGGTAAAAATTAAAAGTATTATCAAATCAGAAAGTCAATTTGAAGAAAATTATGTCTTTGTTTAAAATCATTTGTGAAGAACTTAAAAATTTCGTAATTAAGTTGATATTAGGGGAAGAAATCTTGAATAACATAAATTGTTTTAGTAATGGATAGGTTACAAAAAATAATTAAGTTGAACTTATTTCAGTGGAACTCGCAAAGTTTACGTCCTAAACTTGTATCCTTTTCAGAACTTTTAATTCGAGAGAATATACACATCGCAATTATTAGCGAAACATGGTTTGACTGTGAAGTTGGTGTCGATATTAGCGGGTTTAATGTTTATAGGAACGATAGATATGACGGTTACGGTGGTGTCGCTTTGTTGATACACAAGTCTGTACAATCTCACCTAGTGTCATTAAATATTAATAATGTAGGTATCGAAATGGTTTGTGTTAAGTTATTAAATTGCAAGGACTTAGAATATGTAGTGTCGCTTTACTGTCCTTCGTCCGTACAAACACAATCGTCTGACTGGAATGATATATTCTCATACTTTCCGAATAAAAAAATAATAGCGGGCGATTTTAACGGACATCACACCAATTGGTCTGTTAAATCCGATATTCGAGGTACACAAATAATGGATGCGGCGCTAGATAACGACTTTATTTCTATAAACAACGGCCAAGCGACTCGGGTTAAGTTAGTGAATGGAAATTTACAACAGACTTCACCTGATGTATCATTTATCTCTTCTGATGTTGCAATAAAATTCGGCTGGCAGATATTTAATGAAAATTTGGGTAGTGACCACCTTATTATTAAAATGACGGCTAACGTTATAGTATCTACATACTTCTACTACATACATACATACTACATACATACACACTACATACATAACCTTTACTTACACTTCATCCATTTTTATTTATCTTTTATAAAGATTTATATTCATATATTGTGAATTGGTCTAAAACAATTCGTTTCTTTAAAATCTGAAATAAAAACACTATAGATATTTTTCATTGTTATGACACTTACGTCAGGCTGTCAAACTGTCATTACTTTTTCTTCTATCTAACTACCTCATAGAGTTTCATAATGGCATAGACTATGAACGTTTCTTTTGATTTATGTAATCTAAATTCTTTTTATCAATATGTTAGGTCAAATATTGTATTTTATAGATAATTTTGATTTATTATTGAATAGCTGTATCTTAAATTACTTTTATAAAATTAATCCACACACACTCGAAATTCATCGAAGAGGTTAGAGGTTTTTCAACGTATATTACTGGCAGATTCAAGCATTGACTGTGGCGTTTGGCATTCTGATGACGGAAAGCTTCAAATGTGGAAAGGATCTGAAATTGGAAGACGATTTCGAAAAACGCTGATGAATCGATGGGTGGAAGACAGGGCGACTAGTCAGGTCTGCTCCGGAAGCTATAAACGAAACATCTCCTAAAAGTATTCTTCGACCGGGAAAACTAACTCAGTGACTAAAACTTACCCGACTGCGGTCGATCCCTAAAGGAGGGTTATAGAAAATAACCATTAATTTATCGGAGCGAATCAATTCAAAATCTTCCTCTTCCAAACTATCCGTGCGTGTTTGCCTAACCTGGACTTACTCAAATTACTACTTCAAGCTAACCTCTATCTTCCTAAATAACTGTGTGTGTTAGGTAGGATAGGATGTGTTTTTTAAAAACCGGTCTGTATTTTTTATCTTTTAATATTTAATATATATTGTTTCAAGTCTTACTTTAGCCCCCTTTTATTTCTCTATGCTAGTAGATTTGTTACAACGTATGGACCACTGTTCACATCCATAAAAACGAAATTTTAAAAATGCTAACTGGGGAGATTATCGCGAAACGGTTTCCGAAAAAAATTTAGAATTTAAGGAAATAGCTGTTAATGTCCAACAAATGTATGATTTTTTTATAAAAACTATAGAATACGCGGCTAATAAGCACATACCATATTATAAAGAACATCGGCCAAATTTCTATAGAAGCTGGACCTGAGTTTTATTTTCAGTGTACAGAAACAAATTATAGTGAGATTTGATTGTTTTTATGTAGTAAACACCATCCCTTTCGAAAATAATATCTAAATAGCCAAGATATTTCAATAATGCAAAAAATACTTTTGAGGTTATCGGTGTCCGGAAATCAAAAGCACATAATAATTGTCACAAGCGGTACCTAGTTATCAGTGTGTAAAACAATGCCAAGGTGAAACAACAGAAGGAAATCCAAAACAGTACAGTACGTATCACAATATTCACACTAACAACAACAACACAACAATGCGAGATCGCCGGTTGCAAAGACTACAGATACGTAGTATCCCTAAGTAGTCTGTGGATTACAGTATATTAGTGTCAAATTGACACCCGTGTGCGGTGTGATTGACAGTATTGACAATGTCAATCCATGGCGCGCGTCGATGACATATTATGACGTTCCGTTGTAAACAATTGAACAAAATGCTGATACTTACTATGAACCCACATAATTATTTATATGACAAGAATCCAATACATAGTAAAAACAGCACTAGTTGGTTTGATACACAAGTATATAGAATTGAATTACATCTAATAACTATTCAGAAAAAAGTGAATAATTATAATCTTTGAGTACTAAATCATTTCTTAAGCAAAATTAATCGTCAAAGGTGCGTTGTATATCTTTTTTTTCTGGCGACTTAAATATCTATTTCTTATGTTTTGTAAGACTTTAAAAAATACTAGATTTTTTCATATTTATGGCATGTCTGTACACCACCGCCTCGTCGTCAGGTACGATTTGGCCGTCCTTCTTTAGTGATCAGCCAGATGAAAAGTTTAAACCTAAGAATTATTGGACCCCTTATTTATCACAATTAGTTGCACAACGAAGATTAGCCCTATCCACTTTCCGCAAAAACCCCACCCCAGATAATTTAAATAAATTAGAAAAAATGACTTTAGAATCCCAAAAACTAATTAAAAAAGCTAGAAATCAGGGTTGGCAAAAATTTTGTAATTCAATTAATGAAGTTACTTCAGCCCCTGAGATGTGGCGTCGGATGAGGTGGATGAAGGGCTTTAAACATCAACGGCCATGTGTACCGATTGAAAAACAAAATGAATTGTTACAAAACCTAACTCCGGACTACGTTTCTAGTTGTATGCCCTATTTTAGTTCTAAAAATGAGGTTTTAGAAATTGATTTTAGTAGTCAAGAACTCGAAAATTGTTTAAAAAAAAAGGACACGGCTCCGGGGCACGACGGTATATCTTATTCAATGATTTATAATTTACCCGAAATAGGAAAACAGTTTTTACTTAAAATCTACAATTTGGTATTTTCACTCGGTATTGTTCCACTCCAATGGCGTAATATTCTAATCATTCCCATTCCAAAATATTCAAATAATCTTAATACAGACATTAAACTAAGACCAATTTCGTTAATATCTTGTATTTGTAAAACCTTCCACTTAATGATTTGTAAACGATTAGAATGGTTTGTTGAAAAGTACAAATTACTATCTCCATATATGGTAGGATTTAGAAAGTCACAATCATCTTTAGATGCACTTTCTAGGCTGGTATCTTATATTCAAGTCGGATTTACTAAAAATGCTCCTACAGTCGCATGCTTTTTGGACATTGAAAATGCCTACAACAATGTGTTTATTGAATCGGTTACTAAAGTACTAGATGAAATCCAAATTGGTTCCAAATTTTGTGTTTACCTTTGGTCTTTTATAAGTGAAAGACATTTAATCATTAAGTCTTAGTCAAGGGTCTGAATGTAGGTGGACTAATAGAGGCCTAGCTCAAGGGGACCCGCTTTCCCCCCTTTTATTTAACTTGGTTACATACCAAATTTGTCATCAAATACACAATGTAATAGTATCACAATACGCTGACGACTTTGTTATTTACATTAATAATAAACAAATCTCAATTTGTGAACATGAGTTACAAGATGCCCTTAATTGTATTGTAGCCTTATTGGGTGAGATTGGACTGACTTTATCGTCAACTAAATCTAACTATTGTGTTTACAGTAGGGGTCGAAGACGAATATTGCCAGCTTTAACAGTGAATGGTCAACCATTAAATATGGTAGAATGTATCAAGTATTTAGGGCTTTGGGTTGATAGAAGTTTACATTGGAGAAAACATATTAATGAATTAATTGAAAAATGCTCAAAATATCTGAATGTATTAAAAGTATTAGCGGGTAGTTCATGGGGAATTCACACCAAACACATGCGAAGATTATATATTTCCATCATAAGAAGTCGGATTGATTATGGCTGTTATTTGTATGATTCTGCTGCAAAGACACATGTTTCTAAATTGGATAAAGTACAGAACCAAACCCTAAGAGTTGTAGGGGGCTTCATTAAAAGCTCACCAATTCATGTGATGGAAAGCGAATTGCACATACCACCACTGTTTTTGAGGCGGCAATATCTCTCCTATAAGCACATTCTGAAATCTCGATCATGGACAAATAATGTAAATATTAATGTAATTTCTGAATTAAGCTCTCTTATAAATAATAGTTATTGGGTAAATAAAAATAAACCGTTGCTAGCTTCTACGCTTAACGAATTAAATCAGCTGCAAATTGTCTCCTCAGATGTTCTGAGAATGTTTACTCTCGATGTGTGGGTGTCCGCCATACAAACTAAAGGAGTTATTAAATGTGATCTAGAATATGTCAAACAATCAAAAAAATATTATGACCCTAATTTATTGGTAAATGAAGTGGTAGCAGAATTAAATAATAAGTATAACGATTGGGATAAAATCTTCACGGACGGATCAAAAAATGTTAGTGGTGGTGGGGCAGCTTTCTTTCATAAAAAATTAGACTTTAAAGCTAGCTTTAAAATCGATGCAAATACTTGTATAATGTCACTGGAACTCATTGCAATATATGAGGCAGTAGCCTATGTTCTCAATCAAAATTTACACAAAACAGCTATTTTTACCGACAGTAAAAGCGCTTTAAAGCATGTAGCTCGATGCGCCTCTGGTTGCAGAGGTGCATCGATAGCTTACGACCTTCTTAAAATTATAAACATTATTAATAAAGACGAAATTAGAATTATATTGCAATGGGTTCCAGCACACATAGGATTACACGGCAACGAGGAGGCTGACCGGTTGGCAAAATTGGCAATTAACGCAGCGAATGAAGTTTCTTACCTACCTGATCACTGGGAATATGTCTCAAAAATCAAGGAGTCTTGTTATGATAAATGGAAAGATCATTTCAACGAGATTTCAAAAAAAAAAGGTATATGGTACAAAGTAATTCAGAGTGAACCTTCTCGCGTGCCCTGGTTTGATGACACTAATATAAGTAGGAGTTACGTCAAATTAGCTTTAAGACTGCGTTCTGGGCACTTTCCATCAGCAAAATTTGCTTTCCTAATGCGTAAGACAGCATCTCCAAACTGCGAAGTATGCAACAAAATAGAAGACGTGCAACATTTGCTGATGGAGTGCGTTAAGAACAAAAATGAAAGAGATTCATTGATTAGGGAGTTTGGTTTAAATATTTTAGATCTTGGGCTTATTTTCACTATTTTAGCAAAACCTAAATCAAATGTTGCAAAAAAACTGTGTGGTCTAGTACAACAGCTTGATCAATGAATGTTAAATAATAAGGATAATAAGAATAGTGTTATTATATGTTAACTTTAGTGGTGTAAGAGTAGTGATAAGGTACAATAGGGTTGGCGTATCCATGTGGATAAAAACCCTCTATTACTTTTGAAGAAATAAAAAAAAAAAAAAAAGTTATGGTAGCGTACCCATGGTAGTACTTGAAAACGGCTCATATCAAAGCAACGGAATATACACGAAAAAATAGTGCACAAATAGTGCGCCCGGTATGCAAAATTTCAGAATGATTGCTCTTATAGGAACGGAGATATTGAACAAGACTTTTGAATTACTTTCCGACAGGCGTTATGCCAGCGTACACAAATTAGTGCATATAGAAAGCGGACGTTTCTTTACATAAATGCCATGTTTAAACATATGGCATTTATATAAAGAAAAAAAAGTAGTGCATGTCATTTGGCCCCTGAAAGTACAAATACTTTACGTGAATTCGCAGTTCTTACATTGTTTTTGTAAAAAATGTATGTAAACTTGTACACTTCAAAGTGTTTTGGCAACATTTTTTTTTTCATTTTTAAATTACTGAACGAAAGCTGAAATGTAATTAAACACTGAATTAGGTGGAAAATAAGTGCGCTAATTGGTAGTAACGATATTTCTAGAGTGAATATGAAAAAAAAAAAAAAATTTGAAATTGAAATAAAATATACCTACCTTATTATAAAAATAAAAACTTTTTTACAAAAAAAAAAAAACAACCGACTTCCAAAAAAAACACTACAAAGTGAAAAATAACTTTAATTTTGGAAGTCGGTGTCTTTGGATCTGTATTTTAGTTTTTTGCCACCGACTTCCAAAATTTAAGGTAATTTTTTTACTTTTTAGTGGGTCGGTTTATTTATCTAAGTTACAATAGCTCAATGTCAACTGCTCATCACCTTTTACAAATTGTTGCTTTTCCCGATGCAGGGACATTAACTGTTGAGGAGTTCTCCTAGTAAGAACTAGGAGAACTGGAGCTCCATGGTGAAGTCATCATAACCATTATACATTTTGACGAGCATAAATTACTTAGCAACCGTATTAAAGTAATCGAATCGCAACCTGTGAAATACTTAGGTATAATTGAGTAGTTCCGATGGCCATCTGTGGTCTTCATCATCAGTTCAACTTCACCAAATGGTGCTTTTCGAGAGCAAATGCACGAGTTACTATAAAAAATACCCAAACTGCTATAGGTGTGCCTATAAAATTTTATGATTTCCCTTGATTTCCATGGGATCCCCTCATCAGATTCTGACTTGGTGACAATGGGACCACCTCGAAAGTATACCATTTCACACAAAATAAGAATTTTACAAATCCGTCTATAACACCGAACCTACATAAAAAAAAAAAAAAAAAAAATAGAAACATCCGAATAGATAACCTCCTCTTTTTTGCAGAAGTCGGTTAATAAAATAAGCATTTATTTTGCCAAAAGTATTTTGATACCATTACCCCTCTAAAAAGCTTATTTTATTCGCTGAAAACAGTGAATAAAAAGCACTTTTACTCACTGTTTTGATGTTTAAATTTGGAACACACCAATGTAGTCGACCACAGATTTAGAGTACCTAGGCTAGATACGGCATGTTATTAGATAGTATGAAAACCGAGCTTGTCATCTTTTTAGGGTTCCGTACCTCAAAAGGAAAAAACGGAACCCTTATAGGATCACTTCGTTGTCCATCTGTCTGTCTGTCTGTCAAGACCCTTTTTCTCAGGAACGCGTGGAGGTATCAAGTTGAAATTAATATCAAATACGTAAGTCTATGGTCTCTTGGAGTTCTAAAAAAATCAAGCTTCTAAGTCAACGCAATAAAAAAATACGGCCATTTATGCGACATATTTTGATGCTCGCAAGTATATCAAAACCTATAGGGTGCTTCCGGTTGACCTAGAATCATGAAATTTGGCAAGAAGCAAGGTCTTACAGCACAAGTAATGGAAAAAGTCCGAAAATTGTTAATTTATAATTTTATCACATAAAACTTTTTTTAAGTGTGTCATCTGTCAAGGCCCTTTTTCTCAGGAACGTGTGGAGGTATCAAGCTAAAATTAATATCAAATACGTAAGTCTATGGTCCCTTGGAGTTCTAAAAAAATCAAGCTTCTAAATCAACACAATAAAAAAACACGGCCATTTATGTGACATATTTTGATACTCGCAAGTAAATCAAAACCTATAGGGTACTTGCCGTTGACCTAGAATCACGAAATTTGGTGAGAACCAAGGTCTTAAAGCACAAGTAATGGAAAAAGTCCGAAAATTGGTAATTTATAATTTTATCACATAAAAAAATATTTTTAAGTATGCCATCTGTCAAGGCCCTTTTTCTCAGGAGCACGTGGAGGTACCAAGTTGAAATTAATATCAAATACGTAAGTCTATGGTCCCTTAGATTTCTTAAAAAAACCAAGCTTCTAAGTCAACGCAATAAAAAATACGGCCATTTATGCAACATATTTTGATACTCGCAAGTAAATCAAAGGTACTTTCCGTTGACCTAATCATGAAATTTGGCAAGAAGTAAGGTCTCACAGCACAAGTAAAGGAAAAAGTCTGAAAATTAATTATTTGTAGTTTTATCACATAAAAAAAAAATAGTTTTTAGTTTTCTTTTTCTGGCAAAATGTGATGTGGGTGTACTATAGGTACACCTCTGCCCAACCCTTCGAGGAATCAAGGCGTGATGTTATGTTAAAGAATAGCTTTTTGCGAATACAAACTTAAATATGCAGTTGGAGAATTGTCCGTGACGTATATCTATGTATGGGAGAACATGTTTTTCAACTCAATATTAAAGGAGAATGTTCTCAATTATAGGGCGCCCTGTACCAAACGAAAAATCCGGTGTCACAACCAAACCCAGTGTATTTGGAGGAAAATTTATGTTGTCGCTTCGAAGTCAGGCATACATATTTACATATAAAAATAAGTTATTTTGATTTATAATTATTAGTTGATTTATTTGTTAAAAAAAACATAGTTCTGATTAATATTTAGGTTGGCAGCACTGGTATTGCGTGATTATTGTTCCGTTGCAAACTTCCGGAGCAATGGAGGGGCGATACTTGCCACACCAATATAAAAAGGGGTGATCAGTGGTTGTTCGTCGGACTTAGTGCGGATAACATCTCTAGAATTGTTATAAAATAGTGTGGTTATAGTGTGGTTATATTTTAAATCATAAAAATAAAGTTATAAATATTATTTACGTGTGCGGTTTGATTAAAGTGTATTACATTTAATGCTCATACTATATTGTTAACTGTTTTTTTCATGGATTCCCGCAGTTTGTATTTATTTGCCATTTACCTACTTAATATTTTGAGGTTAGGTCCATGAAAATGACTGATTGGAAATAGTGGAGTTAGTGAGAAATAAGGTCAAGTTTTTTATTCTTGATTTTGTGCTAGTTTTTCCTGATGGGTGAATAAACAATACATTCATAGTCAATAATAATATTCTTGTTGTCATAATTACATAATGTATCGAGGAGCTCGTGGCTAAGTAATAACAGCGGTACGGGTCGAACCATCAGGTTCAGCTACGCTTGCCGGGGTTGGTCCGTGATGGGTGACCATCTTTACATACCGAGACTCCTCCGTGCCTCGGAAAGCACGTTAAGCCGTTGGTCCCGGCTGGCATTCGTGAACTTTGACAGTCGTTACGGGTCGTCAGAAGCCCGAAAGTCTGACAACCAGTCTTACCAAGGGTTATCGTATTACCCAGTAACTGGGTTGTGGTGGTCTGTTTGGCAGTCGCTCCACGTAAATTAGTGGTATTCAGCTGCATCCGGTTAGACTGGAAGCCGACCCCAACATAGTTGGGAAAAGGCTAGGCAGATTGACATAATGTATTGACCACAATTAAAAATGTACTTGAAACTATATCCGGCCTACACAAATATTGTTATTACTAGTTAATACTTTTCATGACCAGTTAAGAGGGAAGTGCAAATACCAATACTCTGTATTGATTGTGGTGATATTATGTTCATAGAGAAACCAGTACGTGTGTGGCACTGCTGCTGCCGTCGCGTCGCCTGCAAAACTATGTTGACTATGTATTGAAAGTAACGTCATATAGTGACGGCGCCAAAGAATTACAGATAATAATATATAAATCGGCCAAAAAACAAATGCAATACGTCACAATGAAAACGTCATTTTCTCTTTTTGAATCGCTCCTCTTTTAATAAAATTAAATGCATAAAATGTATTCCAAAATAATAATTTAAATTGTTATGACGCGACGCGTGACCGAAAGATTTTATTTTTATTACACATAACATACAATACCTAATGTCACGTAGGCACTAAAAAGCAAATCGGTATGGTACTTACATAAATTATCTTCTTCATTTAAAAGTTTGTTGGTTGATGGTGATAGTTTTTTTACGTAGTAGCAACATTGGGAAATGTGTATTGTAATATTACGTTTGTTATAATCCACCTATGTATCCGACTGAAAGACGTATCTATGGTCATGAATAAAAAATATTAAAAAAGTGCAATGGCAGTGACATTGACATAATTATACGTGGAAAATACATAAGTATGTACAAAGTAAAAAATACTTTTATTTTTGATGTCCGAAATCCGGGACTCTTTCTCATAACAAAAACGTAAATCTGATTAAAAAAATAGGAGTAATTTTATGAACTAAATTTGGTTGTGACACGCTCCCCCGCAAGTTGGTACTGCCCGTCGGCATTCTCTTTTGTCATTGGGATAAATTCTTTTCAACTACGGAACCCTTCATTGTGCGTGGTCCGACACGCACTTGGCCGGTTTTTTATACCTACGATAACTTCACCCCAGCCATTTAGTGATGTGCTCAACGTAATCAGAATTGTTTCAATCGCTAAGCGTCACTGTGCTAACAGACTTTTTTTTAGTACGAACAATCGAACCATGCAGGGCACGTTTGGTCGGATAGCTTGCCGTATCTAGCTATCTAAATCTGTGTATTCGACCTATATTGGTGTGTTCTAAATTCAATTTGATTAGTCGACATTTTCGACAAGGATTTTAGCATTAGAATACAAACTGTTTTGTGTTCTTTGATGTTTGAATAGGTACTGTAAGTTGTACGAACACAAAGTTTAGTGTTAATTAATAATAAATCGATTAAAAATGCATTCAAGTGATGAAGATGTGTTAACACCTGAGTTTATGAAAGAGAGGGCGGCCGATATAGTGGAAAACTTGCTACACAAAAAATCACGGCTGGTTTACATCAAAGCCAATTTAACTTTCCTTTTTCTTCATTATATGTCTATTTTCACTGAAATCTTTCTTTTTCTCGTAGTCATGGTATAAAGTATAGTATGTAACTCTTGAATAAAACGGATTTATATCGAGGGCCATGAATCACTCGCGTCGCTCAGGATTCTAACACTTCAATCATCATGAATCACTCCCTACGGTCGTGATTCAATCTTTAGAATCCTTCACTAGCTCGTGATTCATCTATGGCCCTCACTTTAAATCCGTCCTTTATTCACTAATTGCATAATATACTATTTTAAGGAACATTATAATCACATTATCGTGACTTTTATTGCACGGTAATCTCGTGTATTCCAGTTCGTCCCCCTGACTTCGTCCACCTAGGATGACGAACGGGAATCCTATTATTCCTACATAGTAATAATTATAAATATGCAAGTTGGTATGTTTGGATGTTACTCAATCACGCAAAAGCGGCTGAACGGATTTGGATGAAATTTAGCACAAAAATAGTTTATAATTTGTATGAACACATAGGATACTTTTTATCTCGGCAGTAGGTTCCCGTGGGATAATTTCCAACATCCACGCGGGCGAAGCCGCGGGCAATAGCTAGTATAAATGTGAAAGGTTGTGATGATGTTTAGATGTTTGTTACTCAATCACGCAAAAGCGGCTGAACGGATTTGGATGAAATTTAACGCACAGATAGTTTATAACCTGGGTTAAAACAGGACTTTTGCACGAAGGGACACTTGCGTGAAAAGACATTTCCGCGATTGGAATTTTGCGCGAATGGACTTTTGTGCGCATGAACATTTGCGTGTAAGACACTTGCGCGAAAGGCATTTGCACGAATCCACTTCACAGGACAGTTGCGGAAATGAGATTTCTTCATAACACCACGCCTGTATTCTTTTAAAGGATTGGGCAGAGATGTATAGTCCATTTTTTTTTCTTATTTATGCACACAGAGACATACATTTATTTACAAACTAAAAAAAAAAATTCTATAATTTTTCTTTTTAGTTTATTGTTATTTTTTCGACATGGGTATCATTTTCATGGTTCATGAGGTCGCTGAAACCGATAATGAGATCAAAATGAAAATCCAAGATGGCGGCTGCGAAAATTTTCAAATTATTCGACATGGGTGTCATTTTCATAGTATTTGAGGTCGCTGAAAACGATAGTGAGGTCAAAATGAAAATCCAAGATGGCGGCTGCGAAAATTTTCAACTTTTTCGTCATGGTTGTCATATTCATGGTTCTTGAGGTCGCTAAATACGATTGTGGGGTCAAAATGAAAATCCAAGATGGCGGCTGCGAAAATTTTTAAATATTTCGACATGGGTGTCATTTTCACTGTATTTAAGGTCGCTAAAAACGATAGTGGGGTCAAAATGAAAATCCAAGATGGCGGCTGCGAAAATTTTCAATTATTTCATCATGGGTGACGCATGACGAAAAACATGAAAATTTTGCTAATCGCGTGGTAAACTCTAATTGCGCGATGCAGGTTTGCGTGACGTCATGTCATTGATGCGTAGTTCATATGTGGCGATGTAGATGCCGCCACATCACTCCCCTCCGGAGACCGGAGGTCGATAGTGGGCTGAGTCGTGTATCTTGCGATGCTTGCCAGTAGCAGTTGTGGTTCCAGTGAGTCGGAACCGGGTGCCGCATAGTTCACGGTGAGTCGGAACTGTCTGCGGTGATACCCCAGTGAGTCGGGGTAGCGCTGCGTTATGCTCCAGTGAGTCGGAGTGTACAGCGCTGGGTTGAGGTTGAGGCTGACCAGGAATGCGCGTCCGCTGCATGCTGGTGGTCAGGATACCCGTTGAAGCCGTGGATGCTGGCTGGCTGTGACTCGCCGCTCGAAAGCTTGAGGAAGTGATACTGATGACGTCACGCTGAAGGAGTTGCACGAAGGCTGCGCTGACGTTCATACTCGGGGTCACCAGTTTAGAGGCATGAGGAACAGGGTATAAAGTTCACTCATCCTCTATTGAAATGGGAGGATCCTCCGACCAGACGGGTGTTGTGTCTGGTGGGCTACTGCCCGACGGTTGATGTCGGGACGTTGTATACCGGTAAAGAATGGATAACCTTGGAATAGCATATTACAGACATGATGGCCGTTCTTAAAAAAATACAAAAAAAAATATTTTTTGGAGACTCCAAAAAATCATAATGTACGCACGACAACAGATCAAATTTTCAGTATAAGCTGATCTCGCATTGTATAGGATTTCCTTACAATGAGAGGTCAGTCTAAACTAGAAATGTATAGCTTGATGTGTAGCCGTGTGTACCTACTAGTGGGGATATTTTTTTTTTGTATTTTTTTAAGAACGGCCATCATGTCTGTAATATGCTATTCCAAGGTTATCCATTCTTTACCGGACACCCTGTATATGCTAATCGCGTGGTAAACTAATTGCGCGATGCAGGTTTGCGTGACGTCATGTCATTGATGCGTAGTTCATATGTGGCGATGTAGATGCCGCCACAATAACATGTTTCGGAAACCGGTTTCAGTGCGTTGTGTGACACGCACTATTTATACATATAGTATTTATATAAAGAAACGTCCGCTTTCTATATGCACTAATTTGTGTACGCTAGCATAACGCCTGTCAGAAAGTAATTCAAAAGTCTTGTTCAATATCTTCTTATAGTCTTGTTCTTAAAAGAGCAATCATTATGAAATTTTGCATAGCGGGCGCACTATTAGTGCACTATTTTTTCGTGTATATTCCGTTGCTTTAATATGAGCCATTTTCAAGTACTGCCATGGGTACGCTAGCATAACGTTATGCCAGCGTACCCAGTAAAAATTGTCTCTAATTCTGAGACTATAGATGCACTATTTATTTTACTTTTTCACTAATTATGCACTTTTTATTGGGTATGACAGAAACCCTGAATTACATCACGTGTAAGCTCGCATAACGGTCACAAAAAATAGTGGCCCGCCGGTGTCGGGAGCAGGGTCCAAGCTACCGGTGGTAAGGGCTGCAGAGATAGGAACCTCCTCACAATACGAGCCGTATTGATGAGTACTGCCTTCTGAATCTGGCTCTTGATCCAACCGCCTAACGAGAGCCTCGAGAGATGTTGGTCGAGGCTTTCGGCCATCAGGCCGTTGGCCGTTACTACAATCAGCGCAATGACAGCCGAGCTCACATTCCACATGTCAACAACCTCGTGAGCTAAGTCGAGATATTTTATTTGTTTTTCTTTCTCAGCTTTCACGAGGTTCTTGTCATGTGGTTATTATTCAAGCTATCATTACTATTGCGTAAAAATAACTAAAACGCTGTATAAACCTATTTTAGTTAGTGTTTTGTCTTCTTTGAAACTCAAATCATAATTCGAAAGAAATTGATAAAACACTTCTATTACTAAAATATGTATAAAGAGGTTTTAGTTTTTTATGAATAAGGGGTTACTAACTAACACTTACTTGTCGTCTCCGTGGCTCTTCGTTTCTTGTTAGATACTTCTTGTGCCTCTTCCACTTCAGTTTCAAACTCCATCAGAGGGACATCATCTTCTAAATCTGATTCAGAATCGTGTGGTGCCTCTTCCACTTCAGTTACAAACTCCATCAGAAGGACATCATCTTCCAAATCTGATTCAGAATCGTGTGGTGGTATATCTGCTAGATCTAGACAGCTATTGTCTAAATTTTCCAGTTCTAGCTCTGTAAGTAAACAAAAACAGTCAAGAGGATTACTTGTTTATTATTGACATTTCTTATAAGTTGCAACAAAATGGGGTTTGGATCCATTAAGTTGAATTAAACTTAATACTGCCAAAAGTTTGAAGTAGTTCAAAAAGTTATTTGATCAGAATGGAATCACATACACACATACATTACATTATATTAACATTTTTTAAAGATATTATTTAGTGATAATACTATTTATGTTCTTACAAACATACCATCACTTTGATGTTCCTCTTCTGGCTTAATAATATCATCTAGTTCCTCACAAACAGCTGGTAATTCTTCTTTGATAGCAATGTTTTCAGTTTGACATTCATCATCTATACTTATGTGCACTATTGGAGATATAATTAATCCGCTCAAAAACTCAAAGTGGTCTTGGTTTATTAAAGGATTGGGCTGTAAAAATATGATTATAGTATTAGGAAAATATGCTGGTGATCACAGTCCCACGAGCACAAACCTTTTCTCATGATATTAAAGTTACTCAAAGGAGCCTCCGCAAGTGAGAATACTTAAGAAGGTCCATGTAACCTCACTGACCACTGCACAATCTACTGTTGCATAGCTTGCGCTGACATGAGAGAGGACCGTTATCAAACTGCCACATACAAGTGTCATACAGAAGCTGTAGCAGTATTATATGGATTAACATCACAGACTTATATTGGCTAGATTACGCAAGTCTCATCGTCTGAATAGAAACCAAGCGTGCCATTATTTTTCCACCTACTGTGACGTCACATGAGCGATTTAGTGATGGGAACTCCCCGTCCGCGAGTAAACGATTCAAAACGATTTAAAGGCCCCGCCGCGTTTCGCCTCGTCTTTGGAGCGAGCAGTCGCGTGCGAGCATTCCGTCCGCTTGCATCTTATACCTACTTGTTTCACACTGCTTCCGGTTGTGCCTAGGTATCCCGAAAGGGAAGAGGGAGTGTTACGTAAAGATTATTTGAGTAAAAAATAATAATTTTATAATATCGATTTTGCAATCGATTATTCGAGTTAATCGACAGAGGAATGATAAATCTAAAATTATTTGGTTTTTTTTCACTGAAATGTTAGTCATTTTCGATTATGTCATTATATAACTGGTTCTTATTGGTTGCTTGAACCTAATTAGTCTTATTATGTACTTCGTTGTAGGAAAGTTACAACGTTAATAAAAAACCCTAGAAGACATTTTATCTACAAAAAGAAAAGCCAGTAGAAGTCGCTATGAAATAAAATCCGATCCAGAACTAAGTAAATAAATTAGTAAAAAATAAATTTAAAATATTTTTAATAACTCCTGAAAAAAAAGCAAATGTAAAATAAAATGTAAAGCTTGCGGCGGGTTCTATTCACTGGCACCATTCTTTAATCCTAAAATTCTAACAAAAAACCGGGAACAGATTCGATTAGATGAACACTTTTAAATCGGATCTCCCGCCTTAAACAATACGCATAAGAGTTCCGACATTGACAACATCTAAGTACAGTGTACCCGGCGATAAATATTGCACATCGACCTTTGGAAAGAGACAATCGGCTAATTTCGGCTTCGTAGAGCGTTATCTCTGTCGCACACTACCTATGTGACGTTTTGTCAGTCGTTGCTCAAGTGCGATAGAGTGTTAGTTCAAAATATATATTTAGAGTTGTTAACACCCCCAAATTTAAATAATTTAGAGTTGTACATACTATGGCATTTTTAGGAAAAAGAGGAAAACCTTTACGAGGTCAGTCACGCGAATTATCTACAATATTTATAAATATTTTGTAACCGAAGCTGACAGATTTAAAAACAGCTGTAATTTTCCAAAATAATTAAATACGTAAACATAATGTGAACATGTTTTTTTTTATTTTATTTTACCCCAACCTAAAGCCATCACTTATAGAAAAATTGGTGTATTTAATACAAAGAATAAAAAGAATTATCAAAAGAAGCAAATCATGATTGTCTCTTTCCAAAGGTCGATGTGCAATATTTATCGCCGGGGACTTGTACCTACTGATTTCTATAAAACATAGAGAATTTTAGGTTTTAGAGAACTATGCCAGTGAATTCGAGCCTAAAGTCAATCCACTAACTCCAGCATTAGTAACTCCTTCAATACATCAATTGTAGTCAGGCGTCGAAACTTTTTGTTTCCGTAAAGCTGCCTTCATTAAAATGAACAGAGCAAATTCGACTATATTGTGTTGGGAACCAATTTTCATGCCCCGTCGCTTCAATCCATATTTATTTAACTTTGGTATCACTTGGAAATATGTAAATATAATTAATAATATTCTAAAC
Source organism: Cosmia trapezina (assembly GCA_905163495.3). Classification (NCBI taxonomy): domain Eukaryota; kingdom Metazoa; phylum Arthropoda; class Insecta; order Lepidoptera; family Noctuidae; genus Cosmia; species Cosmia trapezina. Next base: position 3,817,411 of record LR991046.1, on the reverse strand, counting down.
AAAATGACTAAATTGGCACATTGGAGTAAAAATAAAAATTACATGTCACAAAAAACCCAACGCAAACATTCCTCATTCCTCTGTTTCCAAAATCGATTAGAATCGAGATTGACTGTACAAACTGTGTGTACAACACTATTTGCTTTATTTGACAGAAAAATGAGAATAGCGACTGTACCACGAAGCTGAGCGACAAGTGACAATATCGATCATTTTAATTTTCATTGCGTGTTTTAACAGACAAGTCCTACATACTGCCTTGTAACTAAAAACGGCAATGTATCATGAATTATTTGATACACACTCAGTTACACAGTGTTCATTGTAAGAACACAATGAACACAAAATAATTGATTTTGCAATAAAAAACACATAATTTAATAACAATATGACTTATCGATGAAAGGAAACGTTTCCCTTATCTCGTCCCACTTTTTTTGTGTAGTTTCTACAGCTCAATACCGCATAATTTGGCATTTTTTAGTTTTTGGTTGACGTCCGGCATCAAGAACGTTCGTGCGCAGACTGAATGGAAGCGGCGCTGAAGGAAGTCAATTTTACTCCCTTTTTACACGCGAAGTACATACACTTGCGTCGTCTAGCCAATATAAGTCTGTGATTAACATGTAATATTATTGAGGAGTGACTTTTCAAAAGGGCTTAAATCTGTATTAACAGTTTTTTCAGTAAAAAGAAAATATGATTACTCACCATGTATTAAAATTTTAAATTAAATGTGAAATAAGGTACTTTGCTGCGGAAGACACTTTTTGTGCCCATTTTTACCAGATTAATAGTGTTTTAGAAGCGGCCACATAATAAAATACGATGTACATAAGAGGAAAGAACAGATTGGCATTAAAAAAAAGGAAACCCGAAATAACACCTTCTTTTGACAAAAGTGTACATATTACCATTCAAAACTCAATGGTAAGCTTGGCCTGAAGCCCAGACACAACAGGTATGAGCTTGAGAGGAATCACTTCTATATTATACTGAAATTAGAAATTATAAGAATAAATGGCTGCTGAAGAACACCTCACCTCATAATCCTCATTCATCATCTGAGCAAACCGCTCTTCGGCTTTCAGACATTGTTTCAGTAATTGGTAGCATTGCTTTAGTTTTGCGCAGCATAAGAAACAAGCAAGAATCGGTCTAATGTCTTCAGTTACAAACTGCAACAAAATTTGTCTTGGACTATTTTGTTTCTATGAAGAAAATACTTCTATTGTACATAGTACTGCTGTCCAAGCCATTAGTTGGTGGTCCTTAATGTGCGCCCCTTACAGAGAATGCTTAGGCATTCTCTGCGCAAGGGGTTCTACATACATATTTATTTTAAGTCCAGGCTTCCTCATACTGTTTTACGGAAGCACTGGGGCCGACATATTCGTGTAGGAGTGGCATTTAAAACCAAGGTAATTTACTTAAATAATTCGTACAGTTAGTCCAAAAATATCAACTTACTTGAATATCAGTCAGCTTCTCATAAAGTTCATGTAAGTCCCTGTTGACTACTACATACATGCGGACATTCTCCGCTAAACATATCCTACACATTGGCAGTTTTTCCATCTTATATCTCAAAATGTGTCACTCTTGCTATTAATACGATTATGATAAAATAAATCAACTTCCGTCGACCAAATTAAGAAAAGTAAAGCTAATAATATTGGTCTGTAAAATGAAAGTAAAGCTACTACCAGACAGAGATTTGACTACTGACTACCAGGTGACAGCTCAGCTGGCCAGCTACTTGACGTTGACAGCTAAGTAAAAGGGTGCGTTCCGAGTTGCATCAATTTCCATAGATGACAGCGACATCAGGAGTTTGTTTGGTGTGATAAAAAAACTTGGCAGCCATCTTGTCTTGCTTGTCAAAAAAACATTCCGGATTTTCTAGCTATCTAATCTGTGGGATTTTCGGCAATTGTCAACTCGTTCCCGACGTTGTTGATGCCTCATTTATGTACAGGAATTTTTTTTAAGCAGTGCGCAAATTTTCACAGGGTGTTCTACCCATGAATATGAACAACTTTCAGTATAGGACTAACTCTGAAATCGCGAAAAAAAAATCAGCTGTTCAGTACATTTATCTACACCAAACTCGTCAAAATGTAGGGAGCAGCTGGTTTTTTTTTCGCGATTTCAGGTTTGGTCCATAGTAAAAGTTGTTCATATTCATGAGTAGAACACCCTGTGAAAATTTGCGCAGTGCTTAATAAAATATCCTGTATAGGTACCAGGTCTAAGGTTGATGCGCTTCTCGAGTTTATCTCAGCTAATTCTGTTAAAATTGTTTCTTGTTACTGTTATTTGTTTTGTTGAGTTTTATTTTTATTCCTATTATTATCTCCTTTATTTCATTTATGTACAGTCGCCAGCACATCAAGTTACCCCACTTTGACCTTGAGCGCGTTATGAGCAACAACAGCGCGAATCGTACGAAAGAGATAAATAGCTTTTTATCAGTTCTTACTCGTAATGTTTCGTGCTGCAGTGTGACGTGAGTGTGTGCGTATGCGCGTCGTAGTGTAGAATAAGATACTATGCGATAAGAAATAGCGTAGCAGTTGAATACTTGAATCGAATCGAAATAATGGCTAAGAGCACAAAAACTAAAATGCGTATGAAAGCGTAACAAAACCCGGAAAAGGTAGGCAAATTGAAACAATATCGATACCCCATCACGAACGTGTATGAAGTTTAGTCAATTAAGGAGGATGCGCTAAGGTAGTCCGGGAAATTCAAATTTTCTTACGTTTTTTGCAATTTGCTGGTCAGTGTCAGGTTGTATGTTGATCTATATATCTATATATGATATAATCAGCAATACAACTCCATAAGTAAGTTAGAATTGACCTCAAACCTCACGATTTCATGAACTCGCTAGATTTGAGGTCAATTCTAACTTATGGAGTTGTATTGCTGATTGTAATACAACTCCGAATCATATTTTAATCAACATACAATCATACAATCTGACACTGACCTGCAAATTGCAAAAACGTAAGAAAAATTGAATTTCGCGGGCTACCTTAGCGCATCCCCCTTAAAGCTTTTCAGTTCGCCGTGTTTGAGACCGTTTCATCCGTGACACGATCTTATCACTAAAATAATAAGGTTGAACTTAGTAACGTGAATAACAATGCGAAGTTTGCTATTACAAGTTCAACCTTATTGCGCTAGTATTAAGATACGATTTCAAAGTTTATGAATTTTCAAATGAAATTCTACTATATTATTATCGACTTCATTGTTCATTCAGGAGCTTGTGCTAAGTAATAACAGCCGCACGGAATAAGCTACGCTTGCCGGGGTTGGTCCGTGGATGGGTGACCATCTTTACATACCGAGACTCCTCCGTGGTACCGGCTGTCATTCGTGGATCTTTGACTGTCGTTACGGGTCTCCGAAAGTCTGACAACAAGTCTTTCCAAGGGGTATCGTATTACCCAGTTACTGGGTTGTGGGTCAGATAGGAGGTGTTGGTCGAGGATCTGTGCTATTAGGCCATTAACCGTAACGATTATCGGTACAATGATTGCAGAGTCCACGTCCCACATGTCGACAACCTCGTGTGCTAAGTCAAGATGCTTGATTTTTTTTATCTTTCTCAGCTTTCACGAGATTCTCGTCATGAGGGACAGCGATATCAACAATAATTGCACGGCGCTCTCGTCGATCTATCACCACAATATCAGGCTTATTGGCTACAATAGTCCTGTCTGTGATGATAGATCGATTCCAGTACAATGTGGCTTGGCCATTCTCGAGAACTGGGTCGGACAGTCGTTACGGGTCGTCAGAAGCCCGAAAGTCTGACAACCAGTCTTACCAAGGGTTATCGTATTACCCAGTAACTGGGTTGTGGAGGTCAGGTAGGCAGTCGCTCCATGTAAAGTACTGGTATTCAGCTGCATCCGGTTAGACTGGAAGTCGACCCCAACATAGTTGGGAAAAGGCTAGGCAGATTGATTGGATTCTGATATTCATTAATTTCATTCCAATTTCAGTGGCATACGGTGTACCTACCACTTCACCGGTCCCAAACCCTGACAACCACCCCGAGGCCCGATTTGTTCGCTACTTGGATAGTGGCTGTTGGCAGCAAGGTTAGAGAAAGTGATTGTATGAAGATTTTATGAACAAAAGCAGTGATCACCATTTTGATCCCACATTCAAGACAGATTGTTTGGTAATAAACGGACATTTTCCTGAACTGCATACGTGTTTTTTTAAATTATATTATATCCCCGATTGCCCAAACACCCCGAGGCCCGATTTGTTCGCTACTTTGATAGTGGCTGTTGGCAGCGAGGTTAGAGAAAGTGATTGTATGAAGATTTTATGAACAAAAGCAGTGATCACCATTTTTATCCCACATTCAAGACTGATTGTTTGGTAATAAACGGACATTTTCCTGAACTGTATACGTGTTTTTTTAAATTATATTATATCCCCGATTGCCCATAATTTACAAACTCGTACGAGAGTTATATAAATAGGTACTTATCTTTAGCTGGTATGCATACTATGAGTACTTACTGTAGGTAGGTGTATACATTAGACCCTTAGTTCACCCACCAAACGTAAGGTGGCAGCACTTTCCATTCATGCAAATTTTACCACAGAGTTGTCACTCTTTCTCTTTATACTTACTTTACATACTCTTTGGTTGCACTGTAATCGATTTGAGCGCGCTTAAACGCGTTCCGAGTTAGCGTGAGCGCGATAACGAAGTCCCGTGAATCGTCTTAGATGACGTCATGACATGCACCATCTTGCGATAACGCCGACCATGCCCTAAATTAATATCAATTTTTGACAGCTCTCAGCTGTCATAAACGTGATATCTAAATCGGAACGCAAAATATTGATGTGAGCGTTGTGAGCGATTATGGTCTAATCCGGAATGCGGCCAAAGTACTCTGTGGTTGACAGGCTGATGACAGCTTGACATTACTCTGGCTTTTTTTGGGAATTTAAGATCTGGCTACCGAGGCATTTAAGTCAAGTCTTTTTAGTTTTGTTTTTGTTACAGATTCACTGCCTACAACATGCATTATAATTTTATTTCGATTGTTTTCACTGTATTTATGTATAAGTTATTACAACAATTTAAGTTTTTGTCTTTTGATGTATTTACCTACTCACTAAGGGACCTGCAGTGCGATTCTGTAACCATCTCACCGTGAAAACTTAGGTGAAGTGAGCGTGGAGTGAGCTGTCAATAGTGTCAATTCCTAGCAAAAACAAACTCACTTCACCTAGTTTTCACGGTGAGATTTTTACAGAATCGACCGGCGGGACCGTATGAGCAACGAATTAAGAATTTCTTAATTCGTTGCGTATGACGTAATAAAAGTTCCAGTGCGAGAGAAAGACGGAGATACATAGCAGATAATACCATCCTTTTTCTCAAAGGAACCATGTTGGATCCATATCTTTTCACGTCATAGTACGGCCCCAGTGTGTAAGCACGGCTACAGATCAAGCTATAGCTTTCATGTATAAGATGAACTGTATGAGATTTCCTTACAATGAGAGGTTAGCGTAAATTGGAAATGTATAGCTTGATGTGTAGCCGTGTGTACAGACGCCAGCATATCAAGCTACTACAATCTGTCTTTCTAGATTTTCTTTTTAGATTTTCATCTTTATCGCTAATGCATTATGTTTGACAGTTGTAGTAGCTTGATGTGCTGGTGTTTACCTAAAGATCACTCATCGTCCATAGAAAATGGAGGATCCTCCGACCTTATACTAATGTAGACTAAAATAAACTATTATTCAGGTTCATGGCTTTTAAAGTAAGGTTTTAGAAATAATAGACACATGTTAATGTACACAGGCCAAAGGAATTAAGTAACCAGACACGCACACTACAAAACTATATCCTACTGTACGTACTGCTCACAATGACAGCCTCGCACACATCCCATTCATAGAGTGAGTGCGCTGACGTCTTTTAAATGATAGTGTAACATAATTTCGCAATGTAGGATAGTTGCTCTCGTGGCGCAACAGGTAAGCATTCAACCTACAGTGACAGAATGATCTGAGTTCGAGCCTCGAGTTTACTAAAATATTATTTTTGAGATTTTGTAATTTAAAATGAATATACTAACTGAATAAAGCGATATTCTGACCAGTTTGAGAATCTACCACAAGTTTCTCGCCTACTTAAAATTATTTCCCAGTTTAGAAGCTAACTACCCGCTTTAAAAATATATTCCTGCCTTTAATTGTGAACTTATGTAGTCAGTCTGCATTAGCAACTACACATTATACTCTTTCTTTTGCACTTGAAGTTTGTGATTGTGATATATTGATTAATTTAGACCATGCATCATTTAACAAGATTTCAAAAAGCTCAGATTATTGTTTTGCATGAGAAAAAAAATATTTCTATTAGTGAAATCGCAAGGCGCCCAATGCTATCGGTGAGTGAAATTATTATTAGAATGTATTAATTTATTATGTCACCGTGATCCCACCCAGTAATTTTATTATGATTGTCTGTTGTATCTCATTTAACGAATTGTGGATATGAATAGTTGAATCTAATAGGAAATGACACCGGAATAGTTGAATTTAGTATAATGAGTGGCTATGCAGTTAACAAATAAATACAATTTTTGTTAACTGCATAGCCACTCATTATATCGATAATTATTTAATCATTTCCATTATTGGTTTACACAGTATTATAGTAATAGTTTTTATCTGTGTTTTGTAATAAAATATTCAAAAATAATGAATATGTTTGTAAATGATTAGATAATAATAATAAAATACAATTTTAAAAGATTTCATTTTTTATCTAAAATATTTAAAAATGTAAATTGCATGTATGGTAATTAAACAAAGGATTTCTATTCTAAATAAAGTATAATAATATTGTTTAATACTTTTTAGAAAAAATAAAAAATCATCATTATATTATATTATTTGTTGTTTGTTTTTTTTATTTGTGTCATTATTATATTATATTATTTTTTATTTTTTATAAGTATGATATTATGTATTTCCTAGGTCACTCGCCCTGCCTTTTTATTTCCATTTTATCGTATTATAATTTTTATTATTACTGACCACTAGCCTTATATATCAATTGTATTTAAGTATATAAATATATATTCTCTGCATTGTATTTATATTGTGTAACTTTTATTTCTTAATTTATAATTTGGGAGGTGTATGTTTAGACCTAATATTTTCACTTTTTTTTTTGTAGAGAAAAACCGTTTGACTGTGGGTGCATTGTCACTGAGACAAGCGAAATAAACCGTCGCCTGCCTGGACCGACACCATTGGCTTACACAAATGTTTCGCCTCGGCATCGTGCGTGAAATTGTTGCCACCCATACATCAGATCCATTCGCTTAGACCAGCATAACAGCAGCAGCACACAACGTCATTATGCAAACTGTACGGAACCACCTGCAAGCAGACGGTTTGACATGTTGCAAACCGACGCGTAAAATTTTGTTATTTACCGTGCACCGTCAAAATTGCGGAATATCGGCACTTCGATTGACAAAACAATGTCGTCATAATTACTGATGAAAATTGTCTTCGTCGAAAATCACCACCGACTTATCGTAACATACATATTATATACTACCTTTAAATTTCAGACATTTTAACGTTTTTAAATCTATTATTTTCCTAGAAATAATTAATAATGGTTGGTAATAATTATAATACCTACTGTTCCCGATACAGGTGGTAAATGTTTTTATTTTAATTTTAATTTTCAAAAATGTAGGTAATTCATATCTGTATATAACTGAACTAGCGACCCGGCCCTGATTCGCACGGTTTTTACGACTTGTTAAAACATGAAGGTTTCTATAATATATAAGTTAAATATTTATCATGATAGTGAAAACCGCATCAAAATCTGTGGCGTTAGAAGAACAACGCGGCTACACAGACAGACATGAAAAGCGACTTTATTTTATAATAGATACCTAAACGAAATACTTAATACTTTCACAGCATATTTAGCCATAATAAATTAAGTCGGCGGTACTGTGTAGGTAGGAGTGTGTGAGTGATGTTATTGTTACTGGATCAGATTATATTTGTTATCTATGTGACATGTTTATTCACTCCGCCCATTGTTGTATACATATTATATAATGGTATAAAAAGATGTAATAGCATGTTCTAAACATATTGTTGTATTTATAATAAAACATGTTCACTTTTGATGTTCTTTTTTTTAAATAAAGATATTTATTAAAAATTGTTTTATTTATTTAAGCAATTTTAAATAAATAAAACATTTTCTTAACAAAAATTGTTCTAATTGCTTTAGCTTAAAATAATAAATCGCAAAAAGAATCATCACTTCAGAGATTTGAACTCACACCGTAGTACTCAGAAGTATAATGCCTTATTCGTTGGGCTACGAACGCTTAAGTTTTCAACGCGAAATTATGTTATACTATAATTGAGAAGACATTAGCGCACTCACTCGCACATGAACGCGATGTGTGCGTGAGGGCATTGTGTGTTGTACGTAATGAATCGTTTTAACAGTAGCAATACTGTTTTGTAGTGTCACGCACACTACAACACTGGTTACTTATCTCTGTTGCTGTCTGTACATAGTGTATTTTCCAAACACTTTCACAATCACCACTAGGTATCTTTAAACCACAGCTAAAAATTAGCACTCGTATTTCGACGTCTTATGCTCGACTAAGTTCGTAGGACGGGCGTCGACAACCAAGATGGCGTTTTCCCGCCTTTTTGGCGATACGCTGTGATTGGTTTGTCGCGCCATCTACAGATAGCGCGCGAGTTGAATGCAGAGCTTAGGAATGCGGTAGTGCTGTGACCTAATTATAATTAGCACTACACTGCAGGCGCGTGAGGTGGGGCGTGCGGATAGCGGGGCCCTCTTTACCTCAGACCCCCACTGCATTCAACTCGCGCGCTATCTGTACAAACTTAGTCGGTTCTAAAATAGTCAATTCAATACTTTTAATATTAGAACTGATACAATTTAACATAGCTAATTGTATAAAATACGATATAATTTATTAATAATAACATTATTGATAACAGTCGGCCATCCAAGGTACATTTATACGTCCTCGTGTATAGAAAGCATATACAAAAATACTAACAAAACAGTAAAAATTATAGCTGAAATGTTATCAACGACACAAATAATTATACGTGTCCACTTAATGCGACAGTGCGGTCATTTTACAGATCTAATACAAACTTATTTACAACTAGCTTTTGCCCGCGGCTCCGCCCGCGTGGATGTCGGATCGCATTGCCTGCCCGCGCTATTACTTCGTTTTCGCTTAGCGTTCTTTCTGACATTTTTTCTTCTTCCGACACCTAAGGGTCCTAGAGTGATGTTAAGGGTCCTTGAGTGTTGAGTGTTGTGTGTGTGTGTTTGTTGTGATGTGATATGCTTATAGTCTTCCTTAACAATTGGGCTTATCAAATGCAAAAATAATTATTAAGTCCGACTGTTAGTTCCAGAGATTAGGGCGTTCAAACCAACCAAAAAAAGTGTGTGTCAGCTCCGACGGGAGTTTACTTCTGTTTTTGTGCCGTTTCGAGTTTCCGACTTTCTATTTTTCGGTCATTTCTGTCGGGCTGGGTTTCTTCAATGAATCAGTGCTATACAAATAGCAACTTTAAGGTGTAAGGGCACTCGTCCCCCCTCTCCCTCTTACTTCTCCTCCTCTCACTCTAACCACCTCTCACTCTCCCCTATCATCCCCCTCACTTCTCCCTCTCACCCCCTCACGCTTCCCAATCCCTCTCCCTCTCATACCCTTCACCACATCCCTTTCCCGCTAACCTCACCCTGTCCCACACCCTCTTCACCGCTTTCCCCTCTCCGTCTACCTACACTAACTCCTCCCCTCCCCCTCTTTCCTTCTCCACACCCACTACACCTCCTCCCTCACTACACCCTCGTATCGCTCTCCCCTTCCCTCCATCATCCTACCCTTTCCCTCCTCACCACCCCTCCCCTCCCTCTCACCACACCCTCCTCTTCCCCTTTTCCTCCTCATGATAGCCACGACATTCATCAAATTCCTCATCACCCCTCCCCTTCCCCTTTCCCTCCTCACCACCCCCTACCCTTCTCCCTTTCCCCTCTACCCTTTCCTCTCGGGGAAAAACTATTAACGACAAACTTTATTACTTGCTTAGGCAAATATTTGTGCAAAGTTTCAAATTATTTAATCAAACATTTTTCATATAAACTATATTCCCTGTTTTCACACCCACAGGAATGGAATTTTAAAAAATCGTTTAGGGTATTTCCGTAACTTGACTGAAAGATTATTTACACAAATTTTCGAGTTAATCAAGCCCCGCAGTAAAAAACTTTATAATTTACTTAGATAAATATTCATGCCAAGTTTCAAGTCTATTAACTCAAGGAATAAGATTTTTCATACAAACTTTCATACCCTATTTGTCCCCCTTAGGGATGGAATTTCCAAAAATCCTTCCTTAGTGGATGCCTACACTGTATAAGTCTCTAGGTCCAGCGGTTTGGGCTGTGCGTTGATATATCAGTCAGTCAATCAATCAGTCAGTCAGGACTTTGAATTTTATATACAGGGTGATTTTTAAATGACCAGCCAAATTTTCACAGGGTGTTCTACCCATGAATATGAACAACTTTCACTATGGGACCAACTTTGAAATCACGAAAAAAAAACCAGCGGTTTCCTACAAAAGTTCAATACCTACTCGATCAAAATGTATGAAACAGCTGATATTTTTTTTGCGATTTCAAAGTTGGTCCCATAGTGAAAGTTGTTCATATTCATGGGTAGAACACCCTGTGAAAATTTGGCTGGTCATTAAAAAATCACCTTGTATATTAGGTGTAAAAAAATTAACTGCAAGAACTGCGTCCACATACTCGACATCGAAAAACAAACACATTACAAAAAAAAATTTTCGCGGAAACGCGAAAAAAAAATCAGCTGTTCAATACATTTATGTTCGCATAATTCGTCAAAATAATAAATAAAAAAAATAAAATAAAAATCTTTATTTTATACAAAGAAAACCTTCAACAATGCTTAAAAACTAGGTCGCATGAATTTCATGAGTAAAGGTCATACAAATAGAGTAAACCCTGACTCCCAAACTAGGAGATCCTGTGACTTAGGAGTCAGTGTTCTGCTGTCACTATGATACCAAAAACCATACTAAAAAGTGTGTTATATCGTATACATGGCAAACAAATAGCTTAGAAGGTACAATAAAAATTACTTCAAATGATTAAACTAGAAGTAAAGGAATTTATTAAATGGAGTAGTAATGTGTTTGTTTTGTGTGTGTCATGTGTTATTGTGTGAGCGTGTGTATGAGGGGGTGTAAGTGTGCGTAAGGGTGTGTGTATGATTGAGTTTGTATGTATTCTCATGTATAGGTATATGTTGTAATGTTAGTATTTTTATGTGTCTTGCTGATATTGTTGAGATTGCGATTGATAAAAATGTACTGAACAGCTGATTTTTTTTTCGCGATTTCAGGTTTGGTCTCATAGTAAAAGTTGTTCACAATGATGAGTACAATGACCCCTTAAGAGGTTGTGGGTTACTTATTTTACACCTTGTATAGATAGATAGATGTGTGACGACATAAATGAAAATAACAATATTATATTCGTAATGATTGACATCTATAGACACATTTAGAGACAAAAATCAAGAACTGTACAATACATACCTATGATCCACAATAAACTTTTGATTGATTGATTGATTGAAAATATTTTTGGCCAGCTTTTAGGTTCAAATACCCGTATGTGCGGCGCGAGGCGTGTTCGTACTCTGATAGAATAGCTTAACAAATGTTCGCCGTGATTTTGATATAACTTTTTCATTTATGAACCGATTGACATGAAATAAACACTAAATGTTAAGTGAAGCTTACTACAGTATATTAGTGAAAACCGCATGTAAATCGAATAAGCCGTTTCTGATATTAGCGTGCACAAACACACAGACAAACCGACAAACAGATAAACAGACAAAAAAAAAATTAACTACAATCTCGGGTTCGGCATCGATATAATAACAACCCCTGCTACTTTTTTTTTATATATTTCCATTGTACAGACACCACTTTTCTACAATTTTATTATATGTATAGATAGATTAAAATTCAATAAGGACTAAAACATCATCTAAAAAGTAATAGGAGCATTAATATAATACCATAAATACAGAATACTCAACACAATTTTATTATTAAACACTATCAACCAATATAAATATTATTTCAGTTGACCTCAGTATACATTATTTCATGGTCTTAGTCTCTATGGGTCTGAAAAGATTGTATATTAATTTTGGGCATTATTTCATGGCCCACTACAGTTAATAACGAGCGTTGTTTCATGGCTCGATGTACTTAAGTAGGGTAAGATTGGGGGACCTGGATCAAAGGATCCAGGTCCCCCAATCTTCTATTCAAACTGAGTGTTGTATTAAAAAATCCTCTATTCAAAATGAAAGGTTGCATTCAGAATCCTCTATTCAAACTGAGTGTTCAATTCAAAATGAAGGTTGCATTCAGAATCCTCCATTCAAAATGAAGGTTATATTCAGAATCCCGCTTTCAAAATGAAGGTTGTAATCACAATCCTCTATTCAAAATAAAGGTCAGAATCATCTATTGTTTAGATAACTTAAATAAAAAAAACAACAGTAAATATTGAAGAATATAATTTATTAGAGGACCTTTTACATTTTTTTGGTCTGTTTGCTACAGAACACACTACACAACACTTTACCTATCTTTGTCAGCTATCACCTGGTCCTTTATTCTTTGACATGGAGTCGAACTGATACAGTGAAGATAAAACGGTTTAAATAAAAGTAATTTCGTTTCCTGGCTGAATCTGATAGCATAAAACATCTTCTAAATCAGGTAGAACTGTGTCTGTTGTTTCTGATATACTACTTTCACTAAGTTTTGATGAACTTGAATTATATTTTTCACGATCAGTCTGTATGTCGCTAACTCGGACCAATGTATGAGTATCCTTACGATGGTCACTCTTGACTATAAGATAATGAGGATATTCAAACTTAGATTTCACCGAATCTTGCATCTTTAGGTGAAAGAAATCTTTTGTGTGGCTTGTATTACTATCCTTGTGTTTCAACAAACTTTCATTCGGTATTTTCGGATCAGTTTGCATATCTTGAGTAAATATAATTTTACCATCAGGATTCTTGAAAATAATTTTATGAATGCCTTCTAAATCACATTTTAATGAATTAGACATGGTAATTAGTTAATTACTTTTAGTAAGATGAAAAAGATACAATACAATTAAACCTTCACGCTGAAATGATGAGGATCAAATGCTGTGATGCAGTGCAGTGCGCTTTAATATTATGTAGGCGTAAGTGGACTCACTTTGAAGTATGATCCGATGACGTATATTCTAATAGAGAACATAAATGTTGCAGACATTTATTAATATAATATTTTCCTTTCACAGCAATCAAATAATAACATTGAGGAAAATGTATAGCATGTTGCATCCAAGGATCGTCGTAAATCTCCCAATCTTCTATTATACCCCCACACGAGAAACATGCTGCTTTGTCATTTACACTATTTCCACAGTAAAAAAATCCGGCGTCAGCCATTTCCCTCACCAATCTTCTCCTTGAATCAACCGTTGCCCAATAATGACTAAACGATAATTCACGCATTTTATAAGTATTGTACGTGTCATATCGAGGATTGAATTTATTTATTTTCTGACTGCTCTGCATATTATTATCTCAAATAAATATAATCTTACAGGTACTACTCACAAAAATGATTTTACAAAATGAAGCGTTATAATTTTTTCGTAATGAACCATATGCGTGTGGTGTGAGGGCCACTTTTTTGAAACTCTTTGAAAATATGCTTAGGATTTAGTGAACATTCCCAAAGAATTGTGAAAGTTGGAATCAGATTTTGTGAAAGTCAACTTTGCGAGATATGGACTGTAAAGTGGGGCCCTCAGTTCTCACATAGAGGATTGAGGGCCCGCCTGTACCTGATAAACTATGGACACTACAGATAAAGTCTTTATGCCAAAATCTAAGCTTATACCAAACAAAATTTGTGAACACAAGATATTATCGCAAAACACTGTCCTACTTGGTATATCTTCGTTCAAAATGGGCCCTCAATCCTCACACACGTAAAAGTTTATCACGCAAATAAAATGAAACCATTAACTTAAAGCTACTGTTTGTAATCCTATAAGATACTAAATAAATTGTGAAAATTTGTGAAAGCAAGAGCAGGTCACCATTTCTTGTTGTTTGAAAGTTATGACCTTGACAAAATTCGGGCCCTCAATCCTCCATTTATTTTGTTTTCCGTTTTAATACGCCTATCGTATGAAAGATTAGACAAATACAAAATAGTCTCTTTTTGTGAAAAAAATTGTGCAACAAATTCGATACTAGAAAGAAATTAAAAGACCCTTTATTGTAAATAAAAATCGAGTTTTATTTTTGTTCCCTGAATTAGGAAATAGGGTGACCACAATACGGTATTTTACTCTGTATGAGCAAAAATCTAAAAATATATTATTTAGATAGATTAGGCCAAAAGCAGTCGGAAAATATTAGTTTTAGTTCAATAACAATATAAATATTAAAATTAAGTTCAAAGTTTTCAGGTTTTTTTAATGTTTTCTCAAACCATGAAATATTAGCCGCCATTTTATGACGTCATTCGGCTGTGTAAATTAAAAAAGTGTCAAATATTAATTGATTAGCGTATCTCTTACAGCAGGTATAGCTTTCACTTAAAAATCAAAATCTTTACCGTCCATACGTATTGTGTGTATAGAGTCATGAGGAACAGAGGGTAAAGTTCACTCATCCTCTATTGAAAAGGGAGGACCCTCCGACCGGATGGGTGTTGTCTGGTGGGCAACTGCCCCACGGTTAATGTCGGGTTGTTGTATACCTATATGCTAGTCGCGCGGTAAACTCTCATTGCGCAATGTAGGTTGCGGGACGTCATGTCCTTGTGATGCGTAGTTTGTATGTGGCGATGTAGATGCCACCACATGTGTATTACAAGAAGTAACAGGCTAGAATGGAGATGTTACAAGGAATAAAACAACAAATGTGAAAATGAAACTTTTTAATCACTATTTATAAATTACCAGATAAAAAAAATTAAAATCCTAAAACCCTAATAAAAAAATAACAAACTTTTTTTGGGCCCTCGTGGTAACACGTTAAGGTAATTGCGCTGTGGTAGCCCGCGAAATTCATATTTTCTTGCGTTTTTTACAATTTACAGGTCAGTGTAAGGTTGTATCTTAATCAAAATATGATTCGCGACATTAATAATTATGTATTTACTATAATTCTAACAATAAAATCATTAATTACCTATGTAACGCAGCCTTTTATAATGTGTGAGAACGTGCCCTTAAGCGCGGCAACGGGAGTATACACGACCGCCCGCGCCTGAGGACCTGCGTCAGGCGGAATGTGAGGACGCCGTGGCGCCTCTCTAACCACTCCTCAAAGAGGGGACTTATCGTCGCAATTGTGGCGTGCCCAGCGCTGGGTTGCGACAGTCGCACTCTCCATGTCGCCATGATCCCGCCAGAGCTCTGTCCGCTGTGCCGTGATTTCTCGCGGCAGCGGAGTTACGCCCCGCCGTTTCGCCTCCTCGCGCCACTCCCACACGGCACGGCAGTGCACGCAGGGCCTTACCGGTGTCTGCGGTAAAATCTAGGGTTTACCGACTGAATGCCAATGAAATTAAAGACAGTTTTAGAATAATTCGGGGTTTTACCGGTGAGATTTGGTAAATATTAGAATTTACGGGTAAATCCTAATATTTACCGCAGTTCGGGCTTTTACAGTAACATATAGGTAGATGAGTATGTATCAAAACAAACTTACATGTACTTATTTGTATGACTATAATAATATTCCAGTAACTATTTTCATAGTTTTCTCAATCAATTGACATGACATATTATTGTAATACAAAGAACATCACTGTACTTTTTCTTTGTAGTAGTCGCATAGACAAACTAATGAGGTTGAACTCCAAAACTCTTCCTCGATTTTATGTGAAAATGTTTGGAACATAATAATCGTTAAATAAAATAAAATATCAACATTCACTACTCCAAGATAATTACCCATACAACTATGTGTATTATAATATATGCTTTACATTGTTCTCTGAGCACCTTATGTCAAAAATTATTGTCACCCTACCCTACTACACAATTCAAAAATAGTCGATTTCGGTATCTATTAAGATTTTTAGTTTAATCGTTATTCTTATTAGTAACAAATAACACCAATTTGTTGCACAATTTTTTTCACAAAAAGAGACTATTTTGTATTTGTCTAATCTGTCATACGATAGGCGTATTAAAACGGAAAACAAAATAAATGGAGGATTGAGGGCCCGAATTTTGTCAAGGTCATAACTTTCAAACAACAAGAAATGGTGACCTGCTCTTGCTTTCACAAATTTTCACAATTTATTTAGTATCTTATAGGATTACAAACAGTAGCTTTAAGTTAATGGTTTCATTTTATTTTCGTGATAAACTTTTACGTGTGTGAGGATTGAGGGCCCATTTTGAACGAAGATATACCAAGTAGGACAGTGTTTTGCGATAATATCTTGTTTTCACAAATTTTGTTTGGTATAAGCTTAGATTTTGGCATAAAGACTTTATCTGTAGTGTCCATAGTTTATCAGGTACAGGCGGGCCCTCAATCCTCTATGTGAGAACTGAGGGCCCCACTTTACAGTCCATATCTCGCAAAGTTGACTTTCACAAAATCTGATTCCAACTTTCACAATTCTTTGGGAATGTTCACTAAATCCTAAGCATATTTTCAA
This sequence comes from Cosmia trapezina, assembly GCA_905163495.3. NCBI lineage: Eukaryota > Metazoa > Arthropoda > Insecta > Lepidoptera > Noctuidae > Cosmia > Cosmia trapezina. The sequence continues at coordinate 3,800,485 of LR991046.1, read as the reverse complement.
AGAGTTTTAATAAAGTGGCCCTCACACCACACGCAAATAATGAACCTTCACACTACAATTGCAAGAATGAAATGTCGTGCAAACGAATTGTAAGCAATTTATAAGTTACTAGGACTCTAATGATAATAGCATTTAATTGTATTGTATTTTGTAATTAGTAGCGTTAAATGTGCTGCTCGTATAAGAATTAGCATACTGTTCCATGTGTTATGAGAGCTACTGATGTTGTGTTATATTAAAGACACTAAAAATTAACGAATATAGGAGTAAAAATAAAACTAAAATGTTGGTTTACTTGTATATTTACATTTCTGCTTATGAATTAAGAACATTATTTTCGACACACCACTTATTTAAACAAAATACATTTTTTAAGGCACAAATATTGGTGTGATTGATACAACTTATAATATCAGATGATTTTTAATATTTTTTATACAACGCTACTATACTAGGACACTGCTTACTTTCTAAATTATATACATTATCAATTCCGAATATATCTTTTAACCATAACACTTTTTCGCTACCTTTTGTAAATATATTTTTATTTGTAAAAAAATTACCCCAATTAGCTTTATAGTTAAAATAAGGTACGGTGCCTTCATTCCAGTATATTCCTCTGTTTCTTTCAATCCAGGCTACTTGTATCCGTTCTTTTTTCGTTAAATGATGAAATGCTCGTGGTGGTTTTAACAACAGTATTTGTATACGTCCTTCATACATTACTGCTATTTCTTTCGGAACAAATTCGTTTTCTTCACCCTTAAACCCTTGTACATCTACGATAACATTCATGATAATTTTCTCACAATATTGCTCAAAGGTTTGTATTCGAAAAGTCGATCGTTTATTATTAAACAATAGGCAGATGTATTATCTGGAATATCTTCAGAACATTCAATTTCTAATCGCACATCGACTGGTCCAGTTTTGAGCGATTCGTTTTGTCTTGAGCAATCAATCACAAAAAGTGGAGCAATTTCTTTTAATTGATTTAAGCTAAGCAACGGATCTATGTCAAAGTTGTAATATGACTGACGGAAATTAGAATACATTTCGTATAATATACTGTATTTATTTTCATTAAATTTCAGATTAAGTGAGTCATATGGATAATATTGCGAATTCAAAAATAATTTAATATTGGATACATTACAATGATCGAATATGGAAGAACTTCTAGTTATATTAGTTTTTCGGTTAGTTTGCAAACCAAATATAATGAATCTTGGCTTCTCTAATTGTGAAGTTGTCTTCACCGACCATGAATGCTTTGTTGTTTTTGGTAACAACGGATATTCATACAAATCCCAGTTTCTAAATGCTAACTGAATAGAACGATCTCTCTCCAAACTCTTAAGCAATGATAATTTGTTACGATCAGAAACTTTAATGTGTGGCACTCGCCATTGTATTTTTTGTATATCAAATTCTAGGCTATCATTTTTCTCCATAAGCACACAGTTTAATGCGGAGCTGCTTCTTTGTAAAATAAGTTCATGTTTACAATTAATTATTATTTTTTTATAATCTTCTGCAAATCCTAGTAATCTATTCAATGGCACAATAACGCTAAAGTGTCCATTACCTATTTTACTACCATTTAAGTTCCATCCCCAAATTGCTGCAGCTTTACTTTCACCTTCATTCATGGAGACGAACGATTTTAAAGTTGTTGTGATACCGGCATTTTTAATGCGATCGATTTCAACACCATTTATTTCGTACCTAATATCTTGAAACAAATATAGGATTGGGTTGTTTATGAAATTAACTTCTTTTTGTATTATTTTTCCTGCTGAATCTTTACTAGATACACTTGCATACCCTTCTATAAAAATGGAACTGCTGCATGGCAATACATACAAATCTTGATGATGTATGGGTATTCTGATTTCATCATTTTCTTTGAAACTAGTATTATACGGACTGTAGGTATGAATCTCATAACTTTCAATAGAGTCATCATGTTGCGGTAAATCTGTTATTTGAAGCATATTGTTATTATTTTAATTTTAGTCCAATATCTCTAAGAAATCTTTTATTCTCTTTAGTAATTTTAATTTGTCTTTTAATTTTTATTGCGTTGACACGTCTGCTTTCTTTGGAAACAGGAAGTGTAATATAACATTTTCTTTTCACGATAGGCGTTTTATTAAAAACTAGCATGTTCTTTCATTTATAAACAAAATAGTATTACTATTATCAAATTTAGCTCAATTATTCTTTACAATGCGAGTAGTTATTATCATCACAGACAAACTAACAATGGGCGTAGAATATCAAGATATGATCTTTTATAACTGGCTAACTAACTTTTTTTATTACGTTTCAATGATATTCATGTATTCAAAGAAAAACATCATTATGTTATGTTACTTTATTGTCTTTCCAAAATGACTTAAGAAATTTTAAACACAAGTGTCCGCAATTATACAAATGATCACGCTGTACGTTTTCATAATTATACTGAATATTATTTCCTACATATTGCATAAATTCTTTAGGAGGTTTTAAGTTACCATAACTGTCAAAATATTCAATATATTCATTTATCTTGCCATAGGCTACCCAATGAGTACCAGAGTTTTCAGAAGAGTCTAGATTGATCACTCCACATTCTATAGGCAATACTTCATCTGGTAATTTATCTCTCATAAACACACCTCGGAAGAATGGAATATTATTCGAGTGTTTCATTATATCAATATTGGATAAAGCTCTATTGGGCAGCCGAGATTTCAGTTTTTTTTCTGTGTTATGTAAATGCCTAAACCATCCTTGTAATTCTTGAGATGTAATCCTTTTCCAATGAATAACGCCTCCATTTCCTTGTTGTGTCGTTGTGCTTCACGCAATTGCTTCTTAGCTGTTTTGAATGCGTTAATTGCTTTTGCAATACCAGCAGCACCTCCTGCTAAACTACCAGCAGCAGATAATCCAGCAAATATTGGTACTAAAGGAAGAAATCCTCCAGTTTTTGGTACTGGTATAATCCTAGGTAATTTTATTGGTGTATCTGATGCAAATTCTTTAGCTGCCACGTGTGCTAATTCCATCAATGCTTTCTTACATGTTGGTTTTAATTTTGTAATGTGTTTTTTAGTATGTTTAACAATTTTTTTAAGTGTTTTCTTAAAACCAGTTCCTTTTTTTACTTTAATGATGTTTTTGTTGAATGCAGGTGAAACTGTTTTTTTATTGTCTGAAATACCTTGTGTTGTTTTCATTGTTATTTCTTTATTTCTCTATATGTAATAGAAACGTGTTTAATAGGTACAAATACAAGTCTTTTTTGCTTTAAGAACAAATACGTAATGAATAGAAAACATATGTGTATTTGCTTAAATACATATTAGAACAAATTTTTGATCGGCACTCTTAAAATACATTTGTTTTATCTATCCAACTGTTTTCGCTAGTAGGAAGTCCGAGCCACTTCACATATACTTGATTCCCTTTTCTTTTCAATACTTTTTCAACTAAGTACAAATCAGGATGGCTGGTTTTTTGAAGTTCTTGAGCATAAAATGCTCCTAGTATGGGTCGACATCTTGTGTCTTCTATCAAGTAAGTTAACGGATTGGTTTTTTGTATTGTTTTTATCTTAAATATTTCTGTTGACCAATTAGGATAATAACCTTTATCAAAACATCCTTTGTATTTACTTATTCTTACAAAATCACCCACTTTGAACTTCCTACACTTAGTGTTTTTCTTACATTCAGAAATATGAATATATCTCTGCATTATGTCTGTTTTATTGGCATGAGTTACAGAAGCTGGAGGTTGTCCCACAGTTCTATGAGTAGTATTATTGTATTGATAAGTAATTTTGCTAAGTGGTCCATTTATCCACTTGTAATTCCCGTTAAGACTAAATTCTTTGTATAATTTATTTTTTAATGTTCTTATTAATCTTTCAACAATTGAGGCTTTTTTAGTAGAATACGTTGAATAATGATTAATGTTGTACTTTGTAAAAATATTTTTGAATTTATTATTATAAAACTCTTTTCCCAGATCAGTTTGCAAATTTCTCGGAACACGTCCTTTAAGCAATAGACTTTCGAATGCTTTTGACACCTCTTGTTTATTTTTTTGTTTCAGAGGAATTGTCCAAGCATATTTTGAAAAAGTATCTATGATTGCTAGTATATATTTGTAACCACCATTCACTTTTGAAATTGCTTGCATATCCATTAAATCTGCTTGCCAGAGATCATCGATATCTTTAAGTATGACCTGTCTTCTTGGAAAGTTAACTCTAGCACTTTTATGAATTTCATTTATGACATCTGCTTTGCTCATAATGCTTAATTAATTTTCCTGAAATTTCTTTTAACTCAATATTTTTTTCAAGATTTCTTACTTTATCGTTTTTATTATAAATAAGAAGAGTCAAAAATTAATATTTACAAGTATTATACAAAAAGGAAGGGAAATAATTATAGGGCATCGAAAAATTCATCCGCATCGCTGTCGAAAGGAAAGGTGCCCAAAAGGCTGGCGGCATTGCCACGTTGTATGGCAATGCTAATTCTTTGGCCAAAAAATAGGCCAGCCCTTTGGTCACGTGTAGAGTCGACCAACCGCTTGGCGATGTCCCGAAAAACTAAAAGGGCACTCGGACCCCATGGCCCTAGTGTTTCAACCCCAAACGGCTCGAACATATAAGTCCCAATAAGATTGGAGTATTTGCGCCGTTTGAGGTTTTCCGCACCTGCAGCAGCCGCCCCAGCACAGCCTACCGTGCTAGGAAGATGGGATGGCGCAAGGGTGTCGACACACGTTGCATCCCACACCAAAGGCCTACCTACCTTCCAAGGTATTATAGTCATTCCGTCTGGTCTCTTCCCATCGTCGCGTGCCAAGCCAATGGGTTCTAAAACAGCTGGCACCCCGGCGGTGACAAGAGCACGACGGATGATGTCATTAATGCTGGCGTGCCGTGCTATCCGGCCTGCGCTCTTACTGCAGGATAGGCCATGATGTCCGAGGCAGTCGACAGCTACGCCGCATTGGCAGCGATGCGGAGCCACGCAAGGAGCGCCCAGACGCAGACAGGTAGCGAGCCGGAAGGTGGTGTCACCCAGCATAGTTCCTATGTTGGGTGACGGTAGTGCCTGAAGCCAGAGGCCCGACTCCCACTCACCCACAGCCAACAGGCGGGCACGCTCTGCAGTATTGGTGGACGTATTTATAAGATTATTCCGTACCAACCTGCAGAGCGGCTCATCCCACTGCCTCTGGGAAGATGGGTTCACGGGCCGATCTGTATCCGGGCAAGTCACATTCCAGGCGTTCACCGCGTCGGTCAAGCACGGCACTTCAGAGTCAACCAGGCAGGGGGCTAAAATTTTCCCGGTCAACTTTTCAGTGCTGTGGACAGAGGACAGGAACGCCGGTAAGCTAATACTGGTAATTTTGCGGACGCCGAGGCCACCAAAACGGATGGGTAGTGTGGCTTGCAACCACGCCCGGTCGTCCAAGGCCACATTTAAAATGGATGTGAGTGTGCTGCGAATAATTTGGTCAATTTTGTCCAAGAGGTGTGGCTGCTTCCATAAAGGGGAAGAACGTAGGGAGTATATAAAATTTGGGCCAAAACAACAGTATTTTATCAGGGTGAATGCCGAATGTAAATTAATTTTGGAGAGTCTGTCCGAAATGTCGTTGAATTTTTTGATTTTTTCGTCAATGAAAGGAGAAAAGCTGTCTTCGAAAATTGGGGAACCTAGGAGGTGCAGTGAACTCTTTTCTAAAATTTTGATTTGTGGGGCTATTGCATTAAATTTTTCTAGGGTCCATTGTCTGTCGGTAATGTCAGAAAGGTAAACTTCACACTTCGATGAGTTAAGGTCCAGGCCAATAGATTTAAATTGCTGTTTGAGGAGTTGTAAGTCTTTCAAAACCGTGTCTACATCACCTCCTAGCGTTCCATCATCTAAATACCACACGTTAAATTTTGAATTTAGTTTCTGAATAATTGGATGAATAGCCAGGCTGAAAATGACTGGCCCGAGAGGGTCACCTTGTTGACATCCTACTGCAGATTCCAAAACCAAGTCCTTGTATAATAATTTAGAAGGGTACCTGTAACATTGCCACATAAAACCATAAATTTCGGGTAGTTCCTTTTTGACTTCAGCCAACAAAGTGTCCCTGTTGACAGAGTTAAAGGCGTTCTTAACGTCAACCTTTAAAATGACCTCACCTTTGTTGGAGTTTACAAATGTGGAAAGGGCATGCACGGCAGCCTCACAGCCCCCTTTAGAGCCAAAACCAAGTTGCAGGGGCTGAAATTTAGCTGTAAGTGATTCGCTGTAGAGCTTACAGCAAATTTTGGCTGCCGTGCGCCTGTAAGTGCACCCAACGGCGATGGGACGAATGCCGCCGTCCTTCTTACGCAGGGCACATAAATTGGCCCCGTAAAGGACATCTATGACGGCCTCGTTCACACCGCCGTTAAGCATGAGGTTAATCAGTGCCGCAAGCTCCTTCAAAAGCGACTCACCAGCTTCCCCGGCGCCCGAACTCAACAGATCCTTTAGATGCTGTGGAGTCAGGCCGTCGAGGCCGCCGGCGGAACCACTTCGAAAGGAGCTCACGGCTGCAAATAACTGGGGAGCCGAAACGTTTAAGAAGGTTGAATTTAGGTCGGGAGGGAGGGGGGGGTCGGGAAAGGTGAGACCATCCGCAGGCGCGGGGTGTTTACTCTCCAGAGCAGTAAAAGTTTCTGGAGAGTAAGGCGCCACCACATCGCTGCTGAACAGTATCCTGGCCGCTCCCCTGATGTCACCTTCACCTAATTTGGATTCAACATGTGAACATAAGCTTTTTTGTGAAGTGTTATTGAATGCGGGTAATTTTGGATCTAAAAGGGTCGAATTGTTACAATTTTCTTTAATTTGGTTTGTTAAGGTTTTTTTAGTTGCCAAATTTTTTTGAACATGCAGAATCCTATAGGGGAAGGTCAGTAATTGCTCCCAGGCACTTTGTGAGTTCTCCTGGGTCGCAAGACGGAGACATTGCGCCAAATTCAGCGCAACAGACCGTCTCGCGCCCCGAGGAACTCTCTTTAGCACTGGAGTAGAATTTTTTAATTTTGCTAGCTTTGTCCACAATAATTGTTCATGAGGTGTTGATGTTGGGGATGTGGCTGGGGGGCACAAGGGTACGCTATGAGGTTTGTGGACCTTCCCATAGTGTATCCTCAACCCCCGTTCGCCTTTAAAAAAGCGTGCCTGTGAGCAATGTGGACATCTCACCAGCTGGACATCAAGCGATGTGGCAGGTTGAGTGGCACAATTTCCGGCGTCGCTACAGCCGGCATTGATCATATAAAACACTGATAATATAAAACTTACCTAAAAAAATAAAAATAAACTATACACGCACTCGCACAAAAATAAATAAACTAAAAAACAATTTTCACTATTTACAAAATGTCACTTATGAAACCTATGAAACTGTCAATTTTTGTTGACGACTGCGGCGCAGTCGCGCTCGGGGCCTGGGGCGCCGCGCATACAGGGCCTATGTAGAGGCGCAGCTTTCGCAACAGTTGTCTTGGCTGCTGGCGTCGAAATTCGTATACGGTATAATTGATGATCTTCTTCAGAAAGATCAGGTGCGTAGTACTCGCAACCGGCGTACATATAATGCTGATAAACGAAGCAAAATGAGTATGTATGGATCGTAGCAGGAAGCGTTCTGTAGTTTCTGCCTATCCACGTGGGAAGAAGGCGTGAATTTATGTACGAAAATGATGAAACATCGCTTTACAGTGCTAGTGTTGTAGTATTGACAAATAATTGCAATAAATAAATAATTATTTTAATTTTATATTGTTATAATTTTATATCGACACTGACAGTCGGTGACCAAAATTAAAATTGAAATCAGTTTATTCAGTTGTTCTATTTGCACGGAAATATTAACTTTAAGTTTTTCGATTGCCTCTTCAGTAATAGTTTTATGCAATTCAGTTTCTTTTATTGTATTTTTAATCTCCACATTTATACTATTTATGACTGATGTTTTATTTGTACGAACACAATTAACATTTTTATGTTCATTCATGTTGCATACAAATTTGATAACTGAGGACATTCCAAAGCTTTTTACTCTTTTATAATATCAGCTTCTTTTAACTCTTCTATAATTGATAGAATTTCATTGTCATGATTAGTATTACCGGCATTTTTTGATGCAATTAGAAGTTTCAATCTTTCAATTAGTTCATTTGGGTCATCCCAGTAGACATAATCGGTATTACTTTTATATTTTTTTAATTTAGGTAAAAAACCCCCGCTTTTTGTTTTCATTATCTGTCCTTCATCGTGAACATCACTATTTTGCGAAAAAAGAGGTTTAATTATTTGACGATATTTTAAACTTTTATCACCTTTTATTTGACCATTAGGATGAAAGTCTCGTTTGTGCGCGTGTGTATTAAGAAGCATATCTTTATAATCAATTTTATCTTGTTCAGTGACCAAATTAAGGTCAGGTTTACTGCGTACCAAAAGTTCCTTTAGGCCTGGTGTTAATTTATAAGACCTTTTATCAATAGTGACTATATTTGTTTTGGGTAATTTACTGGTCTTATTTGCAAGAGAAAACGTAACTTGGCTATTCCCCATCATCAGTTTTTTATTTTCACTATGTATCCCAAATGGGACATTCATATTATCATAGATTTCCATCATATCTTCTTTATTTAGTGAAATAAGTGTATCATTAGAATCTTTAAAAGGATTTCTTGAGAGAGCATCTTTATAACACTCAGAATCTTCATTTGAATCTGTTTTTATACATTCTTCAAAACTTTCATAATCTGGAGCATAATCAGTTGATGAGCTAAATCTTTCAAGCGTGCTACTTTCGTCTCTTGAAATGTCAAATATTGGTTTAATTTTATCATTCGCTTTAACTAATGTTTCTAGTGGATCTGTTATTGGTTTGAAGACCTTTTTAAATTTTAAATGAGCTGTATCTTCTGCATTTTGCATTCTTTTAATTTTATTTTTAATACTATCAACTGACTTTGTCAATTGTTTTTTAATATTAACCTGCATATTGTTGTTTTTTTTTTACTGACCCATCCGTTATTTACAGATATCAGATTTCGATTGATATATTTTCTGCAATGAGTTGGTATATATGTACTTTCTAAAAGTATATAAATATGTCAAAGCCTTGTCTGTATCTACCTTCATTTAGGGGGCAATCTTTATTAATTAATAAAAAGTCAAAGCGGTCTTTCCAAATGGCAGAGCAAAGTTTTTTAAATTTAAACCATTCGATATCTGTATTCACGTGCTCATTGTATATATGTTTTAAGTTTATCTCGTCTTGTTTGAAGATAATCAAAAAATTTACATTATCTCGTATAAGTTGTTTAGGTATTTTGGAATAGGTTTGTGATAAGTAAAAACAATCTATCTGTTTATGTCTCCCCATTGCAAAGTAATTGCGAATATTGATTTGATTTTCGCATGCTACATCATCAAAAATCATTAGTGCATTAGTTAATGCATCATTAGGATGTATGACTTCTTTATTATCATTGAAAAGAAAGAAGTTAGCACCTGGTATGTAGCTCATAACTTGTTTTAAAAAACAATATTTTGGCTGGAAAGCCGTCTTCGAGTATAAGTAAATATGCTTAAATTTGAGACCATTTTCATGTAATATTAAATTAAGCATTAAATTAGTTTTACCACAGTTAGATGGACCGCATATTATACATCTAATAGTATTAGGTAAAAGTGTACTATGTTTCACTTCACATGATTGATTTTCTAATTTTATATTATTAACTTCTAAAGTCTGTGGTTGCTTGATGAACTTCATTGTGAAATGCGAGGTAAAGGTAAATGACGTGCGTATATATATATAAATGAAACAAAGTTCAATGTCAATACTTTTATTATTATTATTATTACATAAACGTTTAGTAACAAATTTAATAATACCTGCTTACACACAAGCTAAAAACTAAAATACAACGTTATAGTGACCCCAAGGCAATGTCTTGATTTGATTTGGTAGTATGTATCTTTTATCATCGTTTCTATTCATCACCACTTTATTTACTTGTTGTGAATATAAGACATGTTTGATTGACTTAATAATATTCATCTTACACGATCTACTTTTATCATCAAATAATGATTTATTGTAATGCGATAGCTTGAGCCTTTTAGTAACAGAGTTTGAAATACCTTTTGCTTTTTTTATATCAGTTTTAGAAGCCGATAAACAGTAAAGTTTTGCTCTTAAACCAGTAAATTCGCTGATCACGTCTCCACCTAGTTCGTCTTTAAATAAACCAGGTACTTTTGCATTTACCTGAGGTATTAAATATGGGTTATCTAAATCAAAATTACTTGTATCAAATTCCCTTAAATTATTTTTTATATCACGGTAAATATCTTCTGTGTAAAATATATAAAGCAGACTATCCGTGTCCGTATAACATAGTCTTACATTATTCATATATTTCTTTTTTATATTATAATGATACTGATAAAGATGTAACTTAGCATACTCCAAAACAGTAAATCCTATATAAATCGGTCTGTCTAAAAAAATTTTGTCAGGTTTTAGTTGCACTGCTACAAAGTTTTCGGAAAATATAGAAACACATTTTAAATTCGGTTTACAAATTAGTTTTTCAGCACAGAGATGCTTATTTGTCACATTTTCTATGTCCATCCATTTTGTAGCTAGTTTAACATCTACCTGTTTACGTTTGTTTTCTATCGTTTTACCAAAAATAGAATTATTCAAAAGCTTGAAAAAGTCTTTCTCAAATGCAGTTACGGATGCTTGACGCAGTGTAGTATTTAAATCAATATATTTTTTTAAATATTCTTCTTGCCTGAAAGTAAGGATTCGATGGATTTTTCTTAGAACCAGCCCGTATTTCAAACACTCCTTTAAGTGAGTATAATGAATTACATAGTTAAATTTATCATATAAATTAGCTATTAGTTTAGCCGTCTTTCCTCCAGGGGGTATGAATTTCTCGGGAGCAAAAGGCAAATCACTATGAAAATCATGTACTGATTCAGGATATTCGAGATCTACCTCTAGAATAAAGCCATATTCGCTATCATCAGATACACTCATTACATCAAAACAGTTAATTTCCTTCTGATTTAAAAGTCTAAATTCTGAAATGGGTAACTTTTTTGTCATTGCATATCCGTACAAATTGTTACAATCGAGATAAATTAAATAGCTAGACGGTTCTAGATCGTTGTATTCTGATAAGTAGGGATTATTTGCTTTTGCATGACGTAGTGAGCACTGAGCCAGACCACCACGTATGCCTTTTTCTAACATTTGATATATTTCTAAGTCATCAATTAAGTCCAGCTCAACACGTGTATAAAGCAACATAGCATCCCAGCTTAAACTAGGTGCCGTTACATAGTACGGTGGGTCCAACTTATAATATTTTAAGCTTATATTACGAAAATTTTCAAATATATCACACAGTAATAAAACATCGCATTTTAAATACAAATCGGTATACTCGCCAATCGTATTAATATCAAATGCATTCCACACAGTTTTTGCATGTTCATAATCGTTATCACTAATGTGTTCCATTTTCAAAGAGTTATAGAAATATTTTTTTTGTGGGAGTGCTGTTTCTTCGTACTTGTCCCAAGTATTAATATAATCATAAGGATAAATACCTTTCTTTTTTAACAAGTATATATTTTCATTATTCAATTCTGCTGATAAATGAATAAAGTCATGATCTGATAAGCTTTTACTTAGTGCATCTAAACTAGAGCTTAAAAATTGGAACGAATCTATGAATTTTATTTGAATAGAACGGTCTCCATTCTCATCATTTAAATATTTGGTAATAGTTAAATACTTTTCTTTAGTTTTAGGTATAATTTTAATATAACCTCCGTGTTTCACTAATTCTTGTATAAACAGATGAGAGTCGTAATTTGATAAATTATGAAAAAATACTGGTATGAATGAACATTCTCTAAACATTAAGTTACATTGAACATGTGCAGCTCCTCTATACTTTCCTGTCACATGATCGTGGTCACGTACCTTATCATGAAATAGTAACTGATCACAAATATGGCAAATACTAGCATTGTTAAAACTGATTTGTTCTTTTTGTGTTAAAGGTATCATAGATTTTTTTATCGATAATATTTCATATATTTTCTTCACATCTTCTATTAATCTAGTAATAAATACTTCTACACAGTCAAGACCTCTGTACGTGACATATTTATTTTGGCTTGGATCATGTGAACAACATATATAGTATCCAAAACATGAGGGCTGGTGTTTTTTGAAATTGTATGTTTTTTCTGATTTTTTTTCAGAACAACTTAGCAAAAGGCTTTCAAAGTCTGCATAGATGACATAATTAATTTTTTGTTTTCTTTCAAAATTCTTAAATCCGAGTTTACTATTCTTTTCAGGCAAAATTGATAAAACTTTTGAACAGTTATGAGATTTATACTTATTTTCACTGCTATAGAATTGTAAACATGATTCACACAGCAATAAATTGCCTTTATGACACGTCACTTGACGTCTTACTAATCGTATCAAACTTTTAATAAGACAGTAATGACTTAATCCTTTTCTTTCTAAATATAACAAATTAACATGTACAGATTTTCTGTTATTTGTTAAATACAGAGGTCCAGTCACATGTTCGCTCTTATTATCTAATCCATAAATATTAATACTTATGTTATTGTTTATTTCAAATAATTTTATATCATGATATGAGACAGGAAAAGACATTCCATCAATATTTAATACAGAACTGTAGTGTGGGTACGACTTAGTCCTGCATACGTTCATCTTAGCAGGATACAAAGCAGCTACCACACTCCATAAAAAGCAATGATTGTCATTATTTTGTACATTAATACAACTTTTAGAGTTCTTAATTTTTGTAGGCAAATCTAAATATGTGCCACCTCTCATTGGACAGTATTTATTCACATTGATTTCAAGATGACTTACTGAATGATAAGACCATCCAGAGTCTTTGTGTTCGAATTCTGACATTTTACATTTTAAAAGTTCAGTTACTTTCGAAAACATGTCATTAATATCTGTGTTATTACAAATAACTTCATATTTTGTATTGAATGACTTCAGTTGTTGCTCATTCGTTTTGGGTAAGACAAAGTGAGCAAACAATTCGAAATTGATCTTGAGACAAGTATTTTTCACTAAAGATGAATGTATAAGTTTTAGTATATCATTTTTATTCTGACACAGGAATGACTCTGGTGTGAGGTATTCAACATCTTGTGCAGGATTTAAACGATATGTTATGATTCTGTTTTTGAAAGCACTTGCAATTATGTAAATATTTTCAAATTCGCTTTGTAATAAACTATTAGACTTGTGAATATTGGTTCTCAAATGATATTTGAATTCATTAATCGGTAATTCAATAAGACATTTTTTACATTCAATTAATTCTGGATTATTTGTATATTGCATTCGATGAGTAGACGGGGTTTGTACTGTAAATAAAACAAAAAGATAATATGGTTACATTTCTGTGTTATATAATTACGATTTGTCATCCTTATTCTACGTACACAAAATCCGACAACTATAGCTAAAGTTTAAAAGTAAATGTTATGATAATGTAATATAATGATTAACAGCATAGAGTAATTGAGTAAGTAATATACCTATCAGTATTGACAGATAGCAGTTATTTTTAGTACATATACCTATCTAAAAATAACTGCTGACATAATCTATGGGGCAATGCTTGAACTCTTTATGAGTTTCTTTTAAAAACTCTTTAATATGTTTCCAAGCAGGCGCCCCATCATCTGTTCGATTTTTTACACTAACAATGGCATGCCTCCATCTATTTATAGGCGCTACACGCTGTATCTCGCTGTGTTCATATACCTTTAATTCTATAAAAAATCTACCCTTTTTCCCTTCATAGCTTTGTTTGCTTATACCATTGGCTACTCTACGGGTATAATATGAATGTATTGGCGGAATTTTTTTACCTAAGGCACTTGCAGTGGTCTCCTCCTGACCATCGTCGTCACTGTCGGTCCCGAATAGATCATGCGATGTGGGTCTCATGCTGGCGTTGACAGGATTGATCGTAGTTTTCCTTTTTTTATTCTTCTTAATCTCGTTATGCAATGATTCCCCCTCCGCTGACCTCTTAGCACTCGACGATGAAGATGACGCTTTGTAGTCTTGCGGTTTTTTCGGCTGCTGCTGATGTCCGGTTTCTTCGTCGGAAGAGAAAATTTGGCTAGCTGTTTGTTTCGACCTGCAACAATAAGTATATATTTATATATTAATAGATAAAAACATTGTCCAAGGCACAGTTCAGTGACTTGAGATTATTTGACGGATTTCATAATTTGAGAGATGATGAATAAAATAAATTAGTACTTAAATACTTAGATGCAAATAGAACTTCAATAAGTAAGTGAATACATAACAAAATTATTGAATTAATGAATAACTGAAATGATTCAACAGATGAATAGATAAAATGAGTGAAAAGTTAATAAATAAATTACTTACATCTTAAAGCCTGTTGCGTTTTGCTTGGTGTGCTTAGCAGTCAGCGATGAAGATGACGTTTTGTAGTCCTGCGGTTTTTTCAACTGCTGCTGATGTCCGGCTTCATCATCGGAAGAGAAAATTTGGCTAGCTGTTTGTTTCGACCTGCAACAATATATATTTATTTAGTATATAACAAAGAAAAACACTGTCCAAGGCACAGTTCAGTGCATGAACGGATTAAAATGCTTTAATTAAGTGAATAGATTACATGAAGAGAAAAGGTACACTAATTATTTGACTGAAATAAATTAATCGATTGATAAGATAATTTGAGAGATGATGACCAAAAGAAATTAGTACGTACCTAAATACTAATAATAATGGACATTCAACGAGTGAATACATTATATAATTGAATCGAAGAACCGATAAAATAAGTGAATAGTTAAGGAGTGACTGAAAAGATAATAAATAAATTACTTACATTTTAAAGCCTGCTTAGTTTTGCTTGCTGTACTTATGTCTTGATGCAGAAATTCAGGAGCACCGAGTACTTCCAGTGGTGGTTTGGTGGTGAACTTTTGTCTCGACACCTTTATATAGGCGTAAAAACGCGTCACACATCTCCTAATTTGTAAAATTGCATTTATGCAAAAATAAGTTCATCACCCGGATTGCAAGCGCAGCATTTTAAATCGATAATAAAATTTCTATACGAGCGTCATAACCGCAGCGTTTTAAACGCTTAATTCAATGAGTGTCAGCGTGGTTCCTCGGGTGCCGTTAACAATAGATTATCAATTGTGTCTCATTAGCAACCCCTGAGAGGTTAAAATAAAAACCTAAGTACATATGTAATATAATTTATGTATAATGATTATTGTATCGAATGTGTTAGAGGGGCATCCGCTGAGGTTACAACGCTGCGGTTACAACGCTACGGTTACAACGCCGCGGTTAAAACGCTCGTCTATAGATAGCAATGCGTCTTTGCAGACGTGTCACAAATTCCTAGCCACACATGGAGACAGCAGGAGCGTAAGTTTCGGATTACTTTACATGCATAAAAACGAAATTAAATTGAACCTTAGCGACACAAAAAAAAAATAGATCAGTACCTATATAAACCAATCCAAGATGACAAAAAAAACATTCGAGTTGTCTTATCTGCTCAACGATGTCGGTAAGTAAATATTTTATGAAAAAGTATTTAAAATTATTATTAATAAAAATATTAATGAAATAATGTGAGTAGTGTAAAAATAATGTATGTTTCTATTATAATAATTACCTATGTAATTATCACATGGATCTATTCTAGCATAGCTCTCTAGTCTTCGTAACCTTCTAATTTTAGTCTTATTTAATTAATTAGTATCTACTTCATTGTTTCAGATGTCCAGCGATATTTTCCCCACTAATTCTTCATACTCACCAATTGCTGCTGAACAAACCCTACGTCAAAATGGGGTCAACTATTTAGAGAGGGAAAGGCCATTTCAACCATTCCAATTTGAGGAAACACCGCCTTGCAGCAATATTAGCAACAGCAACAATAATAAAAGACGAAGAAATGAAGATGTTGTTTACTCATATATACAGAAACCATCAACGGGTAATCACAGTAAAATAATACGAATTCAAGTTTTTGACGCCGAAGATTTCACAAATTCACCATGTGAGTGTAGTGCTAATATATGTGCTCAACATGTTGTGCGGAACGTATTTAATGATGATATTTATAAATGTGTTAAGGACATTTTATGCAAATTGCGTCAAAAAATATGAATAAACTAGTAATTACAATTCAGTTGTTTTATTTCTATCACTCTGTTAAAAAACGAGTCACGAGCAGTGGTCTTAGTGCGAGTTTTTATACTTACTCGATCACGTTTACGTTAACGTTACCTTACGTCAATTTGTATGGAATAATTGTGTTTCGCATTACAGTCACCAGATGACTTTTATTCAGTTTCAATACAAATAGATGTTTACGTTAACGTGATCGAGTAAGTATAAAAACTCGCACTAAAGCCTCAGGTGACCTCTAGTCCTACACACCGAACAATAGTTACATTTAGCAAATAAAACTATCTCATATTAGGCATGTGTTCATAAACACTATTATTACTTATTACATGCTGATTTTTGATGTAAATTAATAATTAAAACTTTATAGCCGTGAGGCACACCATAGTTAGAAAAGAATGCGATCTGTTTCCTTAACGGGAATGGGAATGTGATTGTTATGTAAACAATCACTGTTGTGCTTAACAACAGACTATGGATCTCTTCTGTATAATATTATAGATGATTCTGAATACAGCATTCATTCTCAATACAATCTTTATTTTGAATAGAGGATTGTGATTACAACCTTCATTTTGAAAGGGGGTTTCTGAATATAACCTTATTTTGAATGGAGGATTTTGAATGCAACCTTCATTTTGAATTGAACACTCAATTTGAATAGAGGATTCTGAATGCAACCTTTCATTTTGAATAGAGGATTTTTGAATACAACACTCAGTTTGAATAGAAGATTGGGGGACCTGGATCTTTTGATCCAGGTCCCCCAATCTTACCCTACTTACTTATACGGGCATTATTTCATGGCCCATTTTAAGTATATGGCATTATTTCATAGCCAGAGTTGACCTCAGTAGACAATATTTCATGGTCTAAGGGTCTGAAAAGATTGTGTATTTATTTTGGGCATTATTTCATGGCCCATTTTAAGTATCGGGCATTATTTCATAGCCAGTGACCTCAGTAGACATTATTTCATGGTCTAAGGGTCTGAAGAGATTGTGTATTGTTGTGTGTTGTGATTGTTGTGTATTGTGTAGAGATTGTGTGGGCATTATTTCATGGCCCACTTGATACATATTTGTATGAAGCCAGCGCGAGCGCCGCGCCGGCCCGTTGAGTAATATACTAGTGTCAGTCGTTTTCTTTGCCTCCCGCTCTCATACATATCATTGGCGACGAGGTGTGCGAACAAGTTCCCACGCATATATGTATATAGGGTGACTGGTAATTAGTAACCGATACCTAAACACATGATTGTGCTCATGATAACAAACAACTTTTACTATGGGACCAAACCTGAAATCGCGAAAAAAAAATCAGCTGCCCCTTACATTCATGTTCGCTTAACTCGTCAAAATGTAGGAAGCAGCTGATTTTTTTTCGCGATTTCATGTTTGGTCCCAGAGTAAAAGTTGTTTGTTATCATGAACACAATCATGGGTTTAGGTATCAGTCACTAATTACCAGTCACCCTATATATAAAAAAATGAACGCGTTCCTTGGGAATTTGTCTTCATTTGACCACAAAACCAGTGAATGGCAAATATATAAGGGGAAATTAAAGCAGTTTTTGAAAATCAACGGTTTTAAAGATGAAGTAAAGAGCGGTATTTTACTGTGCCATCTTACAGAAGAAACTTATCGACTACTTCTCAACCTAGCTTTTCCAAAGGAGTTGGAAACGCTCAGCTATGTGGACCTAGTGGGATTACTCGACAGCCATTTCAAGCCAAGAACGTGCACATTCGTGGACAAGGCGAAATTTTTTGGTGCCGGCAGAGCAACAGGCGAAACCGTTGGAGAATGGGCGGCGCGATTGAGAGGTTTGGCAACTTATTGCGACTTCGGCACCGCTCTAGAAACGAACTTGAGAGATCGTTTCGTCCTCGGCCTGAGTGCAGATCCCGAACGCGACAAGCTGTTCGAGCAAAACCCGTCAACGCTCACGTTGTCGCGGGCTATTGAAATGGCGGAGCAGGCAGCGTGTGCCAAGGAGGCAAAGGCCTTGTTAAGCAGCAGTTTGGAGGCCACTCCGATCAAGGAGGAACCAGTATACCGCGCGAAGTTCCAGGGTCAAGCCAGTCGTGGACGTGCTGCAGGTGACGCTGAGGCGGCAAACCGCCGCAATGCGGATCGCTGCGAAGTTTGCGGCCTGAAAAATCATAATAGTGAAACGTGTCGTTTTAAGGGCTATAGGTACGTGTCAAAAGTGCGGTGTAAAAGGCCATTTAAAAAAAGTGTGCGTAATTTAAAAAAAAACGCGGGTATATCATGTTGACTCCAACGAAGGAAGTAGCGGTACCCAGCCACAGGACAAGCTGGACAAGGGTTGTGACGAGTGCCAGAATTTTAACATAAGGTACGCGGCTGATAAGGCGATTGAAATTGAATTAGTTTTAGGTCATCAATTTATTAAAATGGAAATATTAGATTGGAGCGGGTAGCACTGTTATTTCGGATAAAGATTTCTCATATCTCATATCCTTGGACATTTTCACACAACGCCATCTAGTCCCAAGCTAAGCCACCTAATGCTTGTGTTATGGTAACGAGATGGCTGATAAACTGCTTATATACATTTTTTTTTCGTAAATACATACATATTATAGATAGAAAAACACCCACACTCGGAACAAATACTTGTAGGTCATACAAATATTTGTTCCGTGCGGGAATCGAACCCGCAACATGCTGCGCAGCAGTCAATCGCTCAACCACTGCGCCAACCGTGTCGTCAAAAATTAATATTAATTAATTAATTGTCGTCAAGATTATTTTAAAAACTTCTCGCTATACCAGCTACAAAATTGCAATGTAAAAATGTGCTTGTACAATGGACATAAAATCTCACCACTAGGATTTTTTACTGCTAAAGCAAAATTTAATAATTTATTTAGAAATATTAAAGTTTTCGTAGTTAAGAATGTAGGTCCTCCATTGTTAGGTAGGGATTTCATGTCCGCTTTTAATTTAATAATAACGACTAACATTAACTCATTAGTAAGTACTGATAACGATGTACTGGATTGGTTAGCAAATATCCAGATCTATGGCGAGATGAATTAAGGCTCATTTAATAAATTTAAAGTTACCCTATAACTAAAAGAAAACAAACTCCGAAGTTTTTTAAACCACGAACGTGTGTGTACCCTTTGCACTGCGAGATAGTCGAACAAGAATTAGAGCGGTTAGTAGGTTTAGGTATTTTGGTGTCGATAGATCATGCGCAATACGCCACTCCGATAGTGCCGGTGTTAAAGGAAAACAAACAAGTCAGAATCGCGGGAGATTTTTCGGTAACACTGAATAAAGACCTTGTAATTGAAAAATACCCCTTACCCAGGATTGAAGAGGTTTTTGCTAAGATTGGAGGGGGCGAGCTGTACAGTAAAATTGATCTAAAAATGCATACAATCAATTTATATTCGAAGAGTTATCACAGGAACTAACGGCAATAAATACACATAAAGGTCTAATAAATATACACGTTTAGTTTACGGCCTAGCTAACGCACCCGCTATTTTTCAAAAGTCCATGGAGACACTATTAGCTGGAATAGACGGAGTCAGTGTCTGGCTCGATGACATAATGTATTACGGCACCCTAATTGCGTAACACAACCAATCGGAGTTGTTTTCATTTTGACAGTTCAGCAACATTCATTGCGTTATTTACGTTGTCGAGCAGACAAATCTTTCGAACATAATATGAAGCAATGGATTAGCAATTTGTTTCAAAATTATTCAAACTCCAATTGATAATGTGTTACGCAATTAGGGTGCCGGTCCCGATAAGAACTCACACATTCAAAGGCTAACTTTTAGGTAAATTAAGCAACGCCGGTCTACGTCTTCAATAAGATAAGTGCCAATTTTTTAAACAAAGTGTACTTTACTTAGGCTACGTTATTAGTAAAGCGGGACTAATGACTAGTCCAGAAAAAGTCAAGGCAATATTAAGCGCCCCAGAGCCAACCAACGTCACCGAAGTTAAAAGATTTTTAGGCGTTGTTAATTATTATAGGAATTTTATTCCCAACGCTTCGTCGGTACTCAGTCCTCTCCATGAACTACTACGGAGCGATGTACCCTGGGAGTGGGGAGATAGGCAGCGGCAAGCTATGTCAGCGGTGCGCCGTGAACTAGCCTCGGAGTAGCTCGTGCTCACTGTGGACGCGGGCCCCAGCGGGCTCGGCGCTGTGCTCTCGCAGCGCAGGCACGACGACGCTCATGAGCGACCGCTCGCGTATGCATCTCGCTCGCTTAGCACTAGCGAGCGAAACTATAGTCAGATACATAAGGAGGCCACTGCTATCATATTTGGTGTGAAAAGGTTCCATCAGTATCTGTACGGTCGCAGTGAGCCATTCATTTTAAAAACCGATCATAGGCCTTTGGTTTCCATTTTTAACAACAAGACGGGTATACCGGTAACGACGGCTCTAAATGTCTAAACACACTATGCCGAAGTTACGCGACCGAAGTTCCGCGGCTGATGTTACGTTCCGACGTGTTCGGCTAACATGACACGCCATAAGTGCCAAACTTACGCGGCGGAAATTCAGTTGCGGAACGTCAGTGTCTTGAAACCCCCGCCCCGTATCTTCTTCGGTAATCGAACCGAACTTCGGTCGCGTATAATGTGTGCTCTACAGAATACGTTGCCGCCGAATTGCAGCTAAACTTACGCCCGACCGAAGTTCGGCTGTACGCTAGAACGCAACGTAATTTCGGCATAGTGTGTCGTCAGTAATTCAAATAGAATTGCAGGCGTAATCATGCCGAACTTCGGTCGCGTAACTTTGGCATAGTGTGTTTAGACACTAAGACTACAGAGATATGCTATTACTTTGTCGGCTTATAATTATGTAGTACATATTGTATCTGGTGACAATAACTTAGTAGCAGATTATGTTTCCCGCGCACCTTTAAAATGTACATACAAGTCGGAAGAGACCGATAATATAGATACCTATTACGCGCTCAAGTTTTTAGATGAAGCGTTGCCCGCAAATACGACGCGCGACATAACGCAGGCAACAGAAAGCGATACGGTGATCCAAACTGTAATTAGGTAAGTACATGAAAATCGGATGGCCACGAAAAATAAATTGTAAGTCTATTTTTTCTTATTTTCAGTGCAAGTCCGATTTGCAGTACGAAAAAGGTTGCCTATTTAGGGGTCACAGAATAGTTATTCCGTCTATACTAAGAGATAAAATGCTACCTACGTGAATTGCACGATACTCATTTAGGTATAATTGAAACTAAAAGCAATGCACGAAGTAGGATGTGGTACTGGTGGCCCGGCATTGACGGCGACATCGAGCGTTGGATAGGGTCCTGTATCACGTGCGCGAGCGTGCGGGCCCCGCGACCACCCCGCGCCCTGGCCGGCCGCCGCGACCGCCTGGCAGCGCGTGCACATCGACTATATGACGGTAGGGCAGAGGGTATCAAATCAAATCAAATTTATTCAAAAATAGGTATATCTCGTGGTTGTAGATTCATACAGTAAATGGGTAGAATGTCTACACATGCATAATGTTACTTCAACAAAGGCTCTGATAACTAAACTCAAGGGAATATTTTCAACTTTTGGTATACCGAATTTGTTAGTATCAGATAATGACGTTAAGATAAATTCTGACGAGTTCAAGACTTTTGCACAGCAAACGGTACCAAATATATGACGACCCCCATTTATCATCCGCCCAGTAATGGTCAAGCCGAAAATTCGGTAAGAACCTGTAAAAAAATGCTAAAATGTATATTAAAAGATAATTTATCGCTGTATCATATCAATGAATTGTTGTTAGGCTATTTGTTTAATTATAGAAATACCGTGCACTGTTGGAACTGGGGAAACGCCAGCAAAGTTAATGTTTGGTAGAAATCTACGATCACGTCTCGATTTAGTTGTACCATCAAGAGAAGCTACGCACGTTAATACATCGGCGGAGCCCGGGAAAAGACAATTTATGACTGGCGATGTGGTTTGGACCCGATGGTACAGCGCACGGAAAGAAACATGGCAGTTAGGCATACTAAAACATAAAATAGGTAATAATATGTACAACATTTATATTAATGACTTAAATCAACATTGTGTAAGGCACATAGACCAGTTACTAAAGTATACAGGTAACAATCAGCCCACAGATATAGGAGATATCATGGTGCCACATCAGCAAAAGTCACCCGACATCTTCGGTACCACTAATTCCAGTCAATTAACAGCATTACCAATAGTATCCAGCGAGCAATTGGCAACGAATACAGCCGGGGTGACTGAAACTAATGCCGCACCTGTATCACCAAATGCGGAATGTGTCGCAGATGATGGTGATGAGGAGGAATGGGGTGATTGTGAGGCGATGGAGAGTGAGGGAGGGGCCGCTAATAATTTAGCATCGCCGCCGTCACTGGCAGCGCAGCCCGAGGTACTTGTGTCCGAGGGCAATCAGTCTCGAAGTACTGAGGAGTGCAATGTAGACGTACCACGCGCACCATCACCCACACTCTCGCGCCATAGGAAGGTGGTTGACTATAAGAAATATTTTTAACGGTTTTGTTTTGTTATCTGATAATTTTTAGTGTTATTAATTCGTTTTAGTAAGGAGTATTATTATATTGTTACCAGGTTTCAAAATTTAAGTGTGAAGGAGTGATACATATGTGTATGAAGCCAGCGCGGGCGCCGCGCCGGCCCGTTGAGTAATATACTAGTGTTCAAGTAAGTCAGTCGTTTTCTTTGTCTCCCGGTCTCATACATATCACCACTACAGTTAATAACTAGCGTTGTTTCATGGCTCGATGTACTTATACGGGCATTATTTCATGGCCCATTTTAAGTATCTGGCATTATTTCATAGCCAGAGTTGACCTCAGTAGACATTATTTCATGGTCTAAGGGTCTGAAAAAGTAAACCTGTAACTCAAATTGAATAATAATATTGTCATTTTAGGGTATTCGCTGTCATTGCCAGACGATTTGAGAGAGGCTATCAGAAGAGATGTCACAGAAAAACTGTTATCCCATGTCTCAGTGACGCCATCTAGCATAATATAGCAAAATCAGCCAAGTTTGACCAGATACACCAACCGTCAGATAGTTTGACTTATCTAAAAAAGTACTAACGAAATTTGCAATATCGTAATGCGTAACTCTGCATATTTTCTTAGAAAATATTTTACTTTTGGTGGATACGAATGCGACTTGACATGCAGACGTAGGTACAACACCTGGGCTGAGCGACTTCTACCCACTAGGACCTATTTATCGGATTACGATTTTGTTCGCTATGCTTCGTCTATTATTAAGTAAATAATTGAATGGCTTGTAGTATTAAAAGTCAACCAGGGGCCGTACTATGACGTGAAAAAACATCGTTGAGAAAAAAGGATGGTGCTAAGTCGTATATAGCTCCATCTCTCTCTCACACTGGAACCGTTCAACTTCTGCCCTGCTATAAGAGCTCATAGTAAGCCCCCTAGCCTTAATTTTGTCACAAGTTACAACAACTGTCGAATATGACTGGCTAGATTTTCGTGGGGAAGTATCCTCAATTTCTATTGGGTAAAATTTGTACTTTGTGACAGGTCTTGACTGATAAAAGAACCAGAAAAGTCGTCTGACAGTTTGGTTATAGACTAGTGACAGTAAGGAAAAGAACTTATGAATTGTATTATGTAGAATGGTTGTGAGCTAAAAGTATCAGAGTTCAACTTAGTTTTTTAAATGGTTTTATCTACACCCGTGCCATAAATCCTCTATAAAAGTCTCTGAAACAGTTAGCTTATTGCCAACATTAAAACAGTCAGTGTCATAGTAACCATGGTAACCATAATAGCATCCAAACGGGTGCTTTAATGTTGTACTGAATTTCATAATGCAACTCGTTTTCAAAAAAAACTTTTTTACAAAAACAAAAACCGACTTCCAAAAAAACACTACAAAGTGAAAAATAACTTTAATTTCGGAAGTCGGTGTCTTTGGATCTGTATTTTAGTTTTTTGCCACCGACTTCCGAAATTAAAGTTATTTTTCACTTTGTAGTGTTTTTTTGGAAGTCGGTTTTTGTTTTTGTAAAAAGTTTTTATTTTTCACTTTTTAGTGGTTCAGTTTGTAATTTATCTAGTTACAATAACCCAATGTCAACTGCTCATCACGTTTTACAAAATGTTGCTTTTCCCGATGCAGGGACGTTAATTATTGAGGAGTTCTCCTAGTAAGAACCAGGAGAAATGGAGCTCATGGTGAAGTCACCATTACCATTATTTTGACGAGCATAAACAATATTAAAGTAATCGAATCGCAACCTGTTATATACAGGGTGTCCGGTGGCAGAATTAGGATTTCAAATTTAAATAAGAAAAAAACTACAAAATATATAAATTTGTTTTAATAACTATTAGAAAGAAGAGAAGTGCGGATTTTATTTCTTAAAAATGATTCTGTCTAAATGTTGACTGTCACGTCGGACACACTCGTGGAATCTGACCTCAGTATTCCGCGCCACTCGCTGCAGAAGTAACGTCGGGATGCTATTAACCTCGCGAACGATATTTTCTTTTAGTGCGGAGACTGTCGCTGGGTTTGTTTCTTTGACTTTACTTTTGAGGTACCCCGATAGAAAAAAGTCCCTTGGGGTGAGATCCGGCGACCTGGGTGGTCAGTGGATGTCACTGAAACGGCTTATCAATTTGTTAGGGAAGAAACCACGAAGAAGCGCCATGGTCTCTCTAGCAGTGTGAGGCGTGCCGCAATGTTGCTGGAACCATGTGTGTGAACTCTAGGCAAGATGTTCTTTCATTATTGGAAGAAAATAATCGTTAAGCATGCGCCGATAAGAAACACCGTTCACAGTAAAGGCTTGCCCTCGACAATTTTCAAAAAAATATGGTCCGATTATTCCACTGCTTGACAATGAACAATAAACCGTCACTTTGGGTCTGCGAAGTGGCTGTTGATGTTTTAAACGTGGATTCTGTCCTTTAGGTGACCAATAACGGCAATTCAGCTCATTTACACATCCATTTACGTGAAAATGGGCTTCATCACTCCAAAAGATTGTGTTCACAGTATGAAATCGCTGCAATATTGTCTCGCAGAAACTTTTGCGCAAATTGTAATCATTGTGCTATAGCGCTTGCACAATTTGAATTTTGAGACTATGAAGTTTAAGTTCCTTTTTCAATATTTCGGGCACAATCATTTTTGGGAGCCCTATAGCAGCACGGACTGACGAGGATTATCGCGCAAAATGTTCGCGACAAGTCCGATGTTGTCATCAGTCCTCGACGTGCGGCTGGGTCCCGGCCGCGGATTGTTTGCTGCTGAACTTGTTGTCCTGAACCTTCGCACCCACATTCGAACCAAATCTTCACTTATCGCATCACGTAAACGTTGGAAACAAAATCTTCGACGAGCAACAGCACAGGAATCATAAGCTTTAAAAACGCTTCGACTGCAAAAGCACGTTCTTCACCCGTCCACTGCGACATCGTGATTAAGTAATCCGCACGAATTACGAATCGAACGCGACCCCCCACCCATCCCTCCGCTCAGCGGCAGTAAAACAATTCGAAATTGAAATCCTAATTCTGCCACCGGACACCCTTTACTTAGATATAATTGAGTATTTCCGATGGCCCTCTGTGGTCTTCATCATCAGTTCCAGTTCACCGAATGGTACTTTCCGAGAGCAAATGCACGAGTTACTATAAAAAATACCGAAATCGATATAGGTGTGCCCATAAAATTTGAGGGTTTCCCTCGATTTCCATGGGATCCCATCATCAGATCCTGACTTGATGATCATGGGACCACTTGGGACGTATACCCTTTCGAACAAAGAAAGAAAAATCCAAATCGGTCTAGCCATTTTCGAGTAATCGGGGAACATACATAATAAAAAAAAAAAAAAAAAGGTTCCGACGAATTGAGAACCTCCTCCTTTTGGAAGTCGGTTAAAAAAGAACATTGTAATGCACGCGCGTTTCACTACAACAGCGCCGTAACTTAAAAAAACAACTTATTCGAATTCACGTCGTATACTATGACGCCGCGCCGGCCGCCATGTTCGATACGAGTATTAGTATTGCAAAAAACTGTTTCAGAACCTTTTATAGAGGATTTAACATGGATGTAGATAAAGTCTTGTATGCAACTGTACATAATTAGGTAGGTAGGGAGGAGGTTCTCGATTCGGTTGTTTATGATTTTTTTTTTTTTTTTTTTTTTTGTATGTTTGTTACCTCAGTACTCCGTCATTTATGAACCGATTCGGAAAATTCTTTTTTTATTTGAAAGGGTATACTTCCAGATTGGTCCCATTTTTATCAAAACTCAGTTCTGATGATGGGATCCATGACGAATCGAGGGAACTCCTCAAATATTATAGGCATACATATAGCGATTATGGTATTTTCATCAACAAATCAAGCGTTTGCATTCAGAAAGTATCATCTGGTGAAGATGAACTGATGAAGAAGACCACAGATGGCCACGGAAACTCCTCAACGATGATAAGTATTCACGGATAGCAATAAGATTAAAATAGTTAAGCGACTATGACGAAGCTTTAAATAAATGGTTCTGATGAAAATGGTACCATCGAACCGATCTGATGAAGAAGCCGGAAGGTAGGCATCGGTACTCAGTAAGAAAACAATGTATCCTAGCCGTGTTTGGGCTTATTGGAATTGTCATGAGGTGCACTCTGGCTATAGATGCTTTAATGGTAATTATATGCCGCTTCAAATTGCGCTACTTGAGTTGTATGTTATGTGTGGCGTTGATTGTCAGAAGGCAGATTTCGTAGCCTCGTCAACTAAAACTACGCCTACCAAGCTTCTGACACGACTTAACGTATTTTTTCCATTTAGTCTATGTGGATGATGCTCCAATTTATTTTGCAGAGTGGTATTCAGATTTGTGTGGGGTAGGTAGGCACCACTAAAAAGTGAAAAATAAAAACTTTTTACAAAAAAAAAACAACCGACTCCCAAAAAAAAAACACTACAAAGTGAAAAATAATTTTAATTTCGGAAGTCGGTGGCAAAACAAAACGAAAGTCCAAAACCAAACCAAAACCAAAGACACCGGCTTCCGAAATTAAAATTATTTTTCACTTTGTAGTGTTTTTTTGGGAGTCGGTTGTTTTTTTTTTTGTAAAAAGTTTTTTAATACCCCTTGTTATACGTTAGTTGCATAAATAACTATTAGATCAAGTATTAAATATTTTGAGCAATAATAAAGTACATAAAATAAAGCGATTGAACTTGAATCAAACACGTGACATTGAACGCAAATCAGAGCGCGACAAGTCACGACTAAAGACGATGACGTCATTCGAGTCGCCATTACTGTGTGCCCCGTTTTGACTATGAAAATTAAATTGAGTTTTAAATATTAAAAACTATTCTTATTCCTAATGTTAATATTTTAATGAAATTTTAATGAACAGAATAGATGTTGATGGTTTCAATGTTGTAGCGACTTGTACCACTAGTAAACCAAATGTTTCATAACAGAATAGATGTTGATGGTTTCAATGTTGTAGCGACTTGTACCACTAGTAAACCAAATGTTTCATAACAGAATAGATGTTGATGGTTTCAATGTTGTAGCGAGTTGTACCACTAGTAAACCAAATGTTTCATAACAGAATAGATGTTGATGGTTTCAATGTTGTAGCGACTTGTACCACTAGTAAACCAAATGTTTCATAACAGAATAGATGTTGATGGTTTCAATGTTGTAGCGACTTGTACCACGAGTAAACCAAATGTTTCATAACAGAATAGATTTTGATGGTTTCAATGTTGTAGCGACTTGTAC
The DNA here is from genome assembly GCA_905163495.3 of Cosmia trapezina. Taxonomy (NCBI): domain Eukaryota; kingdom Metazoa; phylum Arthropoda; class Insecta; order Lepidoptera; family Noctuidae; genus Cosmia; species Cosmia trapezina. Next base: position 3,772,252 of record LR991046.1, on the reverse strand, counting down.
CACTAGTAAACCAAATGTTTCAAAACAGAATAGATATTGATGGTTTCAATGTTGTTGCGAGTTGTACCACTAGTAAACCAAATGTTTCATAACAGAATTGATGTTGATGGTTTCAATGTTGTAGCGAGTTGTACCACTAGTAAACCAAATGTTTCATAACAGAATAGATGTTGATGGTTTCAATGTTGTAGCGACTTGTACCACTAGTAAACCAAATGTTTCATAACAGAATAGATGTTGATGGTTTCAATGTTGTAGCGACTTGTACCACTAGTAAACCAAATGTTTCATAACAGAATAGATGTTGATGGTTTCAATGTTGTAGCGAGTTGTACCACTAGTAAACCAAATGTTTCATAACAGAATAGATGTTGATGGTTTCAATGTTGTAGCGACTTGTACCACTAGTAAACCAAATGTTTCAAAACAGAATAGATATTGATGGTTTCAATGTTGTTGCGAGTTGTACCACTAGTAAACCAAATGTTTCATAACAGAATTGATGTTGATGGTTTCAATGTTGTAGCGAGTTGTACCACTAGTAAACCAAATGTTTCATAACAGAATAGATGTTGATGGTTTCAATGTTGTAGCGAGTTGTACCACTAGTAAACCAAATGTTTCATAACAGAATAGATGTTGATGGTTTCAATGTTGTAGGGACTTGTACCACTAGTAAACCAAATGTTTCATAACAGAATAGATGTTGATGGTTTCAATGTTGTAGCGACTTGTACCACTAGTAAACCAAATGTTTCATTACAAAATAGAATATGTTGATGATTTCAATGTTGTAGCGACATGTACCCTTAGTATTTTATGTAACGTTAAATCGAATATTTAAAAGAATTTTAGAATTGTTTTGGTTTATATTTAAGATATCAATTAATGATACTGTTTTACCAAACGAGGTGGCGCGCTACATCCGGTCCCCACTCTTGATGATTGCCGGCGCAGCGCGTTAGCTCATGGCTCAGTCTGTTACTAGCTGTGTTCCAAGCAAGTGAAATAATTTAAGTGTGTCCAAAAGTGAGTTTTATCGAAGAAGAGCCAACACCAGTGTGTATACGAATATGTTCTGGTAAATTACCCTTTTCACTAAAACTAGCTGACATAAATCACTCATTAGGTCTTTCGCCAGTGTGTATATGAATATGTCGTGTTAAACTAGTCTTTTGACTAAAACTACGTTGACATACATCACACTTATACGGTTTTGGACCAGCGTGTATACGAATATGTTTTGTTAAACTAGACTTTTGAGTAAAACTACGTTGACATACACCACACTTATACGGTTTTTGACCTGTGTGTATACGAATATGTTCTTTTAAACTGCCTCTAACACTAAAGCAACGCTGACATACATCACACTTATACGGTTTTTGACCAGGATGTATACAAATATGTTTTGTTTAACTAGACTTTTGAGTAAAACTACGTTGACATACATCACACTTATACGGTTTTTGACCAGTGTGTATACGAATATGTTCTTTTAAACTGCCTCTAACACTAAAGCAACGCTGACATACATCACACTGATAAGGTTTTTCACCAGTGTGAATTAGAATATGTCGTGTTAAATTAGGCCTATCACTAAAACTACGTTGACAAACATCACACTAACAAGGTTTTTCACCAGTGTGTATACGAATATGATTTGTTAAATTGCGCTTATCTCTGAAGCAACGCTGACATACATGACACCGATAAGGTTTTTCACCAGTGTGTATAAGAATATGTCGTGTTAAACTAGACTTTTGAGTAAAACTACGTTGACATACATCGCACTTATACGGTGTTTGACCAGTGTGTATAAGAATATGTCGTTTCAAAATAGGCTTATCACTAAAACTACGTTGACAAACATCACACTGATAAGGTTTTTCACCAGTGTGTATACGAATATGCTTTGTTAAACTGCCCTTATCACTAAAACTACGTTGACAAACATCACACTGATAAGGTTTTTCACCAGTGTGTATAAGACGAACATGTTGTGTTAAATTACCCTTGTGATTAAAACTACGTTGACATACATCACACTGATAAGGTTTTTCACCAGTGTGTATACGAACATGTTTTGTTAAATTACCCTTATCACTAAAGTAACACTGACATACATCACACTGATAAGGTTTTTCACCAGTGTGTACACGACGAACATGTTTTGTTAGTTCACCCTTGAGAGTAAAACTACGTTGACATAAATCGCACTTATAAGGTTTTTCACCAGTGTGTATACGAATATGATTTGTTAAATTGCGCTTATCTCTAAAGCAACGCTGACATACATGACACCGATAAGGTTTTTCACCAGTGTGTATAAGAATATGTCGTGTTAAACTAGACTTTATAGTAAAACTACGATGACATACATCACACTGATAAGGTTTTTCACCAGTGTGAATTATAATATGTTTTGTTAAATTACCCTTATCACTAAAGTAACGCTGACATACATCACACTGATAAGGTTTTTCACCAGTGTGTATACGACGAACATGTTTTGTTAATTCACACTTGAGAGTAAAACTACGTTGACATAAATCGCACTTATAAGGTTTTTCACCAGTGTGTATACGAATATGATTTGTTAAATTGCGCTTATCTCTAAAGCAACGCTGACATACATGACACCGATAAGGTTTTTCACCAATGTGTATAAGAATATGTCGTGTTAAACTAGACTTTTTAGTAAAACTACGTTGACATACATCACATTTGGGTTTTTCACCAATTTGTGTACGAGCATGTTGTAACTTTTTTTTTACTCGATTCAAATTACGCTGATCACATTTGTAAGACTCTTTGAAATAAGTGTCAGGTTTGGACGTACGTTTTTGAGTTGTCCGGATAACTTTAGAGTCAGATTTTTCCTTTTTCGTTTGCTCGGCTGTTATTGCATCTTCTAGTTTTGTTCTTCGAGTGTCTAGTTTTGGTTTCTTCGCAACGGTAGTCCCTGTGATTATAAATCTGGTAAGTACAATGTTGGAAGAACGTTGACAACCACAAGAATCAAAATAATAGCGCTTTGCATGACTCAAACTAGGACCGAAAAGGAGGAACTTCTGGAGACTTTGAACCCTCCGGAAAAATAAAGAAGAATAAGGCACTGCCACTTGCTATGATGTCAATAGATATACCATAAGTAATACAATTTTGCTAGTGTACTAAATTGTTGTAATAAATCATCTATAATCATTTGAAGTTCAATTCTATCCTTTTTGATGGAAAAAGAACTGACAAGCACATCACCACCAAAATATTAAGAGTAAAGTTAGGGAAACATTTAATTGATGCTCTAAAAACTTATGGATTTTCTATTGATATACGCCTTTTAAAACGTATTTATAAAAAGCCTATAGGTATCAATAGAAGTACAAAAAGTTTTTTTATTTTATTTGAGGAGGCACGGCTCCCTGTCGTTTCCGGCGACGCAGGTGCTCTCGGGGCAGGGTTGCTTCGGGAAGTACCTTTGTCGCATAAACAGGTAGCCGGTCGCTCGGTGCCACCACCGCGTCCACTGTCGGGAGCACACGGCGTGGCATGCACTGGCAGAGTGAGCCGCATGGGAGGAGCCGCGCCGTGCCCTCGTAGCAGAAGTCTAGATAGTGCATCTGTAGTTTCAGAATTAGAGACAATTTTTACTGGGTACGCTGGCATAACGTTATGCTAGCGCAGTGTGGCGCGAGTCGTGGAGCTGTGCGTACGCGTTTATGCTTTCGCAGCTTTGTAACGAGTGACACAACTATACCCGGTTATTTGTGAAATGGGAGAAAATTCAAGTGGAGAGGATTTAAGTGATTCAGAAATAGTACAGAGATGTGAAGAGCAACTAATTGAGATGGAAGTAGGAGTTTGGGGGACAGAAAAAAGAGCTGATGGAATGATAAGGTCTGTGGAGAAGAGAAAAGAACGAGAAGTGGACTCGAGCGAAGATGAGTTTATAACTGTGAACCGAAGGAGACCTAAACGTTTAATAAGGAGTCAGTCCCTGGAGACAATGAATGGTAATGGGATTGAGATGAATGTGGCAAAAGTAATGGATAATCATGAAGTGTGTATTACCTCACAGGATAATTTGCCGAAACCTATAGCCATGGCTAAGTTGCTGAGTTCTGAAAATATGAAGAATATTCTGAGAATAAAATATAAAAGCTCATATAAGTTAATTGGATCTAAGCGTAGTGTTGAGCAATATCGACCTATTTCTATTTTATCTACCTTGTCGAAGCTTTTTGAGAGACTGGTACATAACGAAGTGTACCCTATCCTACATAACACTATTATACAGCAACAGCATGGCTTTGTAAAAAAGCGGTCCACGACAACTAATTTATTAGTATTTTCTAATGACCTATTTAATAACATTGACAATCGTATACAGGTTGATGCAGTGTACACAGACTTTCAAAAAGCTTTTGACAAGGTGGATCATGAATTGTTGCTGAAACGAATAGCTTTCAATGGTATTCGTGGTAACTTGTTGCGATGGTTCATTTCGTACATCACTAACCGCTGTCAACGGGTTGTTATTAATGGATATCACTCTCATACTACTCATGTTACATCTGGTGTCCCACAAGGTTCTATTCTCGGTCCTCTTCTATTCATTATCTTTATAAATAATATTGGTAACTGTTTCCATCATTCCAAATTTTTGTTATATGCTGATGACCTCAAAGTATACAGACCTATTCGTAGCATTCAGGATTGCTATCTTCTCCAAGAGGACTTGGATCGACTGACGGACTATTGTTACACTAGTAAGCTCCAATTGAGTATTCCCAAGTGCAACTACCTAAATTTTACCAAAAATAAAAACATCATAAGGTTCTCATATTCACTATGTAATGCTTTATTAAATAAAGTTGACTCGGTTCGTGATCTTGGCGTTTTGCTTGACTCAAAGCTCTGCTTAGATTTGCATATCGAACAAATTGTTAATAAAGCATATAAGATGTATGTGTGGCGGCATCTACATCGCCACATACGAACTACGCATCAATGACATGACGTCACGCAAACCTGCATCGCGCAATTAGAGTTTACCACGCGATTAGCATATATACAACGTCCCGACATCAACCGTCGGGCAGTGGCCCACCAGACACAACACCCGTCTGGTCGGAGGACCCTCCCTTTTCTATGGAGGATGAGTGAACTTTACACCCTGTTCCTCATGCCTCTAAACTGGTGACCCCGAGCATGAACGTCAGCGCAGCCTTCGTGCAACTACATCAGCGTGACGTCATCAGCATCACTTCCTCAAGCTTTCGAGCGGCGAGTCACACAGCCAGCCAGAACCCACGGCTTCAACGGGTATCCTGACCACAGCATGCAGTGGACGCGCATTCCTGGTCATCACCTTCAGCCTCAACCTCAACCCAGCGCTGTACACTCCGACTCACTGGAGCATAACGCAGCGCCACCCCGACTCACTGGGGTATCACCGCAGACAGTTCCGACTCACCGTGAACTATGCGGCACCCGGTTCCGACTCACTGGAACCACAACTGGCACTGGCAAGCATCGCAAGATACACGACTCAGCCCACTATCGACCTCCGGTCTCCGGAGGGGAGTGATGTGGCGGCATCTACATCGCCACATACGAACTACGCATCAATGACATGACGTCACGCAAACCTGCATCGCGCAATTAGAGTTTACCACGCGATTAGCATATATACAACGTCCCGACATCAACCGTCGGGCAGTGGCCCACCAGACACAACACCCGTCTGGTCGGAGGATCCTCCCTTTTCAATGGAGGATGAGTGAACTGAACACCCTGTTCCTCATGCTTCCAAATATGGATTTATAATGAGATCCTCTCATGACTTTAAACGGGCCTCTTCGTACCTCTGCCTGTATAAAACACTAGTCCGCTCCCAGCTCGAATATGCCGTATCTATCTGGAACCCGTATTATAGTAAGTACATTGACATGTTAGAAAAAGTCCAACGTAGATTTCTTCGTGCAATGCACTACAGGTGTCACAAAACTTATCTGCAGTATAACCAGTTGCTCAGTAAATACAAGCTTTTGACGCTCAGCTCTAGACGGAAACAATTAGAGGCAATGACATTGTATAACATTGCTAATGGCAATTTCGATTGTATAGATCTAAATAATGTATTGTGCTATGCAGTCCCCAGAACTGTCCATAGACGGCAGGTGCGCGCGGGTAAGCTCTTTGCAGTAGGTACCTGCCGATCTAACACTGGTCTACGTTCACCAGTTCGGCGAATGGCAGCAACCTACAATGAAGCATTCGAACATATAGACATATTTGCATGCTCTTTGAAAAGGTTTCGTAGCCTTTTGTATGAGGCACTTGAACTTGTGGACTAATTTGTTTGTTGCTGTTTATTTTTTAATTTTTTTTTAATACTGTTTTTATAATATTAGTGTAATTGTCATACATTAACAGTTCACCTCCTAGTTATTAAGGTTTTATTTATTAATGGTAAACTGTGAACAGCGTTGTGGGCTACATTATTACTTAAGTTACTTATGTTTTTCTATTGTAATATTGCATTTTGTAGCTGTTTGTTGTTCCTATCTAATAAAATAAAATAAAATAAAATAAAAATAAAGCTTTGATTCAATTTCAAAGAAGGGAAGATGCTGAAAGACTTCTAAACTGTCAGAAAATCAAAGACATGGGCTTACGGTGTCAATTTACTCAAGAAATGACGACATCCTATGGAATTGTGAAAGGTATCGACCTTGAATTAAATGAAGACGAAATAAAGAATATTTTAAAATCAAACACTGAGGTTGTATCAATTAAGAGATTAAAACGGCTGAGTTCGGAAGGAAAATGGATTGATTATGAGTCGATAAGAATTAGTTTCAAAGGAAATGTACTTCCTCAATATGTTTATGCCTATGGCTGTCGTTTTATAGTAGAAGCATATATCTTCCCAGTGACGCAATGCTCAGGTTGCTGGCAATTTGGCCATATCATTAAATATTGTCCATCTAAAAAGATATGTTGCCCTAAGTGCGGAGGAAAACATGATAATTGTAGTTTGAAAGAATACACATGTCTAAACTGTAAGGGGAATCATTTTGTTCTGGACAAAAGGTGTCCCATGTACTTAAAAGAAAAAGCTATCAGAAAAATAATGAGTGAGGAGCAACTCACATACAAAAAAGCCCTACAACGTTTTATGGAGAAAAAGCAAGTAGTGAATAAAGATACAATGGAAACCTCAAAACAAATTGCTAACACGCAATCAATATTCACGCCGAATACAGGAACCTATAGTAGTATCTTGGCTAGGGGCCTAGTACATCAGGAACCGCAAGCAAATAGAAAGGAAGACGAAGAAATACAACAGGCCGAAACATCAGTGGCAACCACAAAGGAAAAAGTCATAACTTCAAAACAGGGTACCACGAAAAACATAAATAAAACAAACCAAAACAAAAATGATGATATTCTAGAGCAGCGGGTAGATGAAGAATGTACTATATCACAGAAATATGAGGAAAGTACGAAGCGAAGCGAACAATTATTATACAAATTTGAATGGAAGAAAATATGGGTAAAAATTAAAAGTATTATCAAATCAGAAAGTCAATTTGAAGAAAAAATTATGTCTTTGTTTAAAATCATTTGTGAAGAACTTAAAAATTTCGTAATTAAGTTGATATTAGGGGAAGAAATCTTGAATAACATAAATTGTTTTAGTAATGGATAGGTTACAAAAAATAATTAAGTTGAACTTATTTCAGTGGAACTCGCAAAGTTTACGTCCTAAACTTGTATCCTTTTCAGAACTTTTAATTCGAGAGAATATACACATCGCAATTATTAGCGAAACATGGTTTGACTGTGAAGTTGGTGTCGATATTAGCGGGTTTAATGTTTATAGGAACGATAGATATGACGGTTACGGTGGTGTCGCTTTGTTGATACACAAGTCGGTACAATCTCACCTAGTGTCATTAAATATTAATAATGTAGGTATCGAAATGGTTTGTGTTAAGTTATTAAATTGCAAGGACTTAGAATATGTAGTGTCGCTTTATTGTCCTTCGTCCGTACAAACACAATCGTCGGACTGGAATGATATATTCTCATACTTTCCGAATAAAACAATAATAGCTGGCGATTTTAACGGACATCACACCAATTGGTCTGTTAAATCCGATATTCGAGGTACACAAATAATGGATGCGGCGCTAGATAACGACTTTATTTCTATAAACAACGGCCAAGCGACTCGGGTTAAGTTAGTGAATGGAAATTTACAACAGACTTCACCTGATGTATCATTTATCTCTTCTGATGTTGCAATAAAATTCGGCTGGCAGATATTTAATGAAAATTTGGGTAGTGACCACCTTATTATTAAAATGACGGCTAACGTATGGACCACTGTTCACATCCATAAAAAACGAAATTTTAAAAATGCTAACTGGGGAGATTATCGCGAAACGGTTTCCGAAAAAAATTTAGAATTTAAGGAAATAGCAGTTAATGTCCAACAAATGTATGATTTTTTTATAAAAACTATAGAATACGCGGCTAATAAGCACATACCATATTATAAATTTAGTGATCAGCCAGATGAAAAGTTTAAACCTAAGAATTATTGGACCCCTTATTTATCACAATTAGTTGCACAACGAAGATTAGCCCTATCCACTTTCCGCAAAAACCCCACCCCAGATAATTTAAATAAATTAGAAAAAATGACTTTAGAATCCCAAAAACTAATTAAAAAAGCTAGAAATCAGGGTTGGCAAAAATTTTGTAATTCAATTAATGAAGTTACTTCAGCCCCCGAGATGTGGCGTCGGATGAGGTGGATGAAGGGCTTTAAACATCAACGGCCATGTGTACCGATTGAAAAACAAAATGAATTGTTACAAAACCTAACTCCGGACTACGTTTCTAGTTGTATGCCCTATTTTAGTTCTAAAAATGAGGTTTTAGAAATTGATTTTAGTAGTCAAGAACTCGAAAATTGTTTAAAAAAAAAGGACACGGCTCCGGGGCACGACGGTATATCTTATTCAATGATTTATAATTTACCCGAAATAGGAAAACAGTTTTTACTTAAAATCTACAATTTGGTATTTTCACTCGGTATTGTTCCACTCCAATGGCGTAATATTCTAATCATTCCCATTCCAAAATATTCAAATAATCTTAATACAGACATTAAACTAAGACCAATTTCGTTAATATCTTGTATTTGTAAAACCTTCCACTTAATGATTTGTAAACGATTAGAATGGTTTGTTGAAAAGTACAAATTACTATCTCCATATATGGTAGGATTTAGAAAGTCACAATCATCTTTAGATGCACTTTCTAGGCTGGTATCTTATATTCAAGTCGGATTTACTAAAAATGCTCCTACAGTCGCATGCTTTTTGGACATTGAAAATGCCTACAACAATGTGTTTATTGAATCGGTTACTAAAGTACTAGATGAAATCCAAATTGGTTCCAAATTTTGTGTTTACCTTTGGTCTTTTATAAGTGAAAGACATTTAATCATTAAGTCTTATAATAGTCAAGGGTCTGAATGTAGGTGGACTAATAGAGGCCTAGCTCAAGGGGACCCGCTTTCCCCCCTTTTATTTAACTTGGTTACATACCAAATTTGTCATCAAATACACAATGTAATAGTATCACAATACGCTGACGACTTTGTTATTTACATTAGTAATAAACAAATCTCAATTTGTGAACATGAGTTACAAGATGCCCTTAATTGTATTGTAGCCTTATTGGGTGAGATTGGACTGACTTTATCGTCAACTAAATCTAACTATTGTGTTTACAGTAGGGGTCGAAGACGAATATTGCCAGCTTTAACAGTGAATGGTCAACCATTAAATATGGTAGAATGTATCAAGTATTTAGGGCTTTGGGTTGATAGAAGTTTACATTGGAGAAAACATATTAATGAATTAATTGAAAAATGCTCAAAATATCTGAATGTATTAAAAGTATTAGCGGGTAGTTCATGGGGAATTCACACCAAACACATGCGAAGATTATATATTTCCATCATAAGAAGTCGGATTGATTATGGCTGTTATTTGTATGATTCTGCAGCAAAGACACATGTTTCTAAATTGGATAAAGTACAGAACCAAACCCTAAGAGTTGTAGGGGGCTTCATTAAAAGCTCACCAATTCATGTGATGGAAAGCGAATTGCACATACCACCACTGTTTTTGAGGCGGCAATATCTCTCCTATAAGCACATTCTGAAATCTCGATCATGGACAAATAATGTAAATATTAATGTAATTTCTGAATTAAGCTCTCTTATAAATAATAGTTATTGGGTAAATAAAAATAAACCGTTGCTAGCTTCTACGCTTAACGAATTAAATCAGCTGCAAATTGTCTCCTCAGATGTTCTGAGAATGTTTACTCTCGATGTGTGGGTGTCCGCCATACAAACTAAAGGAGTTATTAAATGTGATCTAGAATATGTCAAACAATCAAAAAAATATTATGACCCTAATTTATTGGTAAATGAAGTGGTAGCAGAATTAAATAATAAGTATAACGATTGGGATAAAATCTTCACGGACGGATCAAAAAATGTTAGTGGTGGTGGGGCAGCTTTCTTTCATAAAAAATTAGACTTTAAAGCTAGCTTTAAAATCGATGCAAATACTTGTATAATGTCACTGGAACTCATTGCAATATATGAGGCAGTAGCCTATGTTCTCAATCAAAATTTACACAAAACAGCTATTTTTACCGACAGTAAAAGCGCTTTACAGCATGTAGCTCGATGCGCCTCTGGTTGCAGATGTGCATCGATAGCTTACGACATTCTTAAAATTATAAACATTATTAATAAAGACGAAATTAGAATTATATTGCAATGGGTTCCAGCACACATAGGATTACACGGCAACGAGGAGGCTGACCGGTTGGCAAAATTGGCAATTAACGCAGCGAATGAAGTTTCTTACCTACCTGATCACTGGGAATATGTCTCAAAAATCAAGGAGTCTTGTTATGATAAATGGAAAGATCATTTCAACGAGATTTCAAAAAAAAAGGTATATGGTACAAAGTAATTCAGAGTGAACCTTCTCGCGTGCCCTGGTTTGATGACACTAATATAAGTAGGAGTTACGTCAAATTAGCTTTAAGACTGCGTTCTGGGCACTTTCCATCAGCAAAATTTGCTTTCCTAATGCGTAAGACAGCATCTCCAAACTGCGAAGTATGCAACAAAATAGAAGACGTGCAACATTTGCTGATGGAGTGCGTTAAGAACAAAAATGAAAGAGATTCATTGATTAGGGAGTTTGGTTTAAATATTTTAGATCTTGGGCTTATTTTCACTATTTTAGCAAAACCTAAATCAAATGTTGCAAAAAAACTGTGTGGTCTAGTACAACAGCTTGATCAATGAATGTTAAATAATAAGGATAATAAGAATAGTGTTATTATATGTTAACTTTAGTGGTGTAAGAGTAGTGATAAGGTACAATAGGGTTGGCGTATTATAGTATCTATTTATTTCACTACATCACTTACTACAATTTCTTACACTGCATCCATTTTTATTTATCTTTTATAAAGATTTACATTGTAATTTGTGAATTGGTCTAAAACAATTCGTTTCTTTAAAATCTGAAATAAAAACACCTATAGATATTTTTCATTGTTATGACATTTACGTCAGGCTGTCAAGCTGTCATTACTTTTTTCTTCTATCTAACTATCTTTCATAGAGTTTCATAATGGCATAGACTATGAACGTTTCTTTTGATTTATGTAATCTAAATTCTTTTTATCAATATGTTAGGTCAATATTGTATTTTATAGATAATTTTGATTTATTATTGAATGTCTGTATCTTAAATTACTTTTATAAAATTAATCCACACACACTTGAAATTCATCGAAGAGGTTAGAGGTTTTTCAACGTATATTACTGGCAGATTCAAGCATTGACTGTGGCGTTTGGCATTCTGATGACGGAAAGCTTCAAATGTGGAAAGGATCTGAAATTGGAAGACGTTTTTGAAAAACGCTGCCTGATGAACCGATGGATGAAAGACTCGGAGACTGTTCAGTTCTGCTCCGGAAGCTATAAACGAAACATCTCCTAAAAGTATTCTTCGACCGGGAAAACTAACTCAGTGACTAAAACTTACCCGACTGCGGTCGATCCCTGAAGGAGGGTTATAGAAAATAACCATTAATTTATCGGAGCGATTCAATTCAAAATCTTCCTCTTCCAAACTATCCGTGCGTGTTTGCCTAACCTGGACTTACTCAAATTACTACTTCAAGCTATCCTCTACCTTCCTAAATAGCTGTGTGTGTTAGGTAGGACGTGTTTTTTAAAAACCGGTCTGTATTTTTTATCTTTTAATTTTTAATATATATTGTTTCAAGTCTTACTTTAGCCCCCTTTTATTTCTGTAGGCTAGTAGATTTGTTACAGTCTGGCGCCCAATATAAAATCAAAGCTAGCCCTTTCAAATCTTTTTCAAAATTCTAAAATAAACTATCTGTAGTACTATTTCTTTTCGGACTCTTATTTGGCTTAGTCTTTTTTTTATAACATGTATTAGGTTCTAGGTAGGTCTAATACTAACTTACTTTCATCTTCAGCACATACTTAACAAACTTATACTACACCCCCACACACATTCCTTTACCTACTGGTAATTGGCATCCATTCTTTGCTTGCGAGTGTTCTTAAAACCATTCGTGGTCACTTTCAAGTTGAGTTTGGCTTACTCTACAACGTATTATAGGAGAATATCCTATAATCGTTACCACCTACACATAACTCTCTACTTCTACATCATTATTCTGCACCCCACACACTTGCACACCACATACGTTTACCCACTGGTAATCGTAACCATTCTTCGCTTGTGAGTGTTCTTAAAACCATTCGTGGTCACTTACAAGTTGGGGTTTGGTTTACTCTTCGACGTACTATAGGAGAATATCCTATAGTCGTTTATACAAACCTAATATCTATATAACACCTACAAATACTTTACTATTCTACACTCTTACACACATACAACTTTCGTTGTGCCTCTGTGCCTTTTTTTTTTTGTTTGTGGTTATTTTTTAGTCGCATCATTAATTCGGATCCTCTAGGAGTCCTCTTAAACCCTCTAGGAGTCCTCTTAACCCTCTAGAGTCCTCTTAACCCTCTAGAGTCCTCTTAAACCCTCTAGAGTCCTCTTAAATCCTTTGGGATACCTCTTAAACCCTCTGGGAGACCTCTTAAACCCTCTGGGAGACCTCTTAAACCCTCTGGGAGACCTCTTAAACCCTCTAGGAGACCTCTTAGACCTCTTATATATTAAGGGACCTCCTCTTTACTAAGGGACCTCCTCTATACTAAGGGACCTCCTCTATACTAAGGGACCTCCTCTATACTAAGGGACCTCCTAGAGATACTAAGGGACCTCCTCTATACTAAGGGACCTCCTAGAGATACTAAGGGACCTCCTCTATACTAAGGGACCTCCTCTATACTAAGGGACCTCCTCTATACTAAGGGACCTCCTCTATACTAAGGGACCTCCTCTAAACTAAGGGACCTCCTCTATACTAAGGGACCTCCTCTATACTAAGGGACCTCCTCTATACTAAGGGACCTCCTCTATACTAAGGGACCTCCTCTATACTAAGGGACCTCCTCTATACTAAGGGACCTCCTCTATACTAAGGGACCTCCTCTATACTAAGGGACCTCTTCTATACTAAGGGACCGACCTCTTAAATATTAAGAGACCTCATAAACTCTCTTGAGTCGTCTTTAGCACTGACTCTCTTTGAGTCGTCTTTTGCACTCATTTACCCTTACTTACCTCCCTTTAAAATATTTTAATCCTATTTATATTCGAAGATAGAATTATTTTCTTTGAACTTTTAAACAACTTCCCAGGACTTTTTAGAAATCTTTTCTCTTTTGAGATATTTTCTTTAATTTTTTACTTGAATATTTTTTTTTTTTTTTTAAACTTATTATTTCACCTTCAACATTAAAATACTCCCTCTCTCATTTAAAACTATTCGGTAAAAACTTATTCCACCTTTTTCTTTTTGAGCGGTAGCAACTCCCTAAATAAGCCTCTAATGCATTTTTTTTTTCTTTTTGAGCGGTAGCAACTCCCTAAATAAGCGCCTAATGCAATTTTATTTTCTTTCTGAGCGGTAGCAACTCATTAAACAAGCCCCTAATGCATTATATATCCTTAGAGGTTTTCTTAAATCCTCTAATTCTTAAACTCAAGTCTTCCTTGAGCCTTTCTTAAAATTGAACTCTAACTAACGAGTTCTCTCTCTTAAACTAAGTTTTTCTTAAACTTGGGTTATTCTTAAACTCAAACTAACTTGAGTTTTCTCTCTTAAACTTGAGGTTTTTCTTAAACCTTGAATCTTTTGGAGCGGCTAACAACTCCATAAAAATAAGCCCTTGTTAAATATATTTTATTAATGGTTTTAGACGTGAGCGGATTACAACTCCGAAAATAAGCCTACTGTTATTGATTTATCAGGTTGAGTAGTGATCATTGAATGTGAATCCTACCTGACCTAACTTCGTAAGATGTCTGTGTGATTGAATGAAGTATGTACGTCTTGTGAATGCTGTAATATTTTTAACCTTCAAAATTTTCAATTGAGTTGAAAATTTTCTCGGGGTTGATGGGGAAATATAGTATCTATTTATTTCACTACATCACTTACTACAATTTCTTACACTGCATCCATTTTTATTTATCTTTTATAAAGATTTACATTGTAATTTGTGAATTGGTCTAAAACAATTCGTTTCTTTAAAATCTGAAATAAAAACACCTATAGATATTTTTCATTGTTATGACATTTACGTCAGGCTGTCAAGCTGTCATTACTTTTTTCTTCTATCTAACTATCTTTCATAGAGTTTCATAATGGCATAGACTATGAACGTTTCTTTTGATTTATGTAATCTAAATTCTTTTTATCAATATGTTAGGTCAATATTGTATTTTATAGATAATTTTGATTTATTATTGAATGTCTGTATCTTAAATTACTTTTATAAAATTAATCCACACACACTTGAAATTCATCGAAGAGGTTAGAGGTTTTTCAACGTATATTACTGGCAGATTCAAGCATTGACTGTGGCGTTTGGCATTCTGATGACGGAAAGCTTCAAATGTGGAAAGGATCTGAAATTGGAAGACGTTTTTGAAAAACGCTGCCTGATGAACCGATGGATGAAAGACTCGGAGACTGTTCAGTTCTGCTCCGGAAGCTATAAACGAAACATCTCCTAAAAGTATTCTTCGACCGGGAAAACTAACTCAGTGACTAAAACTTACCCGACTGCGGTCGATCCCTGAAGGAGGGTTATAGAAAATAACCATTAATTTATCGGAGCGATTCAATTCAAAATCTTCCTCTTCCAAACTATCCGTGCGTGTTTGCCTAACCTGGACTTACTCAAATTACTACTTCAAGCTATCCTCTACCTTCCTAAATAGCTGTGTGTGTTAGGTAGGACGTGTTTTTTAAAAACCGGTCTGTATTTTTTATCTTTTAATTTTTAATATATATTGTTTCAAGTCTTACTTTAGCCCCCTTTTATTTCTGTAGGCTAGTAGATTTGTTACAGTATCCATGTGGATAAAAACCCTCTATTACTTTTGAAGAAATAAAAAAAAAAAAAAAAGTTATGGTAGCGTACCCATGGTAGTACTTGAAAACGGCTCATATCAAAGCAACGGAATATACACGAAAAAATAGTGCACAAATAGTGCGCCCGGTATGCAAAATTTCAGAATGATTGCTCTTATAGGAACGGAGATATTGAACAAGACTTTTGAATAACTTTCCGACAGGCGTTATGCCAGCGTACACAAATTAGTGCATATAGAAAGCGGACGTTTCTTTACATAAATGCCATGTTTAAACATATGGCATTTATATAAAGAAAAAAAAATAGTGCATGTCATTTGGCCCCTGAAAGTACAAATACTTTACGTGAATTCGCAGTTCTTACATTGTTTTTGTAAAAAATGTATGTAAACTTGTACACTTCAAAGTGTTTTGGCAACATTTTTTTTTTTCATTTTTAAAATACTGAACGAAAGCTGAAATGTAATTAAACACTGAATTAGGTGGAAAATAAGTGCTAATTGGTAGTAACGATATTTCTAGAGTGAATATGAAAAATATATATATATTTGAAATTGAAATAAAATATACCTTATTATAAAAATAAAAACTTTTTTACAAAAAAAAAAAAAAAACAACCGACTTCCAAAAAAAACACTACAAAGTGAAAAATAACTTTAATTTTGGAAGTCGGTGTCTTTGGATCTGTATTTTAGTTTTTTGCCACCGACTTCCAAAATTTAAGGTAATTTTTTACTTTTTAGTGGGTCGGTTTATTTATCTAAGTTACAATAGCTCAATGTCAACTGCTCATCACCTTTTACAAATTGTTGCTTTTCCCGATGCAGGGACATTAACTGTTGAGGAGTTCTCCTAGTAAGAACTAGGAGAACTGGAGCTCCATGGTGAAGTCATTATAACCATTATACATTTTGACGAGCATAAATTACTTAGCAACCGTATTAAAGTAATCGAATCGCAACCTGTGAAATACTTAGGTATAATTGAGTAGTTCCGATGGCCATCTGTGGTCTTCATCATCAGTTCAACTTCACCAAATGGTGCTTTTCGAGAGCAAATG